>CM052649.1:108694694-108777316 GCA_028533165.1 Leontopithecus rosalia | reverse complement strand
TGGGTGAGGGGGCAGAAGGCAGGAAAACACACTGCCACGTGTGTACCTATGCAACTATCTTGCATGTTCTGCACATGTACCCCAAAACCTAAAATGCAATAAAAATTTAAAAAAAAAAAAAAAAAAAGATTTGGGTGGGAACACAAAGCCTAACCATATCACAATGCTTGTAAAAATTATCTCTAAAATTTACATAGTAAGTGGTTAAACTGTTTGAATTCTGTGACACATTCATCTTTGTTTTAGTAAAACAAAATTATTATTGCTGTAATATTCATCCCTTGATACGTGCTTTGTCTTACAAAGTATATCTCTTATCTTGACAATATGAAAGTCCTTGACATGGTTTATGATAGGTAAAATCTCAACACTGTGTTAATTGCCTTCATTTGAAACATATCATTCTTCTTTTTGGGTGTGTTGATATATGATTACATTTAATTTAGAAATTAAAGCTAAAAGAAACATTAGCAATCAATTAAACTAGCTATTTTCCTAAGAAATGAAGACACTGAAATCCAGAGATATAAAAAAACAAATCATACACTCTTCCAAGCTAAGAGTCAAAAACACAAACCTCCTTTGCTCTTTTTAATGTTTACAGGTACCTGTTCCTGTCATGTGTCAGGCAATATTTTAAAGCTATAGTTGATAAATGGATAAAATAGATAGAAAATATACCCTCAAAATCCCTTCAAGAATTCAGTGGACACTTCTAGCTTATAGGAAGCTGTAATTCCTAGGGCTTTTTCACATTATTATGTCAGATTAATTCTAACTTGCAAATTTGATTTTTTAAAACCTGAAAATAGATCTTTATACTTATTCATCTTAAACTTCAGCTTTTAGCATTGCATCATCATTTTAGCTTGCCTAGGTCTATTTGAATTCTGATTCTGTTTTCTATCATAATTTATTACTCATTTTCTAAACTTAGATCAATATGTTTTATGTTTTAATCAAGCCTATGATCAAGGATTTAAGAATTCTTAAAGAATATTACTAAAACCAGTGGTTTCAATAAGTAAGGGAATAAAATAGATTACATATTCAAAAAGCACCCAAACAAAATAATGTTTGACTTTTTTTAAATTGTTTTAAAATCAAGCAAGTCTTATTAATAACTTTTCTATTAAATCTACCTATAAAAGTTTTGGAATAAGAGAAACTCACATAGATGTAAGTCAAAACACACACCAGGTATAATTAATAATAGTAGAAAATGATAAAGTGTTTAGAAAAACAATTATATGAACAGTGACCTACAGACTTACATAGCAAATTATGACATTTAACCTGAGAATACAAAAAAATGTTAATTCCAGAAAAGCGATAATTAAACATATCAGTACACTTTTTTTACTATAATAGAGCTATATGTTTAGGCCCTAATACAGCTATGTCAAGCTTTGCATTTCTTATTCATAAATGGAAAATTGCCTTTGTTGGGGAGATGCAGTGGAGTGTATCCAATATTCAAATTAACTTTTTTAAAAAAATCTGAACATAAACTTTCATTTCAGTATTCTATTTTAATATGGAATGTATAACTTCTACTTTAGATAAATTTATATTGTTATGTGAATTTATATATTTGGGGATTCTTGTGTCTTTCCTGTATCCCTTTTTCCTAACTGCTAACTTTATTTGCCTTGCCTTGTTATATAAAATAAAAAATTATAATAGCAGAATATTTCAGTGTGCTAGATAACATTTTGCTGAAGTAGTTCATTAATATTGATAGATGTAATGTCTGTCTTTGTTCAGAAGCAATAATTTTATTATGATATTACATTTTCATGGAAGTAGAAATGTTCCTGTTTTGTTTCATTATGTCTGGATTTCTCCTAAATATGTAAGATACTGAAATAATATAACATATTAAAATACCTCAATAAAAATAATTGTAAACCCTAAATCAAACATTGCATTCTTGTGTTTGAAAGCAAATGTTGGTGCCCTCCATAGTGTAATGGATATTAAGTAATGCTGGGAGATAAATTGCTGTGTACAAAAATGCAGCTTGTAAATACGCAGGTGTCTACCTCCCAGAGGACAAAAGCTATTTATGCCAGGCAAGTTCTACATTAGATTTACTGCTTATGCATCTCTTGGGAGGTAACTGACAAACCACATTTAAAAAAATAACATGTAAGTTTCCTCTGATCCAGTCTTTCTTGTTTATATACTTTTTTTTCCAGACTGTTGAATTTAAAAGAAAAGTAATTAGAATCCGAGATTTTCAAGGCCAAGTTTTATTTTTCCTTTACGACAATAACTGAACACTAAATTTCTCTTTTCACTTTGTAAAATCTTTAAAACGAAATGATTTTCAGGATACAGTCCGCACCTTAATAGGAACTTGTTGTAAACTGTTCAAATACATCATGTACATTCCAGAGTACTATTACTTTTCATCTTGACTATTCCAATATCCCTAGATGATATCCTAACCTATTTCATAACATAGGCAGAAAACCTAATAAAAAATGAAGTGCTTACTATAACATGTTTCTGTTAAGTACCTTCCTTGGATTTCTATATGTAATTCAAGCTCTATGTTTTGGCCTTGTGCCTCAATCATACTAGTCTTATATTTTTCTACTGCTCATCTAAAAACCATACACTATGATAACAGGATACCATGTGAAGTCATGCAGTTGCACAGGTACACAAACACACATACCACAAAGTATAAATACATGTGTGCACATTGAAGGTTTGTTTAGTTTTTAGTAGGTTCTATTTATATAGGAAGCTTATCTCAGTGTCATGTTATCTTTGACTTACAATTTATATTTAATAGCAGACTGAAAAAACTTTACTAGTCTATGTCAAGATTGGTCAATAAAAATAGATTGAGCAAACTGAAAGATGAAAGCTACTCATATTGCCCTATCAGTGGGACATGATATAAAAAGTACATGAAGTTGTGGCATTCACTTTAAAACTTCAGGTTTGGTTCCAGGTTTGTTTATCAAAGACCTCTTGATACCTTTCAGAATGTGGAAGTGAAAAGATAAAGCTTTTTCTTTTGTTTTGTCTCCATTTGTAATGATTATATCCATAAAAAGATAAAGTTTTGTCTCCATTCGTAATGATTATATCCATTTTTCTTGATATGTTACTTCACTTTTGAAACTAAGTTTTCTAATCTGTAAAGTGAGTTATACTAATATGTCATGTTTTAGGTTATGATTATTAGTGAAGCTTGTTAAAAAGAGTCCTATACAGTTCCTGATGAATAATATTTAATAAATTTTAGACATTATTATTCATCAAAGCTTAAGGTATATATTTTATTAATCACAGAATTCAGAAGATTAAGGTAGCAAATAGAGAAGTTTCCTAGAATAATTACATCTGTGTTGGATAAATTATTTCTGAAAATAAGTTAACAACTAGAGAAAGTGACAAGTAATAAGAGAAGAGAACGTGTGATAAAAATATTATTATTTTTTGCCTTGCACTGGGTTGAAATCTTGTTCCCACTTTCCTGCTTGCTATTATAAGTTAAAATTTTTAAATATACAATTTAGACTTAATGTAAATATGTCATTGAATCATCCATGATTTCGCTTTCAGATGAATCTAGAAAAAGAATCACTGATTTATGTGGGACTAAGATGCAAAAGTTCTGTTCATAAAGGGAATCCAATAATGTGGTATGATAAAATATACCTTTATGTTAAAAGAAAAGATAGGAAGTCAAGTCCAAAGTTATTTTTCTAGTTTAGAAAAGAAATTGTGCAATGATTTAGAACTTTAGGTAGTATAATTTCAATATCAATATAACAAATTTAAGTAAGATGACCAATTTGAAATAAGAGTTATATATTATACTTCAGAAGACATAATTTATTAATTCTGAATTCAATGTACCTTAAAAATATTTTGTATATACAACTTTCCTGGGGATGTTTTCCCAGAGAAGGAATGTACATTTTCTCAATCTTTCCCATGCTGGATAGAATGGGAGGGACGATAGATTGGGGGATGTTATTAGTGTAATACTAATTCACAAGAAGATTTATCTCTAACATTTGGTTTATTTTTTTTTTAACTTTCTGAAACTTTTTTTGTCTTTCTTTTTTTTCTGGGGGATGTGTAGAAGGATTCAGGGAAGATCCTGAAAACTTCAATATCAAGTTCACGAAACAAATTCTCCAGAAACATATTTTGTGAATCTTGAGATTACTCAATTAAGTTCTTTCTCTCTGCTCACAAAGCATATTGTGTGTTAGTCTTTGTATTAGTCCATTCTGAAAGAAATACCTGAGACTGGGTAATTGATAAAGAAGAGTTTAATTGGCTCATAGCTACACAGGCTATGAGCCTGTATATATGTATATATATACATATATATGTATACGTATGTGTATACGTATACACATATGTATACACAGGAAGCATACTGCTGGCATCTATTTGGCTTCTGGGGAGGCCTCAGGAAATGTACAGTCATGGTGTAAAACAAAGGGGAAGTTTACCTCCCATGGCCAGAACAGGAGAAAGAAAAGTTGGAGAGATGCTACACAGTTTTAAACAACCACATCTCATGAGAACTCTATCATGAGAATAGCACTAGGGGAATGGTGCTAACCCATTAGAGACCACTTCCATGATCTAGTCACCTCCCATCTGGTAGCACCTACAGCACTGAGGATTACATTCAATATGAGAGTTAGGTGCGGACACAGATCCAAACCATATCATTCCCACCTTGGTTCCTCCCAAATTGTCTTCCTCACATCATCAAAATACAAGCATGCCTTCCCAACAGTCCTCCACTAGACCTTTGCTCTAGTTCCCAGTAAGTTTTTTATTTCCATCTGAAACTTCATTGGCCTGGCCTTTGCTATCCATATCACTACAAGCATTTTGCTCACAATCATTCAATAAGTCTCTAAGATGTTCCAGGTTTTCCCTCATCTTCCTATCTTCTTCTGATTCTTCCACACTCTTCCAATCTCTGCCTGTTTCCCCATTTCCAAATCTGCTTCCACATTTTCACATATCTTAATAGCAATGCCCCACTTCTAGGTCCAAATTTTCTGTATTAGTTTGCTCTCACAGTGCTATAAAGAAATACCTGAGACTGGGAAATTGTCCTAGTCCATTCTCATATTGGTATAAAGAACTACCTGAGACTGGGTAATTTACAAAGAAAAGAGGTTTAATTGACTCAGTTCTGCAGGCTGCACAGAAAGCATGGCTGAAGAGGTCTCAGGAGACTTACAATCACGGTGCAAGGTAGAGAAGATGTAGGCACATCTTACATGGCTGGAGAATAAGGAAGAGGGCAAAGGGGAAAGTGCCACACATTTTAAACAACCAGGTCTTATGAGAACTCACTTGCTATCATGAGAATATCAAGGGCAAAATCTACCCTTGTGATCTAATCACTTCCTTTCAGACCGCTTCTCCAACATTGGTGATTAGAATTCAACATGAGATTTGGGTGAAGAAACAAATCCAAGCTATATCAGTAATTTGAAAAGAAAAGAATTTTATTTGGCTCATGGTTCCTCAGGCTGTACAGGAAACAAGATGCTGGCATCTGCTCAGCTTCTGGGGAGGCATCAGGAAATGTACAATCATGGCAAAAGGCAAAGGGGGAATACAGCTCACATGGCCAGAACAGGAGGAAGAGAGGGTGGGGGAGGTGCCACACACTTTAAAACAAGCAGATCTCCTGAGAACTGGATTATGAGACCTGCGCTACAGGGATGGTGCTAAACCATTAGAAACCTCCCTCAGGAGCCAATCACCTACCACCAGTCCTCATCTACCACCAGGTTACAGCACCGGGGGTTATATTTCAACATGAGATTTGGGTGGGGGCACAGATCCAAACCATATCAGTCTTCCACTGTAGATTCTTCATAAGCAGGAAATGTACCATATTTATATGAAATTCTAGGTCATAGGAGAATACCTCATATGTAATGTGAATTAAATGTAGTTCTATGTTTATAATTGTGCACTTAAAATATGTAATATTTTTAAATTGACTAAGAAAGGACAAAATATTTTCAATCGTGCTAAATAAAAAAGGTACACACCTTGTTTAATCCCCCACAAAATACAATTCCAAATGTCTTCTCTCAGCTTCTGCAGGTAAATTCTGCTTAGATCACACAGTATTTTGTAGTTATAGACCCTCCGCTCTCTTCTCTTATCAGGTGCAATTAATCCTCAGCTAGGTTATGTTGGCCTAATGAGAAGAAGGAGAGACACCTGAGTGGGGTATATATTGTCCTCCAGGGCAGAAGCTTCTGCATTAACTTCACACAAGGAGGCAGGATGATGGCCCTTAACTTGGACAAGTGGATCACTTGTACAGTCCAAAAGTGTGCAGGGGAATGTGAGAATTTGTGACTTTCAGGGGCATTAACCTGGGTAGTCCTTATCATAATCCCATTCTTTTCCAAGATGGAACTTGGCAATGGCATAACAGACTTGCCTTGCTTGATAATTTATTTTTTGTTTTCTGGCTAATGTGGAATTGTGTCATGGGCCATCTTCTCAGCTTCCTCTACTCTCTCCCTTCAGTAGATGCTGCTAAAGAGGCCCTTTGACTTTCAAATTTGTTTTCAGTTCATGACTAATTTTTCTCAGTTTTTGGCATCTTGTTCTAATAGGTACCCAGTTCCATCATTCTTGGAGTTACTTCTCTTTCTCTCATATTTATCAACCACACTGACTATTATACTAATTAATCTATTAATTTTGACTAGTATGACCTTGAATGTACCACTGGACAATTGAACCAACTTTTTTTTCTAGGATTTATTGGTACTTACGACCAGTGATAGCATTTTTACTGCTACCCAGGAAATACGTGATTCAGCAACTAGCTTTGCACACCCAAATTCTCTGACTTCCTGCTTCCCTATGAAGTGGCTTCTACGATGTGGTTTACTGTGCACTGTATTCATTAAGGAGTGTTCTCGTAATTAACACCTGTGGAAGGAAGGGGAGAAAGCATTAGGCAGAGAAAGGTGCTGAACTTCAATAAAAACCCAAGGACAGCTTTGAAACAGAGCTGGTCTTAGAAACATTCAAACTAGAATGGTCTTAGGTAAAAGGCCATTAGAAAGCAAATATTAAGATGATAATTTTATATTGTCTAAAATATATACGTATAGTGTGTGTGTGTGTGTGTGTGTGTGTGTCAGTAATTTTACTACCTGTGAAGAGAGTAATATACCAAATAAAATAATTAATGAGCTGGATTAAAAAGTATAACTACATAGGCTCTAAAAGAGACCCACTTAAATATAAATAAAAATTAAAATGTTAGCAATTGAAAAAATTATATGACAAAAAACATTAAATAAAGTAGATATTTTTCCAATTAGATTTCAAGGTAAGAAACATCATTAAAAAACAGGAATTTTTAAATGTAAGTTTAAAAATACCAGGCTATTGTGTAGCTATAAAATCAATCAACTACCAAATACTAGCTTGAAAACGCAGAAAGCAAAAACTGACAGAACAAAAAAGAGTAAAAGACAAAGCACATCACAGAAGAGACTTTTAACTTCTGCTTAGAAGAATTTAAATCTTTAAAACTTACAGTAACCAATGGAAAATAAAAAAATAAAATAAAGAAAAAAGAGAAATGTTTCTAACTCTCTTTGTTAAGTATCTAAAACTTTGAGATCTAAGCATGACATATACATTCAAAGAAAGGAAAACTTTGGGTCAATATTTTTTAAAAAGATGCTAAAATTTCATACAAAATATTAGCAATCAAATATAATAGAGAATATAGCATGACCAAGTTGGCTTAATTGCAAGTATGTGAATTTGCTTTAACATTTCCAAAATCAATGTGATTTATCATATTAATAAATAAGGAAATAATGTGATTATGCTGATAAATAATACAAAAGAATTTAATAGAATTCAAATATATGTATGACAAAATGAAATAAAACTAATAGCCAATTTGAAATAAAAGTGAAAATTTTTAAGCTTATAAAATTATGTTTAGGTCAGGCGCAGTGACTCACACCCATAATTCTAACACTTTGAGTGGGCAAGGCAGGTGGATCACCTGAACCCAGGAGTTGGACACAAGCCTGGACAACATGGTAAAACCCTATTTATGCCAAAAGAAATACAAAAATCAGCTGGCCATGGTGGTGCAGTCCCACCTACTCTGAAGGCTGATGTGGGAGGATCACTTGAGCCTGGCAGGCAGAGATTGCAGTGAGCTGCAATCCTCCCACTGCACTCTAACCTGGGCAAAAAATAAGTAAATAAATAAATAATCATTAATAAAGCATATGATATAAGCTGGTTAATGATGAAATATTGTATATTCTCTCTCTGATTTGGGAATGAGAAAAATGCCTTAGTTTCAGCATTGCACTGGAGAATCTATCCAGTGTTACAAAGCTAATAAATTAAAATCATGAATATAAAAATTAAACAGAAGAAATAAAACTGACATGCTCAGCTGCAAAAAATGTTTATATTGACAAATACAAAAAGGTCCTGCAGAGAAACTATTATAATTTGTTAATTTATAAGTTGATGAATCTAAAATCAATATGTGAATATCTATTGATTTTCTAGGTACCAGCTACACAAAACTATGTAATAAAATTTTTAAAAGGTTTTATTTAACATCATCAAAAAGCTACTTTTAAAATCCTATCTAGCATTCCTACAGAAAGACCACAAAAAATTACTGAGAAAAATTAAGGAAGAGCCAGGCTAATAAAGCGATATACCATTTTCGAGTAGTAGATTTTAAAGAAGGCAATTTTCCCCAAACTACACCTAATTCTAAGTGTATAGGGTAATGCAAAAAGCATAGCCAAAATAATAGTAAAAAAGAAGGTTAAAGTTGAGTTTTCACAACTATATATTAAGTGATATTATAAAATGACAGTAATTAAGATAGTGTGGTTTTAGTAAAAAGAAATTGGACAGTGGAGTTCAAGCTTAATAAAGGTTGTAAGGAAAAAAAAGTGTCCAAACAGCAAGAAATATGCTTTAGCAAGAAGAACAAACTGAAATAGACTCATCTAGAAAAAATCTTGACAGAATTAAAGTGTGCCAGTGGCAGTTTAAGTAACTACCACAACAATTTTCAACTAACTTTAGATGATAGTAATATAAGTTAGAGCCCCTACAATGTATTCTTTGCAACAACAGACACAGTCATTATCATCATCGTCATCGTTATCATCATCATCATCATCATCTCGACATGGAAAGAAGAAAAACAATGTGACTGATAGTTGAAAGGTAAAATAATAAATATAAACAGACCCAAACAGAATACAAACTTTAAAACTATTAGTCAAAACTGTAAGTTCAAATATTAACTATGTTAATATGTAGAAGTTACATAAAAGATGGACAAACACAAAAATTGACTATCTTGGGCAAGTTGCAAAACATTTCAAACATTTTACCTATACATTTGAAAATGGAAACTAAATGTACATATTCCTTGGAAAAAACAATTTGGTATAACGTAAGAAGAAAATCTAGATAGGCTTGTTCTACTAAAGATACTAAATTCATAGTTAAAAACCTTCCCAGAAAGAGAGCTCCAGGTCCAAATAGTCCAGTGACTTCTGGACTAATGAATTCTTTCAAAAATTCATAGATGAAAAACATGCCATTCTTACATAAATACTTCAGAATAATATAGAGAGAATTAACATCAACACATTACGTGAGACTAGCAAAACCTTGATATCAATACCTGATATGGATATTACAAGAGCATAAATTTATGGTTTATCTAATAAACATATAATAGTCTTAAAAGTAATTTATCAAATGTAATTTAAGTAAGTTATAAGAAATAAAATATTATGACAAATTGGGATTTAGCATAGCAATGTAATTTGCTTAACATTAAAAAAAATTAATATAATTTAACATATTAACAGAATAAAATATGGTAACTATATAATCACCTCAATAGATGCAGAAAAAATATTTGATAAAATTCAATATGCTTTTATGATTAAAAAATTACAACAAACTATAAATAAATGAAACATTTATTAATATGAACCTTTGTTTTGGTTACTATTGCTACATAACAAACCACCACATATTTTCTCATGAAAAATTACTTTTTGCTATTATGTTCATATAGTATCAGTTCTGCGGATCAGGAATTTGGGCAAAGCCTAGGAAGAATGGCTGTCTCTGTTCCATTTCATATAGGAATTCAGCTTTAAATACTTGATCAGTAAGGTTGACTCAACAATTGAGGTTCACATGATGGTATGATATGGGGATGCTTTTACTTACGTGTCTGACAGTTGTTGCTGGATATTAGCTGTGTCTCTAATTGAGACAATCATAGCACCATGACACTTCATGTGGCCTGGACTCAAATGATGGCAACCTCAAGTTTGTCAGATTTCTTAAATACCAAATCAAGTCACCAAAAATAAACAAATGAATAGATAGCAGAAAATTATGTGGATAACATAATACTATAGTGAAATATTAAATGCTTTCTTCTGAGATTCTAACCACCACAGGACATTCACTATCACAACTTCTAGTCAACATTGAGAATGCCTAGAAAGTGCAATGAGGGCAGAAAAAGAAAATATATAAATATGGAAAAGAAGCAACAGAAATTTTTATTTACAAATGTCCTAATTGCATATGCAAAAATACAAGAGTGTAAAAATAAATCGTTAGAATTAATAAGTATATTTTGTAAGGTTGCTAAATACAAGGCCATTATACATACAACAAAAAAATTAAAATAAAATTTAAAAATAAATTGCTAAATATAAAATAAAAGGTGAATAAAAATAAATTAAAATATCACATATTGAGGAAGAAATCTAATATGCTTTAAAGACCTACACTAAAATCTATAAATTATTGTAAATTTTTTGCAAAATTTCAAAAGATGGGACACATTCTGAAATGTAAACAAGTAGAAATAAACCATGCCCATAAATTGTAAGACTAGATATTGTTAAGGTGTCAATTCTCTCTATATTAAGCCTATTACATATTTAATTTATATATTCATCTATATAGTATAATTTTAAGATAAATCCCAATAAGATGTCTGTGTGAAAACCTTTCTCTAAAATTAATATGGAAACGCAAGGATCAAGACTAGCCAAGAGAATCCTAAAAGTGAGTTAGCAAAATTATTCATTACAGTACCAGATTTCAAGACTTATTTTGAAGCTACAATAATTGAACCAGTGTGGTAATGGAAACAGACTACTGAAAGAGAAGAGAAAGTCCAGAAATTGACACACATATACTACAACAAGATATAAATAAAAGTGGCATCACAATTCAAGGGGAAAATAGTGGCCTTCTCTATAAATGGTACTGTAGTAATTGAATATCTGTATTTTAAAAAATAATAATATTGACCACTTCATTATAGTGTATTCATAAGTTATTATTTACACATAGATTTTTGGCATAAATGTGAATGTACAACTGTAGACTCTATAACAAAATATAAAAGAATATCTTCAGGACTTTGGTTCTTTCAATGACTTCTTTGAGGCTGAGGCAGGAGAACTGCCTGAACCCAGGAGGTGGAGGTTTTGGTGAGCGGAGATGGTGACATTGCACTCCAGCCTGGGTGAAAAGAGTGAAACTCCATCTCAAAAATAAAAAAAAAAGAAAAGAAAAATATAATTGATTAACTGAACTTTATTAACATAACATCTGTTTAACAAAAGGCATCCTTAAGGAAATGAATAGACAAACCAATTACTGGGGGAAGATATGTGAACTATATCTGACAAAGGACTTGAATAATAAAATACAAGAAGAACTACTGAACTCAATATTAAAACAGCAAAGATCTCAATATTTGTTAAAAATGGATAAAATGCATAAAGAGACATTTCAACCAAAATCCATCCAAATCCCTAATTGAGATACTTAAAGATGCACAAAATCATTCGTCATCAAGGATATGCTAATTAATTTAGATCGGTTACAATTTTAAAAAATGAAAACACAGAATGTCGCCAAGAAAGTAAAACAACTGAAACAATCATAACATATATGTTACCGTAACATAACATACAATATATATATGAGCCAGTAATTTCAACTCTAGTTACATATTCATAGGAAATTATTTATATTTATTCAAGAATAATATGTACTAAAATGATTATCACATGATAAAAAAACTTAAAAACAGCCCATCGATAAGAATATAGATAAATATATCATGATATAATCATACACAAGGTAAGTTAAAAACAAGAAGCTCTATATACAAAGCTATGTATGTCACAATCATTAAGTTATATTGGGAAAATAAAGACACAAAAAAGTGCATACTACAAAATCAATTTACATGAAATTCAGGAGGAAACAGCTATTGCACAGTGATAGAATTGAGCTGCGTGCACATGTGTGTGTGTGTGTGTATATATGTGTGTGTGCATAGATTCATATACAACACATACACATACACATACATATATATACACATATGTGCACATTTAAAAAAATGTTCCATAGAGGACATATAAAATATGAGTAACAACATGTAAGATATTGAAATATAGCTCTGATGTGATTGGTAGAGGAAACTTACCAGCACAATATTTAGAAATTATGTGTTACTGGAGGTCATAAATTGTCATGTGGTTTCTCAACATGATCATGTGGTTTCTCCTGCAGCAATCAGCAGCCCATATGTTGAGAGATGTAAGAGTATGGTTGTATGAATCCAAAGTAGGTGCTTTGGCAACATGGGTAAGACAATGAATAATATTAAGATGGCAAGCCTAGGCCAGAGAGGAAAGAAAGGGAAGTCTTTTCAGAATAAACTGATAAATTTGGACAAGACAGAGCCATCTTGAGACAAGAGCTCTCAATGAGGAGAAAATGTATAGATATGTAAGAGAAGAGGTGTATGTATATTCTGTAGTGCAAATCTCACTCTCTCCAGCTGTACCTCTGATGACTCCTCAGATTTAGTCCTTCTCCATGACAGACATATGCAGCAAGAGATTCCATCACTTTCTGCACTTGTTCATATGACTCCCCCTTCATTTCAGGCAGCAATAGCCTCTAAATTTCTCCCTATGCTGCAATTATGTTCATTTCTCCACTCTCAAATACATTCAATTATCAAGCCATCCATGAAACCTTTTTGGATTCCTTGTACTTCTGGAGAAAAATCATTTTTATGTGATTTACCAATAACTTTTCTGGTTTCCTACCACTGTATTAACTGTAGCAGTTTACCTGTACACAACCCTCTACATCACAGACAATCTTGAGTGTATAGAATCTGATATTCTTCCTGTTCTTAGGCCAGTATGCAATGTATACTATAACAGCTTCACAACAAATGAATGGTTGGATGAATACAAGTTTCTCTACTGTTCTCCTTTTCTCCTCTTTCTTCCCCCATATCTCATTCTTTTTTTCTTCCCTGTCACCCTTACCCCTTTCTTTTCTGCCTCCTGTTTCCTCCAGGTCTGCTCCTTCTCCTTTCCCTCTTCCTTCTGATTGTGGAGTGGTTATAACTTCAAATAACACTTAACAGTTAAACTGAAATACTCATTTTGCTTAGTGGATATTTATAAAATAAAAATGTGCAATTATAAACAAGAGGGGAATAAATGGATTTGGAGAGTAATTTTGCTACACTTTGAAAATATGTTTACATTTTAATTAGAGCTCACATAAAAGCTAAACTGGTACCCCATGGAATATTGTAGTCGCCACTCTCATTAAAGGAGTAATTAAGTTCCTAGTTACATGGGTTTATGTCCTAGATAACAGCAAAAAATAAAGAGATACTCATCTAGCAATGCATACTCTAAAATGAACTAATTACACATTTACATTCATACATGTATGCTTTTTTCCATGCTTTTCTGCTTTACTGAAATGGCTTTTCCCACCCTTTCTGCTTGATGAAAACCCTATTCATAATTTAAAGTTTAACCTAAATATTTAAAAATCATATTTTACATGATTTTTACTTTATTTTCATACTTAAACCCAAAACTTTTTTTCTCTTTTTAAATTTTATGGATGTATATGAAAATGTTATTTGAAGATTTAATAAATACAAATACATCAAGAAAAATATTAAAGCTCCATTTTTTCTCACTCAAATGTCACATTACTAATCAGAGGTATGTATTATCTTTAGGAAAACTTCCTTTACATACATCTATTTATATACAAATACACTCATATACATACAATATACACACATATGTATATAAATATACACACATATGTACTACATATCTAGATTTTTATCGCAGATATTATCATGTTCTTTGATTCTCCAATGTGCTTTTACTTAAAAACACATCTTAAACATTTTTCCCTATCAGTAAATTGAGCTTCAACAGAATCCTTTAAAAGGATACACACTGTTTTATAATATGGAAGTGCCCTCTTTGATGTAAAAATGGACATCTAGGTTTTCAGAATTTTTCCACTATTACAAAAGTGCTGTAAAATATACAAAAGTTAGTTTACTGAAATGCTGGTATTTTAACAAATTGATCTCCAAAAGACCCAATTTATGCTAATAGTTTATAAGCACTCATTTCTCACATACTCATTAGCACTCTTATTAATCTTCTAAATTCTGCCAACCTTACAAGTAAAACAGTTATTTCATTGTTATTTAAATTTTGCATTGCCCTGATTTCTAGGGAATCTGAGAACAATATTTTCATATGTTTACTGGTCATTTGTGTTTTTGCATGTTCATTTTCTTTATATACTATTTGTCTAATTCCTTGTTCATTTTATTTTTCTTATTTGGGTCAGAAGAGGTTATAATATAGTTCACACATTAATTCACTTTATAACAATCTATATTATATCCCTCATTTTATTGAAATTAAGAAATTACACCAGTTTTCATTTTTTTCTTTCTAAACTTATAAAAATAAACAGCAGAATAAAAATATTAAATCTATAAACAAGCAATAGAAAATGTCATATACACATACAAAAGATCACTTTTCAGATTAGGGCAGCTGGGGTAAATACATGATGGGGGTGTGTAATAATGAGAATGCATTCATAATTTGGGGGGCACATTAAAATATTTTCTTGTAAATGTTTTATTTTATTTATGCTATCAATCCTGTTTCTAGCGACAAAAAAAATATGTGCTTAATTAAGTAGCAATCTGAATGAGTATAGTAGTTGGAAAATAATTTAATTTTAGAATGTTCAGATATATGTATAAAATTTGAATTAATCTCTATAATAATAATCTCAGTAATCACTTGATAACTAGCACCTTACTATTTGCTAGGTACGATCTTTGCAGTTCACATAAGAACTCCTCAATTTACAATTCATTTACATCTCCATTCAAGAAATGATACAAATGACTAAGAGAGAGATGGAATGATTTGTCACAGGTTCTGTATCTGACACCTCTGGGTTCTAAACATGCTCAAAGTGGCACCAAAGCCTAAGTATTTTCTACCACATACCCCTGTTTTTCTGGAATACAAACATGTCTTCTTCAAATATCTAGATATATGCCTTTGTGATATTGAATTTTGATAGGCAACTGTGATGGGAAGAGTAAACATATCCATGTCCTAATCATGGGATTCTGTATATATGGAAACCAGTATCACAGAGGGGACTTTACCTCTGTGATTTAGTTAAGAATCTTACAATGGAGTCATTGTCCTAGATTACCCAGTGGGCCCAATGTAATCACAAAGGTCTTCTTAAAAGGGAGGCAAGACAAATAAAGCCAAAATAGACAAATGGGACCTAATCAAACTCCACAGCTTCTGCCCAGCAAAAGAAACAGTTATTAGAGTGAATCGGCAACCAATAGAATGGGAAATAATTTTTGCAATCTACGCATCTGACAAAGGGTTAATATCCAGAATCTATAAAGAACTAAACAGATTTACAAGAAAAAAACAAACAAGCCTATTCAAAAGTTGGTGGAGGATATGAACAGACACTTTACAAAAGATGACATATATGAGGCCAACAAACATGGAAAAATGCTCATCATCACGGGTCATTAGAGAAATGTAAATCAAAACTACATTGAGATACCATCTCATGCCAGTTAGAATGGCGATCATTAAAAAATCTGGAGACATCAGATGCTGGAGAGGATGTGGAGAAATAGGAACACTTTTACACTGTTGGTGGGAGTGTAAATTAGTTCAACCATTGTGGAAGACAGTGTGGTAATTCCTCAAGGACCTAGAAATAGAAATTCCATTTGACCCAGCAGTCCTATTACTGGGTATATATCCAAAGGATTAGAAATCATTTGATTATAAGGACACATGCACACAAATGTTCATTGCAGCACTGTTTGCAATAGCAAAGACTTGGAACACCCCAAATGCCCATCAATGATACACTGGACAGGGAAAGTGTGGCACATATACACTATGGAAGACTATGCAGCCATAAAAAACGATGAATTTGTGCCCTTTGTAGGGACATGGATGAACCTGGAAACCATCATTCTCAGCAAACTGACAAAAGAACAGAAAATCACACACCACATGTTCTCACTCATAGGCAGGTGTTGAACAATGAGAACACATGGACACAGGGAGGGGAGCATCACACACTGAGATTTGCAGCAGGGAACTAAGGGAGGGACAGCAAGGATGGGAAGTTGAGGAGGTATATATGGGGAGAAATGCCAGATATAGGTGATGGGGAGGAAGGCAGCAAAGCACATTGCCATGTATGTACTTTTGCAAAAATCCTGCATATTCGTCACATGTACCCCAAAACCTAAAACACAATAAAATATATAAATAAATACATTAAATAAATAAAAATTAATTTTTAAAAAAGGTAGCCAAGAAATTCAGAGAGAACAATTTGGATGTGCTATTCTGTGGGATGGAGGAAAGCAAGTGCCCTCTAGGTGCTGGAAAATATGAAAGAATAAATTCTCCCAAGACCATTTTTAAAGGCAACATCTGATGTAAGCCCAGGGAAGCCTGTTCTAGACTTCTGATGTTAGGAACTGTTAGATAATACCTTTGTGTTGCTTTAAGCTACTACATTTACGGTAGTTTGTTAAAGCAGAAACATGAATCTAAGAGATTCCTAGAGGCAACAACTCCTAGAGTGACTTTTTGTTTTAGCATTAAGTATATGAAGCTAATTCTGCTTTTCATTACATTCTTACATGCCAGTCATTTTTGTTGCTTTGTTTGCAGAACTAGTCTCAGGCCCTTGTGTAATTTGGAAAGTTTTCAACCCTTCAGAGCTAGTTAAGTGATCACATTAGAGCTATGGAACCATAGTTTTTTGTTTATGACCATTTGCCCATGCTTATACACATTTGCACACACTCAAGTATGATTGTCTAAGGGAAAATACTTCCAGTAGCTTACACAATTTTTAGAAAATGATTTTAGGGAAGTATATAGTAGTTAAAAAAATGTAAACAACAAGATTTCTTAGTGATTTTATCCAGAAAGCTAGGCCACACATTAAAATTGTCAACAATAAAAAAATAAATGTCATGTCTGGGATGCAATCACCAGAAACCTTAATTATGGTTTATAAAAAAGCAGCAATGTTTTCTTAGTGAATGCCTTTTCTGATTTCATCAGAGATTATTTCACCTTAATTTGATGCTAGTTGAATTAAACAGTAATATATTGAAAGTCAGATGCTTGATTTCATTTGCTATACTTTACAATATTTTTATTATTTTTTTTTTGAGAAAAGCAACAAACAAGAATAAAGCATAGGGGTTTTACTTTTAACTTGACATTTATGAGAATGTCATTAAATGGTGTTTAATCTAAAAACATTGTTATCATAGATTTTATAAAGGAATCAGTAATTTATTGGGTGTGTTTCTCTGCTTTTAACATTTTTGAGATCTATAATTATTTTAATTAATACTTTGTGTAATTTGGATAGAAATAGAAATTGTGATGGCAGCAGGACAATAGAGCATTTATATCTTTTTTCTTTCCAGCTTTTAAACTCAATAATTATAAAATTTTATACTGTGACTATACAAACAGGCTACTGAGATTTAATAATTTATACTATATTAGGGTTTGCAGAATCTTTAGATTTTTATCCAACCCCCAACATTTACATTTCAGAAAATTCAGCATTGCTAAGTAATTTACATAAATCAAATAATCAAAAACTAGGTGTAGACCCAGAATCCATGATTCCTTAATATGTGTGTGCATATAAACATGTGTACATATACATGAAATATATGTGTAAATACATGTTAAATTATATATGTATATACATATATTCATATATAGAAAAAGTATACATTTTATATCATGAGGCTTCATGAGATTGGGGAAAAAATACAACTAGGTAGCCATACAGTCTCAAAACCATCTGTTTTGATTTCAAATTACTGATTAGTAAGACCATAGATATTTACTTATAGAAAATGAAAGAAGGTACAAATCACTTCATTTGTTTTGAGCTATTTATGACAAGTGGACTATAAATTTGAATTGTTTAAAAAACATAGTCATAGAGTCAAACAAATTAGCAACAGGGCAGTGGTTAATAAAGATAAATCAAGGTGAGGTTTTTTTGGATGGATGCAAATCCTTAGTAGTGAGAATAAGCTTAAGATGAAGCCCAAAGCACCCATGCAAGAATTTATGTTTTATTATTATATTATATTATATATTGTTGTAGAGCTTTCTTGTGAAATGCTTATATTTGCCTTCGATTTGTACTATCTCAAATTGTGTCTGGTTTTACAGCACTAAAATTTAAATTGTTTTGTTTGTATTGATTAAACATTATTTTGGCATAGGATTAAAATAAATCTAACAATTTCTATATTTAATAATTTTAAAGAGAAAAACTTATTTTAACTACACTCTTACTTCTATCTTAAATAATTAGTCATGTGCACCCACATGACTCAATTTATTTTATCTACTAATTTTTGAGTACCTTCTATGTAACTGATGCTGTGGTTGATACTAGGGAAGCAAAGATAAATAGAGTTCACGATTTTGAAAAGTTCACAATTGGCCTCACTGAGATTAAAAAAAAAATAATAATCAAATTTTAATACCATATCCATTCATTGACTTTACATAGGAACCAACAGTGGTTCTCACCCACCCAAAACTATTTTGCAGCGGATAGAGGAGAAAAATATTAACCAAATGATAACACAGGGAAATGTAAAAATGTAAATGTTAAAATGGCTGTAAAGGAGACAGAAATCCTACTATGATATCTTGTAGTGGGGGATGGGTTGAGATAGAGTTCTAGATGATGAAAGCTTTCAGAAGAGATATGAAGAACAAAGGCATTAACCAAGCAAATAATTTGAAAAGAAAAACTCTCCAGGCAGAAGAAAACTACATATAAAGGTACAAGAGGTTTGAGAAGTATGAGAAATTAGGAGAAAACATGAGAGACAGAGAGATGATCAATCAGTCTGGCAGAAATCAGAAGATTGTTGGGGAAATAAAGCCAAGATGAATGAATGGGTTACTGGGTTAAATACTGTTAAAGAGTAGAGAATGATGAGAATCTTAAGGTCATAAGTAACTTAGCAGAAGTAGTTTCAGCAACTGCTGAATCAGAGAATAGCACCAAACTGAAGTGAAGAGTTGTGTGGAAATAAAGACGTCAAACTAAAAAAATCTTGAATAATTTTGCTGTGAAGAAGCAGAGAGACTGGTAGCTGAAGAGTGATAAGAGTTTGAGTCAGACTTTTTTCTTTCTTTCTTTCTTTCTTTCTTTTATATTTTATGGAAGAGCCTTAAGAAAATTAAAAAATTATAAGAAAATTTTTAGTATTTAGATGTGTATTTATAGTTATAAGTTCTTTAAGATGGCAGGGGACAATAAAAATCAATCTCAGATGAGAGAATGAACAGAGACTTTATATTTATAGTAAGGCTATAGGATAGATAAATATGTAGTTGATTTTATGTTTGTTAACAGGAAAATGATGGAATTCCAATATGTGTCTTCTCTTTCCTCTTTGAAGTAGGTGGATAATTTGGGTGATAAAAGTTAGGGTTATATAAAGTTGAATGGTTAAGGAAAGTGTGCAGATTTAGAGATGCAAACAGTACACATGCAAGCATGAAAGCACAGTTGACAAGTAGTCATAGAAGATTACTAGGCACTGTGTGGACCTACTTAAAGATGGTGACCATGAATTAATTGTACATCCAGTCTGATCTTTCTCTGTGGCTCCTTTTTTTTATTTGTGTTTATTTATGCTATTGAATGTATGACATTTTCCTCATTCTCTGTGGCTTTCTCTAACACTGATTCACATTTCTTGGCTTGACTTTAGGCAGTTAGAAAGCAGATTTCTAATCAAAAGACAATGAGCCACCTACAACAAAGCTAGAGAGAAGAAGGAAAGGAGAAATGTTGAGAAGTCAGAATACACAGGAATTTATTACTGCACAGATATTATCTGCAAAGTGGAAAAGTAGTCCATGATGACTCCTAGATATTATTCATTTCCATAAAGAAATAAGAGTAAAACTGGAAAAAGCAGTGCATTAGAGGAAAGAAAATGAGCTTTTCTCTCAAGTTGCTGATTTAATGTTTTTATGGACACTGGTATGGCAATACTCAGCTGAATGTTGGATAAAGTGAACCTCAGCAATATTCTAATATAGCAGTACCTATTGGTCAAACATTAACTCAGAGTAAGTCTTTAATTAAATTCTGAGAATAGATAAAATTTCTCAGGAAGGCTACCACAGATAAATTTGGCTTGCGTATAGTCTACTCAATAAATTGAAATAAAAGATTCCAGAGTTTTAGAATATCAAATAAATTTGTCCTACAATAGCATTCAGTTGTTGGAAAAGAACCCAAAATGTAGTCATGTATTCCTCTAGCTTAAGAATATATTGATGAAAAATATTTAAACATGACTAAAAAGTATACCTCATAAAATTACTAGACTATGATAATTTATATATATATGGAATATATATTATATAAATGTGTAAGACTTAAAACACGTGTACACATTTGAAGCAAAATGTATATTAGATGGGTACTCTTATTGATACTCAAAGCTCCCTTTTAAATTGACTGTTAATTTAATAGCTCTATTTCAAAATCAACTTTTGATCCAGGTTCTATTTTTTCTCATGAATGGAGTACTTTGTTTTCTCTAATTTGAATAATGAATCACTCACATCAATTTCATTCATTTCATCACTCACAATAAAAACAACCTCTAAGAAATTCATTAGTTTGCTCATAGTATCAATTGCTAATGCATTGTCTTAGATATATGTATTTAATAAAGTATGGTTTCACAAATAAATCACTGTATAGTGCGACATGGGCATTTATTCTGTCACATTTAAAAGTTTTTATTGTTATGAATTAGGACTTAAGTGACTTAGGTTTAATTTTCATAAGAGAGATCTACCTATGAAAAGATGGTAATGATAGCAGTCAATTCTACAGACAAACTGAAATTTTTCTGCACTTTGTCTAACTGTGAATTTAATATTTAGTTAAAACAGTATATAGATTTATCAGGTTTTGTCAAATTTTACTTCCATTCATAATAATTGGGGAAAAATTTAACTTGATTTTCCTCTTAATATCATGTTGATGTTAACATTTATAAAGAGCCAAACCAGTTAATATGGTGAATTCCTTATTAAACTGAATGCATTGCAGTGCTCTTGCTAAATGTTCTTAGATGTTCTAATTTGAAGTCTACATGCATACTTGGTGAGAATGTGGATATGATTTTCAGGGAAAACCATTCTTTCACTAAAAGAGAACCGCCCCACCCACCCGCCCAACACACACACACGGGAAAGCCCTAGATACTTTATTGTATAGTTGATTATACCGAGATTACCAATAGCTTTTTCTGCAATTGGAAGTTTCAGAATAGTAATTATGTGCTGTCTTTACACATATGTGCTTTATAATAATATCAAGCTAGTATAATATATGACGTTAGCCATTTTAAAGTAAAAAAAGCAAATATTCAATTTAATGTTGAAATATTAATAATCCAGAAACCTTATTTCTTTTCTCCAGAAAGCCATATTATATAAGGTATTATAACTTTCAGTAGTCAAGGAATAAAAGAGTCTAGTTTGTTTATACAATACCAAAGATTTAGTTCTGATCATTATTGTGTCACATAAGTATCTGAAAGTTTTGGTTATTCTGCCAAAGAACTCTTAAAGAGAACAACTTCATACCCTAAAGCATCCATTTGGAAACTGCAGGAGTGCTTCGCATGAACAAGGAGGAGAGAAAGCTGTTCTCATTCTCTCCAAAGGGTAAGTCCTGTTTCTTCTCAACACTTGCTCTTGCAGCTGAAATTTGAGGTACCCTGAGGAAGATGGCAGGATATAAGATACATAAATATGTAGTTGGTTTTATGTTTGTTAACCACAATACTTCCGTCATTACTGGAAGAGCATTTCTATTCCTGGTTTTCCTTTAGGTTCAGCTTTTCGTCTTCCCTATAAGATCTTCAACATATCAATCCTAGGAGAATAGATCCGGGGTGAAATCAGCCACCCCATGACCAGTTTTAAGACTGACCTTAGTTTCTTCCCTGGAAATGATGTCTCATACCATGAGAGAAGAGCAGAGTTCTCTTACAATACGCCTTGCAGCAAATATCTTGATGTTAGCACAAGTCTTGTTTTTTTTCATATATTTAAATATTTTATACAAATATAAATGTTCCTTTTGAATCAGTCTAGGCAAGCAGTAACATCCTGAGAAATTTATTTTTGAAAGGAAAAGAAGTAAGCCATAAAAAAGAAGAAAAGTGGCTCATGAGAGTGGGAAGCATAGTGGATATAAAAATTAACTATCAATGACCAGAAGAGACTTGTAAAATATGCTAGCTTTCTTCAGGGATTCCCAGAAATATCAGCAATACACTGAACTACCAGTAATAGACTGAGCTTTCAGCATTTAAACAGAATGAGCCTTCAAGGAAAGTATAGCCTGCATATTGTACTTTTTGATCTCTAGATCTGATTATTTATCCTGGGAAAATATTGCAGTGAGGTTGTGGTATATGGTACACATAAAAGGTAAATAATTTTCAATGAGACAAAGAGATTTATAGAAGCTATTGCATTATCAATGTTTTCTGCAAATCAGTGTGCAAATATCACAACAGAAAGGAAGGGCAGACTTTTCTAGAAAGTGTTGTCCTCCAAAAGACACACAGTTTTCAGATTTTTTGCTGAACCAGCATGGCTAAGCTTTGGAAAGACTCACATATGTATTGTGGGAACTCAGGCAAGAACCGGCCTTGGAAGGATTGAGTATCACACTGATTGGCTTAGTTGAAACTGTGGTCCTGAGTCTTCCTTTATTTTGAGTATGTGCAAATGTGAGAGGATGGCTGGGCATACTGTTAAATTTTGTATATTTGGTAAGAGCCCCAAAAGAATGTACCTGCTTTTCTAGGACAAGCTCCACACCATGCAGAGCAATTCCAATATCAAAGCTGATCATCTGTCCAGAGATGGTCATAAAGCTCACGGACCAAATCTGTAAAACATTTGTAAGTATTTAGCTGCTCCCGAGTAGCTTTCACAGCTAGCTAAATCATTTTCTCCAAGTGGTAATTGTTTCAATGTCCCAAGACATTAAAAGTTATTAGAGTCTAATGACCCAAGTCTTGTTTTTCCTGTCAAGGTGGAAACTTTTTCTGATGCTCTAGGTATTTTTTTTTAATTAGTGTTTAACTGGCTACTAGTCTTACAAAATATACCATTACGTCCACCTACATACCACAAATCAAATACATTCAATAAAATTATAGGTCTGGAAAAGTTGTATTTTTGGTTCATTTTTACTTTAGTGAAAATGTTTTATATATCCAAAACAGTCATTTTCATGGTCCAATGAAAGACCTAAGAACATCCCCAAGTGACATAAAAACGCACATGTAGCAATGTTATTTTGTGGGGGATTTTTTTGCTACCAACATTTGCAGTCTGTATTTTAACAGAACTTTTTAATTTTCACCTGGTGAAACCTTTCGTTATAACCATGAGAAAGTGTTATTCACTGGTTACTTTGTGATTTTTAGGCAATTATCTCCTGAAGAAGAGTCCAAGCAATGGTGTCAGCCGCTCCAGCCAGCCTGTTATTACCCAGCTGCACTCTTGGGGGCCTGGGAAGGCAACCTGGGAAGGCGGCCCCTGCCCTCTCAGGCTCAGAAGTGGCTGCCCTATATGCCTGGCTTTCCCTGCTGTTGCACTGGCTCAGATCTCAGAGGAGCAAAGTTGGGTTTTGGGGGTTGGGGGAGTCCTGGGAGCTATGAACAGTGGGAGCTATGAACAGTCCCAGGTGGAAGGGGTTGGGTCCCCAGTAAGGTCCCTCCTTCAGGCCAGGGAGGACCTGAAGGCTGCTACCAGTCTCACCAACTGGAATGGGAAATAGTGCCTTTTCCAGGTCAACCCATGGAAACCTGTGGTCAGTCAGCACACTTCCTCCCCTCTGAAGCCTCTAAAAAGCCCCAGGCTCACCCAGAGCTCAGCAGACTTCTGGAGGACCAGCAGCAGAGAGGAGCTGTCCTCTCTGCTAAGCGCTTCAGAGACTTTCAGAGACCTGCCGAGACTGCCAAACGACCTGCGTGACCTGCCTGAGGAGAGGAGCTACCCTCTCTACAGGGTCTCCCTTCTGATGAGGGCAGCAGAGAGTAGTTACTCTCTCCAGGGTCTCCTCTCTGCTGAGAGCAGTGGACCTCGGCAGGAGAGAGGAATTACTCTTTACAGGGCCTTTTGTCTGCTGAGAGCTAAACACTCTGTGGATCACCTGCCTGCCCAGAGAGGGGAGCCACCCACTGTCGGTCTCCTGAGCTGTTCTGACACTAAATAAGCTCCTGTTTGTCTTCTTCACCCTTTACTTTTCAGCAAACCTCATTCTTCCTGGACGCAGGACAAATACTCAGTTAAATGGCAAAGGTGCCACTGGCAACAGACGTTTCAGGGAAAGAAAACGGACACCCGGCCAGGCGCGGTGGCTCAAGCCTGTAATCCCAGCACTTTGAGAGGCTGAGGCGGGTGGATCACGAGGTCGAGAGATTGAGACCATCCTGGTCAACATGGTGAAACCCCGTCTCTACTAAAAATGCAGAAAAAAAATTAGCTGGGCACGGTGGCGTGTGCCTGTAATCCCAGCTACTCAGGAGGCTGAGGCAGGAGAATTGCCTGAACCCAGGAGGCGGAGGTTGCGGTGAGTTGGGGTCGCACCATTGCACTCCAGCCTGGGTAACAAGAGCGAAACTCCGTCTCAAAAAAAAAAAAGAAAACGGACACCCTAAAAATCTCATAACAAGTGTGGTACAGACTTTCTTTACTGCAATTTTTTTTTCTTTGTGGAACACTGTTGTTTATTCTGTGATAGTCAGTACCCTATATTACAAATGGTACATAACTAATCAAAATTTTAAACAAAACATGACAGTTGATTGGATGAAGGAGAAAATTATAATGTTAGTTATTATAATTACACTGGAAGTCCATTTACATGCTCCTTTATGCCTAATTTCAGATATTTTAACCTTTAATGTTACATCAGCTCAAACATTGTCCAAACTAAAAAGGAACTCTACTGAAGAAATATAAACAAAGTTAATCTCTTATTAAAGTAGTACATGTGAAAAGGGAGAAAAACCTAGAGTGCAAACTAAATGCTACACTTTTGTATTTGTCATGGGAAAAATAAACAGGAAAAATATGCTCATTTATTCAGTCTTTTATGGATTAATTTTTAAATATCCATTAAAATTATCAAGTTGGTTTAAGACAAGCTACTATATTGCTAAATTATATGTAGCATTTGTTTAGTAGCAGAAGAGAAGAAACATCAAATCTGACATTTAACTTAAATTGTAAAGTATATTGAAAAATATACAAAGTTGTATTTGAAGTTTTAGAGAACTTTCTGGGTCTTACTAGGCTACTTAATTTGAATGCTTATTATGTTGTTTTAAGTATGTATAACATTTTCCTGATCACTCATTGCTCTTTTAGAGAAAAATATATAATTTATCACCAAATTTCTATTTTTTTCTATCATTTATTTTCATATAGTCAACAAATATTTATGTTTTACTATATGGCAGTTACATTAAAGATTGAGTACATGTTGATGAAATAGGAAAGAAAATTATGTCATTTAAAATTAGTAGCAAAGCCGTTTTAATAATAAAGTGAAGTAATTTAAAAGGAAAATATTTCAGTAATTCTAAACAAACTGAGTTTTCACTTAGTGATTAAAAAAATAGTGCTTTGCTTGACAGAAGAAATACAAGCAAGGGGTTAATGGGTTTTGCTCTGGTGGTTAAGGAACCATAATTGAGACTTTGTGTGCAATTATGCTTTTTTTTATAGCTGGTACAACTTGTCATAACCAGGATAACTGACTATGTTAAACATCCAAACTCAAAATTTAAAAAGCATCTTAAAAAGTTATATTTGCTTCCAATACCACATCCATTATAACAACATGAATATTTTAAACATATGTTATACCTCCTACATGTATAGCTTTAAGTTAACAATGAAATAAATCCTAACAATTACCATCTTTGGTTTCTAACTTTTTGCTTTTGACAGAAACACCATTTTTAAGAGAATAATTATAAATTATATTGTTGAATTTAAAAGTTAGGAGATAAAAATTAAATGAAAAAGAATTAGCATTTGTGCCTCTTTGTGAAATTTTCTTCATTCACATTGAACCAAGCTAAAGAAAAAGATGTGAAAAAATATCATCCCTACTGAAAGAGAATGCCTCTAGCTTCATTATACAAATGCACAGTTTTCTGGAAGTTTAATAGGATTTGGAGCGAATGAAAGAGGACCTCAGATATCATACATAACTCTCTTAATGAAAAGTATGGAAAACTTTGTGGGATGTAAGGAAAATAAATCTCAAAATATCCCACAAATGTTTTCTAACATACAGACACCAAAATTGTGCATGTGTGTGTGTTTTACAGGAGACAGAATAAATTTTTTTTAGTAAATTTCATCCGGGCATGTCAATACAGCACAAAAGGAAAGCCTGACCAATTATATGTCATCAGTTTTGCTTATCGACTAAATCCCTAAACAGAAAAGATGTGGTCTAATGGTAAGCATGGAGAGTAAGCAATTGTGTAAACATCTAGGTACAAAAATTGTAGCAGCAGACTAAAAGAAGCTTTGGAATGGAGAGTAAATAAAATACATTTAAATTCAATTGTCATTACATTGGAAAGTGAAGCAATATATACCAATCACTTTATGGCTAAGAAGAATTTAAGATATTCAACCAACTTTCATGGAATTCAGATTTTTAAAAAAATATGGACTTTAGCATTAACTATGTCCATAAGTTCTTCTCCCTCCTCACAAGTAACTGAATGTCTGAACAATGACTACACATCAG
Source organism: Leontopithecus rosalia (assembly GCA_028533165.1). Taxonomy (NCBI): domain Eukaryota; kingdom Metazoa; phylum Chordata; class Mammalia; order Primates; family Cebidae; genus Leontopithecus; species Leontopithecus rosalia. The sequence continues at coordinate 108,749,893 of CM052649.1, read as the reverse complement.
ATATCCCACAATAGAGATTTAGGCATAAATTCAAATAGTGGATATGTAAAAAATAGTTCATATATATGATTTTCAGGCAAATAGTTCATCTAGACATTTGTGGCTTCTGATGAAAAATAAGCAATACCAAAATAAATGGGAATAATGGAATAATTTTGTAGAGAGGGAATAGCAGTGAAGGACATAGAGGAGGAGGAGAAAAAGAAAATCTTGCAAAAGACAGATCTCAAACATGCTTGGAAAGAAGATTTAATCTAACAAAAGAAAATTTAAACAACCCACATAATTCCAGCACCACAAATGTGAAATCTGAAACTCTGAGTAATAGAAAACTGAATGTAGAAGAGCTGGATAATGAAAAAAAATCATTAAGAAGAAAGAGGTCCATCACAATAGCTGAACAGTATAATCAACAGAACAAAATCAATACTGAAGACATAAAACCTCGGTGAAACAAACAGCAGACCTAAGAAAATGTGCACAGAAACACTGTCTGATGTGAGATATCCCATGTAGAAAAAAAAGGCATATGTGTGCTTATGCTTAGGTGTGTTTGCAAAGGATGTGAAATTAGTTTGAGAAATGTGCTTAGATAAAATTGTTTACAACTATAAGATTAGTAAGAGCTTTAAATATGATAATACACAATTTTTAATCTTCTTGATATTGATAAAGGATCATATATATATATAACTAACATTAATATTTCCATGAAAACTCTACATCGAAATGCAGTTTGAACAATATCTTATACACAAAATGCAGGGGTCTAAAGAAAGCAATAATTAGAGAGAACCTATAAGACAGAAAAAGAAAACTACCATAGAGAAAACATATATCTAAAAGAAAAATTATAGCAAAATGAGAAGAAAATATGCTGAATACTATAATAAAAAGCACCTTTTTAAATAAAAGTTAATATGAAAATTCCAGGGAAAAATTGTTTAAGATAAGGAAACAAAGGGGCACATTGTGGTGAAGATGTATAATGAGAATATTACTGTATTGTGATTAAGAACATAGATTTACTCAGTACCATGTTGAGACAAGTTATATAATTTGCCTTATCTTGTGATGTCAATAGTAAATTACAAATAATTACATTTGCTTAATGACATTTATATATTTAATGTATTTAAACTCCTTAATAAATTTTGAAGCATAGTAACATGTAGATATTTTACTATTAATATAATAATGTTATTGAATTCTCATTTTACTAAAGAATTCTACAGACATCGAGGCCATTTACAATCTTAAAACTATCAAATTTGTCTTTTGCTTTTTAAAATAGGTTTTATTTTTTAAAAATAGTTTTAGGATTAGAGCAAAATTAAACTGAAGGTACAGAGATTTTTCATATGCCCTCTGCAGCTACATAGGCGTAGACTCTCCTATTTATAGATACACTCCATGAGAATGATGCATTGATAACAATTGATGAATCTACATTGACGCATCATTATCAACCCGAATCTATAACTTACATTAGTGTTCACCCTTAACATAGTACATTCTATTTGTACAATTGTACAATGACATATATCTACCATTATAATGTCAGAGTAGTTTCCCTGACATAAAAATCCTTGTACTCTTCCTGTTTATTCCTACCTCCCTGCTGAACGTCACTTATATTTTTGCTGTCTCCACAGTTTTGCCTTTTCCAGACTGATATTATGGGGATCATACTGTATGTAGTCTTTCTAGTTTGGCTTTTCTCACTTAGTATTTGCCTAACATTTTCCTCCATATGTTTTCATGGCTTGATAAGTATTTATTTTGAGCATGAAATAATATTTCCCTGTCTGGATATACCAAAGTTTGTTTATTTAACAACCTACTGAAGGTCATCTGGTTGCTTACATGTTTTGGCAATTATGAATAAATACCCACATTTTTTGTGTGGGTATAAGTTTTCAACTCCTCTGGGTAAATACCAAGGAATACAATTGCTAGATTGTATCTTAGGAGTATATTTACCTTTGTAAGAAACTGCCAAAGTGTATTCCATCTTGGCTATACCATTTTGCATTCCCAACAACAATGAATAAATGTTCCTGTTGTTCTAGATCTTCACCAGCACTCAATGTTGTTGGTATTCTGCATGTTGAGCATTACAACAGGTGTGTAGTAGTATTTTATTATTATTTAAATTTGCATTTACTTGTTGACATATGATGTGGATTTTCATGAGTTCTTATTTCCTATCTGAATATCTTCTTTAGTGAGGTTTCTGATAAGATCTTTGGCTTATTTTTAAATAGAGGATTTTTAAAAATGTTGAGTTTTAAGAGTTCTTTGTATATTTTGGATAGCATTTATTGGATGTGTGCTTTGCAAATATTTTCTTCTAGTCTGTGGCTTTTCTCATTTTCTTAACATTGTCTTTCACAGAACAGGAGTTATTAATATTCATGATATCCAGTTTATCAATTATATTTTTTCATGGATTGTGCTTTCTGTGTTATCTATACCCAAAGTCATCTTGACTTTCCCCTGTTATCTTCTAGGAATGTTACATTTTTGAGTTTTATATTTAGGTTTTAGTTTTCATTTTGAGTTAAATATTTTATAATTTTGCTTTTCTACTTATTAACATATTAGTTATACTTCTTTTTGTACATGTTTTAGCAGTTGCCCTATAAGCATACATATGTGTAAGTAAGCAGACATTATTGAATATATCATTGCTATTGTTATTTTTAATAAACTGTCATCTGGAGAGAAATTAAGAGTAAAATGAAGTTTTCATTTTACCCACTTATTCCTTCTTTGATATTCTTTGTTAATGTAGAACTGAGTTTCTGACCTTTATCATTTTCCTTCTTTACTATCAACAGGTGCCCTCAATTTATGTTTGTCTGAGAAAGACTATTTCTCCTGCCCCTCCTTCACTTTTTAAAGATAACATTTCAGAGGATAGAATCATAGATTGCTAGACTTTTCTCTCAACACCTTAAATATTTTACTCCACTCTTTCTTCTTTGTATGGTTTTTGAGAAGATAGATGTATTTCTTATATTTACTCCAATATATATAAGGAAAAACCTTATTCCCTGTCTGGCTTCTTTGGGGTTTTCTAAAATTATAATTTTCTGTAGTTTAAAAATTATATGGATAGATGAAGGGTTTTTTTTTTTGGTGTGTATCCTGCTTTACTTTCTCTGAGCCTCCCGAAACCACAGTTTAGTTTGTGACATTAATTTGGGGAAATTTTTGTTATTATACTTCCAACACTTCTATTCCTTTCTCTCTTATTCTGGATTCTCATTACATGTATGTTATATCTTTTATAGTTGTTCCACAGTTTCTGAACATTCTGTTCTGATAGCTAATTTTTAGTCCCTTTTCATCCTGTTTTTCACTTTTGGCATTCTATTGAAATATCCTCAAACTTCTATATTATTTTCTCAGCTGTGTGCAGTCTACCAACAAGCTTATCAAAGGCATTCTTTATTTCTGTTACAGTGCTTTTGATCTCTAACATTGTTTTTTCTGAGAATTTCTATCTCTATGCTTACATCATCCTTTTTCTTTAATGATGTTATTTTACCGATTAGAGCCCTAAATATCTTCATCATAAGTGTTTTAAATTCCTAGTCTAATAATCCTAACTTTCCTGCCATATTTGAGTCTGCTTCTGTGGCTCTTCAAACTGTATTTTTCTTTCTTTGTTTGTTTGCTTGCTTTTTAGTATTTCTTGCAATTTTTCTTGACCTCTGGATATGGGTAAAAGGAACAGCTCTAAATAAGCCTTTAGTAATGTGGTGGTAAGTTGTGATGGAATGGGTCGTGTTGTATAAGTAAGTCTCAGTCTTTTAGTGAGTTTGTACCACTGGATTGTAAACTTCACAGGTGCCTTTTCATTTTCCCGCCCAATGCCTTTGGTGGAAAAAAAATTCGGAGAGGAATGAAATTGAATTTTTTCCTTTACACAGGTCAGTTAGGCTCTGACAAAATCCAGGCATGTTTAGGCTGTGGTTAAATTGTTTCTTGAGGGAAGACCCTGTAATGAAAAAAAGAATGCGCTGGCATATTGTTAGATGGTTCTTCTTCCCCACACTGATGGGAGCATAAGGGATCTTTTCTCTGTGCAAACTTCATTAATTTCCTGGAGATAAAACTCACAAAAGTGTGGGGTCCTCCAATGACTGGGTCTTGATACTATTCTGTATCAAGAGTAGTTGTCGATTTTTTTAGCTTATTTTTACTTTTGTTAGAGTTTAGTGACAACTTCCATCTTCTTATATGTTGGAATGGAAACATGTTGGATTGGAAAGCAGATCTGTTTCAGATTTTTTTCACTTCTAAAAATACATGTATGCGTGCATGTGTGTGTGTATGTACTTGTAATTGTAGGATCCTTAAGATTCTTAAATTGTGAAATCAAAATTAAACAAATGTCAATATATTGGTTTATTTACTGCATGTTGCTTCTCTTTTAAATAATATCATATAAAATTTTACAGATAAAATGACTATTTTATCTCCATATCTTCTTTTTTTTCCAGGAGTGAACACTATCTGGTACTTGATTAACATTACTCTCATGAGTATAATGTGCTTTTATACTCTCACTGCATGAAGGTATTCATAGAGAAATGAATAATGTATTATTTATTTTCAAATTTAAGCAAATGGCATTATTTTATGTTTTCTTATCTGTACTCTTTTGTAACTTAGTTTTTTCAATCAGACTTCTGACGTATGTATGATGTGTTAAAAATGTGGTTTAATAATTTCCGGTGCTGTATAGCATGTCATTGTATGAATAAATAAAACACGATTTATTTAACCACGTGTTAGGAATAGAAAATGTATCTTAGTTTCAAGTACAAAATTTGAATATGATAATCTAACTTGACCATATATTAGGCTATGCAAAAAAATCAATAAATTTCAATATCTGTAATATTACATTTTTAACGTAAGTTAAAATAAGTTAAATGAGGATGGAATATATTTAAATATTATATAAAAACAAAAAGAACTTTTCTGAATAATGTCTGGGTCAAAAAATCTTAAGAAAAATATAAAATATCTATACACAATAATTAGGAGAACATAGTTAGAATTAAATTATGTAAAAATAAAAATACAATGTAGACAAAGCACATTTCAAAAAATTTATAGTCCTCATTTTCCTGGCAGCTACCCAGTGATACATGGAAATAAATGAAATTCCACTCAAGATGATGGAAAAATAATGAAACTTAAAACCAAATAAAAGAAATAGGAGAGAATGAATAAAGATTCAGGAAAAAAGTTTAATGAAAAAAGTATCAGAACAATTTATAAATAAATCCTAGAACTGGAAACCAAAAAGTATTTAATACATTGGACACAATGTGGAAAGAATAAACAACTATATACAAGTACAAAAGACAAGTGAAAAAATATTCTTTACAAGAAATTAAAAGAAGAATTAAAGACATTTTTAAACTAATTACTTAAAGATTGTTGATAAAACTGACTAATAGGAGTATAGAGGAGGATGACTGACTATGAAGAAGCAGCATAAAAAAATGAGAGAATTTTATGGGTGACAGAATTGTTTTATATACTGCCTGTGTTGATGGATATATGCGTTTGTCAGAATTCAAAGAAGTGTAATACCATAGTTAATTGTACTGTTTGTAAAGTTACAAAAACATTTATCCAAGATGCTAGAAGAGCCCCATATGAAATAATAACCGTAACCAGTGACTCTTATTGTATTACGAGTAAATAGCAAAACCACATTAATGTGGTAGAGAAAAAAAATACTAACCTAAGTTACTTTGGAAAGTATTATTTTACCTGGATCCTGTGATACTAAAAGCAAGATACAAAAATAAAAGAGTGAACTTTGAAACATGCTCTTGATCCTCTATGAAAGTATGTGGCCTAGATAGGTTACATCTGCTTGGAGAAAAATATAACTTAAGATTTCTACAGAGGCATGATTCACTGTTGGAAATATGACCAAAAATACTACCTGGAATAATGGTGGGCCTTCATAGAAATGAGAAGAATAATTTATCTTTCATTCAATTAGGAAAGGTCATATAAGCATAAAATCAGTAGAAATATGATTATAGAAAGATATCAAGTTAATTCTATATTAAACTACAATTACAGGAAATATTGGGACAGAGTCCAAAAAATTCCTTAAATAAGTTTGAATGATAGATTTTCTTCTTTGAAAGTGTCCATATACGTTAATGATTAAATTTTCTAAATAATCCTGAAATTAAGAATCTTTTTTAAAATTTTTTATTTTTTATTGCATTTCAGGTTTTTGGGTACATGTGCAAAACATGTAAGATAGTTGCATAGGTACACACGTGGCAGTGTGTTTTGCTGCCTTCCGCCCCTTCACCCACATTTGGCATTTCTCCCCATGCTATCCCTCCCCCGCTCCCCCCCGCTGTCCCTTCCCTATTCCCCCCAATAGACCCCAGTGTGTAGTACTCCCTTCCTTGTGTCCATGTGCTCTCATTGTTCATCACCCACATATGAGTGAGAATATACGGTGTTTCATTTTCTGTTCTTGTGTCAGCTTGCTGAGAATGATGTTCTCCACATTAATCCATGTCCCTACAAAGGACACGTACTCATCATTTTTGATTGCTGCAAAATATTCCATGGTGTATATATGTGCCACATTTTCCCCTCAATAAACCCGGTATTGATGGAACGTATCTCAAAATAATAAAAGCTATTTACGACAAACCAACAGCCAATATCATACTCAATGGGCAAAAACTGGAAGCATTCCCTTTGAAATCTAGCATTAGACAAGGATACCCTCTCTCACCACTCCTATTCAATATAGTACTGGAAGTTCTAGCCAGAGCAATCAGGCAAGAAAAAGAAATAAAGGGTATTCAAATAGGAAAGGAGGAAGCCAAATTGTCTCTATTTGCAGTTGACATGATAGTATATCTAGAAGACCCCATTGTCTCAGCCAAAAACTCCTGAAACTGATAAGCAACTTCAGCAAAGTCTCAGGATATAAAATCAATGTGCAAAAATCACAAGCATTCCTATACACCAATAACAGACTGAAAGAGAGCCAAATCAAGAACGAACTGCCATTCACAATTGCTACAAGGAGAAGAATCTTTTTAATTTTAACTTGCCACTTAAAGTATTATACAAAAAGAAAAATTCTGAAACAAAATATTAGTAAATGTTATAACTGAGTAAATAGTTACAGGTGATGTGATTATTTGCTTTCCAAATTTTACAATTTTAAGACAAAAAGAATACATGCATATTTAAAAGATAAGTTTTTAATATTCCTTTAAAAAGACTTTGAATAAATGTAAGAACAATATTTTTTAAAAATGATATAACTTTGAAATAATATTATAATGTAAAGTCTTAATGCTGTGTTTTCCATTGCCATTCATTACAAATATTTGTTCATCCTTCTCAGTCCACCCTGTCAAAAAAAAAAAGAAAAAAAGATGCTGAAGTCCTAAACTCCACTGTGGCTATAGTTGAAGAATGGGCCTCTGATGTATTCATCATAGTTTAGGTTAAATGAGGTCGTAAGTGTGGGGCCCTGATACCATAGAATTATTTTCCTCATAAGAAGAGACACTAGCAGTATATGGGGGTTTACACAGGCATGCCTGTAAACCCAGCATTTTGGGAGGCTGAGGCAGAACCACTGATTAAGGCCAGGAGTTCGAGACCAACCTGGCAAATACAGTGAGACCCTGTCTCAAAAATATAAAAATAAAAATTTTAAAAAAGAAGAGACACCAGATATCTCAATCTCTCTCTCTCTCTTCCTCTTTCTTCTCTCTTTCTCTCTTCCTCTTTCCCTCTCCCTCTTTCTTTGCAAATAGGCACCAAGGAAAGTTCATGTGCAGACATAGCAGGAAGGCAGCTGCAAGCAGGAAGAGAAGCCTCACCAGGAACCAAATTTGCTAGCAACTTGGTCACTGACTTCTAGTCTCCAGTACTGTGAGAAAATAAACGTTTGTTGCTTAAGCTACCCAATCTGTGGTGTTTTGCTATGGCAGCTAGAGCAGAATATCATACCTTACATCATATATTCATGATTGCTCATACCTCCTTGCTCTCTCAACCACATTTCTTTATAGGAGCTCCAACTTCCCAGCAGTGTTTTACTTAGTAATATGGTTAGATCTGTTCCTTGATAAGATTTTCAATGATATGAGCAGTTTTTGTCGTTACTTTAGAAAAATCACTGGGGAAGAAGAGGCAGTTGTGACACTTATTCCCCCAGCTATCTCCCTGCTGACGTGGCCAGTTGCCAGTGGAGTTGTTGCCCTATAAAAGGCCACTAATTTTATGCAACTACCTCATAGCTCTCCCCTCTAGCACCCTTCAGCCAGAGAGAAGCAACATCTCACTAGTATTAGCCCTCAGCTTACTCACCCTTCCACTTTGGTTTCCATTAACTTTTAAACACTCTCTTCTTAAATCATGTCAATTGCCTCTTTTGGTGCTTTATTTTCTGTAGGGAAACAGACTAATATGAAAAATGAAATTTTTACACTCTAGCAAGTTGAAAGCAAAGAGGCTAATTTATCCTGGGCACATTATCATTTGCCTGTGGTCTCACAAAAGCAGGGAGCTTTATAAAAGCTATAATAAATGCTGCCCTCAAATACTGCAATAAAAATAAAAGTTCATATTTCCAGTGTATGGTAAAACCAGGAGTGTTTCTTTTCATTCCATTTTGTTAAAATGCTAAGCAAAAAGAAAACACAAAACCTGTAAGCATATGTTAGTCTATTCTTCAGGCAGGAAAGTCAAGAAGACTTACACATTGCTTTGTATATGTACCCCACTAGCTGTCACAGGTTTAAGAGACCTGATCAAAATGACAAAAGTTAGTAGAAGAGCATAAGCCAGATCTAAGCCTTTTTTGCATTATATTCTCTGAAACTGGATGCAGGGACTGGTAAGCATAAATCACAGGTTCAATGTTTGAAAGAAATGAAATTATGTTCCCATATTACATAGATATATGGGATGAAGAGAAATTCGGAAGACAGTCACGGAGAAAAAAAAATGAATGGCGCTATGAGCAAAAGGCAACACAGAATCCATAATGACCATAAAATTTTCAAGTTCAACACTTTCTCGTTAGATCAGATCTCAAGCCAAAAGGAACATGAACATCAATTCCCAAATTCCTGGGGAAGAGTGAGGGCCTGGATAGTTGTGTGACACCGAGTACAAGTGAAACCATTGCTTACGAGGAGGTTTTCTGCATTCAGGCTGAAATATCAAGAACACATTGCAGTGGCTCAAGCCTGTAATCCCAGCACTTTGGGAGGCCGAGGGGGGTGGATCACAAGGTCAGGAGATCGAGACCATCCTGGTCTACATGGTGAAACCCCGTCTCTACTAAAGATTCCAAAAATTAGCTGGGCATGGTGGCGCGTGCCTGTAGTCCCAGCTATTTGGGAGGCTGAGGCAGGAAAATTGCCTGAACCCAGGAGGCAGAGGTTGTGGTGAGCCGAGATCGCGCCATTGCACTCCAGCCTGGGTAACAAGAGCGAAACTCCATCTCAAAAAAAAAGAAAGAAAGAAAAAAAAGAACACATTGGCTGTTTTAATTTTCTCACATCATGCCAAAAGTCACAACACAATATGTGTGAAGAAATATGACAGCTCTCTAGCACACTTCTATTGACTATTTTTTTCTAAGAACTTACCAACAACTTGTCACCATAAAGTGCAAGTAGTCAACTAAATTTCTGAATGAATAACAATGCCATTTTGTTAACTATTGTTCATTATTACAAGGCAGTGCTTTTGCATTTTTATTAACTATTTATCTCCAAAAACAAACATTATACATAAAAAATATAATCATCAATATTTACATAAATTGATAGGTTACTCACTGAATTAAATTTTAGAATTCCCTTATATGTTTTGCTTTCCATTGAGGCATAAAGTTTATAAAATCCCATTTGTTTTTTTCCCTGAGTTTCATTTTTCTTTACGAAGTTGTATATATTCTGCTGAATTTCATATGCCTGCTCTAGGAAAGACTGCTACATCAGCACTCTGACCATCTCAGTTGTGTAAACTATGCAATAGTAAATTTAATTAAACATCAGGGAAAAAAAGTGACATTTTGTGGAAAAAAGAAAAAGACTGCTAAAACATTAGGAGAAGATGAATATTTTTCTTTCCCTTCATAAATGTCAGACTCAGAGAAGAATGTGTTATCAGATTTCTGTTCTGCAAGTCAGACCTAAAGACCAGGGACCTAGTGTTGTTTAATCCCTACCAGATATGAGAAATGATAGAAGAATAAAGAGAAATGAGGTTTTTCTCATGCATTTCTATAATGAAGATAAAATGGAAGCTTTAAAATTTTTTATGCTGATGTAAAGTGAAAGTTGATATACACTTAACACTGTACAAAGAAAATTTCAATTTTACCACACTAAAAATTATCATGCTTTAATTTTATACATGTAATCCAATGATATTCTTTTCCATATCAATCCAATGATATTCTTTTCCAAAATGTTAGTATCCACTTCTGTTTTGAGATACATTTCTATGTTAGCTATTTCCATTCAGATCTAATGTCAACATCAAACTTCAGCCAATCTTAAAATCTTTGTAATCACTTCATTTTCCTTACATTGTTTTACTCAAAGTCATAGAATAAAAATAGAAATTCAAATATGTTTATCTTCTAGAACTGTATAAAGTTTAGTGTTATTAAAATTTCCTGATCTCTTCATATTATCTTGCTATTTGCCTCTAATGTTTTATTAACTGTTCCCCTAAAAGTCTTCAATAGACAGTCAAGGGTCTGTGGCATAGGATACTTATCTTTGGCTCTCATTCTAACAGTGAACAGCCACACTAGCCTTCAGCTGGGCACACATCTATTTTGGGTGCTTTACACTTTAAATATGAAATAAACCACTGCCTGAGCATGTCACTTAAAATAAAGAGCAAAACTTTGATATCTAAAATTAAACAATAATATGATGTGGGATAACATGAATATACACATTTATTTATAATGAAAAATAATAAAATAAAATTAGAGTCAAATATATCATATATCTTTTTAAGATATGCTGGACAGAAGTTGAAGAAACATTATCTAAGAATATTCTTGACATGCAATAATATTTTCTATATTGTTAACTGATAACAAAGTAGGGAAAGTATAACAAACCGATTAAAGTAGTCTAGAGAAAATTACTGGTTAATCTGTCTGTGAATGATTTTTACTCTCTTTTCTTTCGTAATGATTTTTGTGTCTTGCACTTCATTTGCTAGTTTTCTTTATTGAATATAAATGTTGTTAATTAAAAAGTAATTTATAAATGGAGACTTCAGTAATTATCATACAGGTGACAACTGTTTATTTTCTGAAATCGCCATATTTTTAAATATTTTAAAGCACAAGTTAAGCTACAAGTATGGAAAGTTAAACGTGTTAAGGAGAAACATTTTGAAAGAAACTGTTACTGGGGGCAAACCTTTTATGCTTTCTGGTGGAGACTGAAATATATAATAAGGTTTTGACAAGTGTATCATTAACATTCTGTGAGAACAGTATGAAATGCTTCCCAGACTTCACTTTAAGAAAGCACTTTTTTCCCCCAGGTGCAGGGAATCAGCAGATTTATCCTTATATGCTTCAGCTACAGGGAGCAGCCTTGGTCAGCATGCCCTATCTGGAGAGTGTATACCTGATTGCTCATTATTTGTAGGTAGAAAGATCATGTTTGCCAAATTGAGGACAACTCAGAAGAACCATGCTAGTTCCAGAACATGCCATACATTGGGCTGGGGCAATTGTTGGGCCTGCATTACAGCTCAGTTTCTTCCTCTGTCCAATTCTGTTTTATCCCTCATAGAGTTTGGTTCTGTGTCTCCACCTAAAATCTCTCGTTAAATTGTAATTCCCAGTGTTGTAGGTGGAGCCTGGTTGGAGGTGATTGGATCATGGAGTTGGTTTCTAGTGGTTTAGTACCATCCCCCTAGTGCAGTCTCATGATAGAGTCCTGACAAGATCTAGTTCTCTAAAATTGTGTAGCATGCCCCCCTTCCCTGTCCCTTCCTTATTCTCCAGCCATGTACTATGTGCCAGCTTCCCTTTTGCCTTTTGCCATGATTGTAAATTTCCTGAGGCTACCCAGCCATGCTTCCTTTACAGCCTGCAGAAACATAACCCAAATTAAACTTTCTTTTTCATAAATTACCCAGTTTCAAATAGTTCTTTATAGCATAGCAATGTGAGAACGAACTAATACAGATAATTTGAACTAGATAAGTGAGAAATTGCTGTAAAGGTGCCTGAAAATGTAAAAGCAGTTTGGAACTGGGTAACAGGCAGAGGTTGGAACAGTTTGGAAGGCCCAGAAGAAGATAGGAAGATTAGAAAAAGTTCCAGCTGCTCCAACTCCAGCTGTAGCTAATAAGGCCCCAGATATGTCTAAGGCCACTGCTCTAGAGGGTGCACACCATAAGCCGTGGTGTCTTCCTTGTGATGTTAAGCCTTCAAGTGCACAGAGGGTAAGAATTGAGGCTTGGAGTCTCCACCTAGATTTCAGAGGATGTATGGAAAAGCCTGGATGTCCAGTCAGAAGTCTGCTGGAGAAGCTGAGCCCTCATGGAAAACATTTATTGGGGCAGTGTGGTGAAGAAATGTGGGGTTGGAACCCCCACCCAGAGTCTCCACTGGCGCACTGCCTATTGGAGCTATGGAAAGAGGACCATCATCCTCTAGAACCCAGAATGTTGAATCCACCAAGAACTTGCACAGTGCACTGGAAAATCCACAGACACTCATTGCCAGCCCATGAAAGCAGCTGTGGCATCTGTACCCAGCAGAACCACATGGGCAGAGCTGTCTAAGGCATTGGGAGCCTAGTCCTTACATCAGTGTTGCCTAAATGCAAGACACGGAATCAAAGAAGACTATTTTGGGGCTTTGAGATTTAATGACAGGCCTGCTGGGTTTCAGACTTGCATAGGGCTGTAGCCCTTTTGTTCTGGCCAATTCCTCTCTTTTGGAAAGGAAGCATTTACCCATGCCTGTACCCTCATTGTATCTTAGAAGTAACTAACTTGTTTTTTATTTTACAGGCTCATAGGTGGAAGTGACTTGCCTTCTCTCAGGTAAGACTTTGGACTGTGGACTTTTGAGTTAAAGCTGGGATGAGTTAAGACTTTGGGAGACTGTTGGGAAGGCATGATTGTCTTTTAAAATGAAAGAAGGTCATGAGATTTGGGAGGGGCCAGGGGTGAAATAATATGGTTTGGCTGTGTCTCCACCCAAAACTCATGTTGAATTGCAATCTCAGTGTTGGAGGTGGGGCCTGGAGGGAGGTGATTGATTCATGGGGTTGGTTTCCAACTGTTTATCACCATCCCCCTAGTGCTGTCTTGTGATAAAGTTCTCATTAAATCCGGGTGTTTTAAAGTGTACAGCACCTCCCCCTTTGCTCTCTCTATGTCCTGCTCCAGCCACATTGGACATGCCAGTTTCTTTGCAATGATTATAAGTTTCACAAGGCCTCCTCAGCCATGCTCCCTGTACAGCATGTGAAATAATGAGTGAATTAAACCTATTTTCTTCATGAATTACCCATTCTCAGATAGTTATAGCAATGTCAGGATGAACTAATACAATCCTTCTGCCTTTTTAAAGTGTTGATCTCAAGAGTATTTTCAAATAAACAACTGACACATTAAACCATCTCAGAGTCTGTGTCCTAGGGAATTCATACAGATCAAATAAAGCAGAATAAAAAAATAATCCTAATCCTAAGCAAACACCAGTTATTCTATTATAATGTTATGGTATGCTTCAATTTGGGAAAATCAGTCCTCTATTTTCTGGACATGCTTTCTTCAATATAAAATTAAGGATTAGTGTATTGATTTTCCCTTAATATGTTGTCCTCCACTTACATCCATGTTACTGCAAATAAAGCCAGCACAGAAGGACATTGTATGTTCTCACTCTTATGTGAGAGCTAAAAAAGGTAATCTTATGAAGGTAGAGTGTAGAATGATGTTTATCAGAGGATTGGAAGGGTAGGAGGGATTGAGGAGAGGTAAGTTAATAGGAACAGAAACAAAGTTACATAGAAAGAATAAGTTCTGGTCTTCAATGGCACTTTAGGGTGACTATAGTTGACAAGAATTTATAGTGTACTTTAAAATAGCCAGAAGAAAATATTTGGAATCTTCCCAATATGAAGAAATAAAAAAGGTTTGAGGTGATGAACACTTTAAATATTCTGATTTAATAATTATACATTGTATTCATGAATCAAAATATCGCATGTACCTCCATAAATATGTACAATTATGTATCAGTAAAAAATAGCATTTTTATTTCCATTAGACTCTTACCAGAATTGTATTTCTTTTGAAGCTATAAGTTTAAAATTAAGAAGACTTAATATATTCCATCCTCCTAAAAAGTAGCACCATAATTATCTTTATCTATTCAAATCCTATTCTTTCCTGTTTAATTCAGTAAAGTGTTAATTAATTATTCAAATAGAGCCTGCACATTTCTTGTTAAGGATATTACACAATCTTTTAGTGCTTTCTCTCAGTTGTGAATGAAAACTTAGTTTCTCTTGAATGTTCTGATGTATATGTAATTTCCTTATTACAGTAATGTTAACATTCCCTCAATGAATCACTTTGTAAACATTGTTCTTCCTATATTTTTCTATGTTTATTATCTTAAAATTTATATGTCATGTTGTTTTTGGCACATCTCATTTGATTTTTTAAAGTTAAATATTAATATTTAAAATCCGTTAAGCATATTTTATTTAATTTTTCAATATGTGTTCTGGAAATCATTAATATGCCAATCAACTGCAGCCTCTTTGAGAATACCCCATTAGAATGGGAAGAACTCAGTTTTCTTGGCATGTCAAAAATTTTGGTATTGTTACAAGATTAGTAAGTCAGTTTGGCATCAAATATTTTGCTCCCTGTTATTTGCTCATAATAAGTATTAAACATAAATGTCTGGAGCAGTAGCTTTTAAATTTCTGTGTGAAGAGGCACTGGGGTGCTTGTTAAGATGCAGATATTTCTGACTTTTCTTTAAGAAAACATGATTTCGACTTTCTTAAAGGTGTCCCAAGTGATCCTGAGGTAGGTGGGTCCAAACATATTTTGAATGATACTGGGCTGATGGTACTGGGTTGCTCAAGGATACCTAGTACCTGGAATAGCCACATCCTCAAGAAAATTAAAACTTCTGAGATGAATCCACAGTGATAATGCCATTGAATGCAGTCTTTGTGAGGGGAGAAATTCGCCTGCTTTGTTCACATTGTTGTGTTTCATTTTAAAAAGCACAAGATGACATATATTGTAGCTCTTTGCTTTTTACTCAACATGAGGAAATTTTTAGAAGGATTTTATCTAAACTCAGTTATTATGATGACTATTTATATACAGAGTGTGCATTTATAACTTACTCTGTTTTTACTTCTTTTCCAGGTGTTTGGTTTTGTTGGTGTTCCTTTCACTTATTCTCTTTTTTTCCCTTTGGGTTGTATGATTTCAGCCATTTCTCTAGTCTTCTAGCGAGTACACCAACTATTTTATATAATAATTTATGTAGGCTCCCACTAAGATACTTTTATCTGCAAATTATTATTTTTAGTCTTTCACATTATGTATGAAATTATTTAGGTTATTTATTGTTCAGACCCTTTTTGAAAGCTATTGCTTCATTTTGCTTGGCATCTAGTATAACCAATAGAAGTTTTGAGAATCTTGTGATACTTTTCTGATATTTGCCTATAAAAATTCTATTTATTCTTCAGATTCCTGGGAATATTTTCAAAATTCACTAAAATATAACCTTCTTTATTGCAGACAATATTTCTGGTACTTTTCAAAAGGGTAGTGTGAATGTTTTCACTATGCTTATATTGAACTATATATTCTTCCATTGTCTCTTTATTTTATTTTCTATGTTATTTTTTGGAGCTTATTTTATAAAAATTCCAGTTCAACTTACAATTTTATTTTCCCAGATAAAACTTTCAACTCAAAAATTTATTCTCAAATTGTTAATTATTCCATTTAGTGTTTCTATAGAATTTTTATTGAGTTTTATGTTTTACTCACAAGTAAATTGTAAAGTTTTCGATATATAATTTTTCCTCTTCTTAATAGTATCCTATTCTTGCTTATATTACATATCTTTTTTTTCTTTTCTTTATCTTTTTTTTGAGACTGAGTTTTGCTTTATTGCCTAGGCTGGAGTGCATTGGTGCAATCTTGGCTCACTGCAACCTCTGCCTCCGGGGTTCAAGCAATTCTCTGCCTCAGCCTCCTGAGTAGCTGGGATTACAGGCACATGCCACCATGCCTAATTTTTTGTATTTTTAGTAGAGATGGGGTTTCACCTTCTTGGTCAAGCTCTTCTCAAACTCCAGACCTCGTGATCCACCTGCCTCAGCCTCGCAAAGTGCTGGGATTATAGGTGGGAGCCACCATGTCTGGGAATATCTTTTCTATTTATAAATGTATAAATTATGCTCATTTAAAGCATTTTTGTCTCTATTAAATATTTCCCCTAAGATAAATACTTTTTAATCTGATGTTTCTCTTTCCTAATTTGGTCTTTTTCAGATTTATTTGATAATTAAAGATTCCCTTTATTTTCTAAATACTGTCCCAATGTTTACATTTGAGAGAACTTGTTATTGTTAATCTTCTGGAGATTACAGGCTTCCATGACAGAAAGTTAATTATTTTTGTCGAATAATATATTTAAATAGTTAAATATACATATACATATAACCATTATTGTTATTAGCCATCATATAACTAAATCAAACATTACATTAAAATAGCAGTTTTTGTTCAAAGGAAATTTTATTAGTCACTAAAGGAGGTGATTTCTAAGGTACTATTTATCTATTAAAAATGTTACATTTCCTGGTTGTTTACTGGCTAGAAAAAAAATGTCATATATGGCTAAGAAAAAAACTAATCTAAGAAACTTGCGGCACTATTAATTTTTGATGGGCGTATCACTGTTACTCTTGATATTTCCAGAGTAATAATTCCCATCTTGCCAATTACTTATATTTACCAAATTATACACAGAAGCAGCTAGGGTTTATTTGAAAATCACAATTTTTTACATAGAAAGTACTTTTCAGTGTGTAATGCATTTTGACACTTCACCTCATTTTTTAAAAAGCTTATAATTCTTCCCCAAGGGATAATATTCTGATGGAACTATTTAAAAACCGAATGTCCTTTCAAACACTCTTTCAGCATGTCTTTAAAAAATAAAATAACAAAATTTTATTTTTAAATGTCAGAACTAATTAAATTCATTTTTCCATAACATATTCATTTACCATTAGGTACACTTTCTTCTTTCCACTTTCCTGGTCCCATTTCTTCCCTTTCCTCTTATATCCAGAGGCTGTTCTGGCTTTTTATTTTAGATCCCCTTTGTCAGCCCTCATTACAATGAAAAACTGGCCATATTCCTCCAAAATTTAGATGAACCTTCCTCCACCACTTGTGTACAGAGGGACATGATGTAATACCAAAATGGCATCTCGCTTTTGAAAGAGAAAAAAATAGAAGTGCAAAGACATTTTTATTCCAGTGTTTTCCACTCTTAATAATACTGAAACCTTTTTAAAATATAGGTAAATAATTGTTCTTGCTATGGAAGAACAGATTGTGCAAGAAGGCAAGAAAACGTATTTGCTTCCTAGAGGCAAAAAAGACTGACCATAAATAACAGGTGGTGGAAGGAGAAGAAGCTGAAAAAGTATTAGAAGAATGGATGGGAAATGCTACCCCACTCTCACTTACACTATTTTCTCCTTCAGAAATCTCTGTGTGAATGGTTTCTTGCCCTGTAAGCAACTGCCTAGTCCACCGTAGCAAGGAGACAGTGCCAGCATCCCGATTGTTCAACGTGTTGTTACCTACAGCAGTTGAAATTTCCCAGCTCGAGAGGTGGACTATGTTTTAAGAGGGGTTTTGAGGACTATTCTAAAAGAAGACATACCACTGCTCCAATTCCAGTAAAATTCAAGCCTTAACAGATGACATTTAAAGTCTTTTATTTATCCAGTACGAAGTAATAACAGAATTTGTATAGTTGATACAATGCTGCTAGGAGTTTTGCCTGGAATTAAAGACACAACCTGAAATATTTGACCTAAGAGCTTGAAGTGACTTGACCACTCTTAACTGTGTAATGAAAGTAAAATGGTCATCCACTGGATGCCTTTCTAAT
The DNA here is from genome assembly GCA_028533165.1 of Leontopithecus rosalia. Classification (NCBI taxonomy): domain Eukaryota; kingdom Metazoa; phylum Chordata; class Mammalia; order Primates; family Cebidae; genus Leontopithecus; species Leontopithecus rosalia. Next base: position 108,731,616 of record CM052649.1, on the reverse strand, counting down.
TCCTAGGAAAAATAAAAGTGTAGGCACTTAAGGAAGAATTATTTATCTCAGAATTTATAGGTATGATTACTAAACTCTTGAATACTAATTATCTTGGGAGAAAATAGTCTAGTTAGTATTTGGATGCTTTGAAAGATTAGGTAGATTAGAAAAGATGCATGAAGAAACTCAACTAAAAGATAAAAAGTCCCTCTTGCATGGGATAGAAAAAACATCACCGCCATAGAACAGGGGTTCTCAATCCGAGGCATTTTATCTCTGCAGGGGAACATTTGGTGATATCTATCTTTTCGACTTCTGCTTGGAGCAGTGTGGAAGCAGAGCTGCATGCATTTAGTGAGTAGAGGCCAAAGAAGATGCACAGGACAGCTCCTATCACAAGCAAAGCATTATCCCATCCAAAAAGTGCCACAGTAAAGAAACTTCCAGAGAAAGTAAAAAATCATCACATCATCAGAGAATGGCAGATGACCCTGGCATTATTGTGATGAGATTAAAGGCAGGATACACTTCAAGGCAGGACCTGATGTGCAATTCACATTAAGAGAAGGAATGTGGCAGAAAATGCACTAAGTAGGTGAATTTAAAAATACAGGGATGACATTATGGCACAAACAGATAAAAAATCTTTAGGACAACTGTCTATGTTAAAAAGTTATTTAAAGCTCAACAATTCACCCAAAAAATTATGCAAGCTTTCTTGATAGAGACTCAAATTGTTAAACCTAACATTCCTATTACAGAACCAGTAACTCTATGGACTACTATAAAACTAACGGTGTTAGATATTTATTTTGTTAATTTGAGGATAGTGGAAGAAAAAAGATTTACAGTATTCTGGGACATTCTCTTCCACCTTTTATCTTCTCCTAAACTATTGTTTGTTTTATTTTTTTCTGAAAGAGCAATAAATCTGTATTATCTTTTTCTAACTTTACTGTCTGTGAACCATAAACCATGGTAGCCAATATATCTCATCAGAGAAAAGACGTTACATTTCCTCAGAGACACAGAACATGGCATTATCAACAGTGGCATGAGAAGACTTACAAGCCAAAATAATTTGGCTTATGACTTATCCAGTCATAAGCCAAATTACTTTTCTTGTAAAAGCTAAGAGACAGCCATTATAATGCCTGCTCTTTTAGGAAAGCTACATATCTTTGTTAGTTTGGGAAATGTCTGTCTAAAACACTAAATATGTCTGCAAATTTTCAAGTAGACAAAAGGAAATCGAGATAACATGAAAGGTGAGACAACAGCAGAGGGGATGATGTTAATGACAACACAGTAAAATGAATAATTGAAGAAAATAAGCAAGTATAAAGATTATAGCACTTTTATGTTATATTTCAATTCTACCAAACAGTATGTCTTATGTTTGATCCACAGTCTCTGGTGATTACAATTAAGGAATGAGCAGAAAACTGATATTTTGAGAAGACAATATATTCAGTGCTTCAAATCACACTGATAAACTATTATACTGATGTATAGATTCTTTCTATAATCATAGGTCCTCATAGCAATGATTTTTATATTTCTGGATCCCTAATGCTACGGTGTTATTTTCTACCATTCTTAATGAGCAGGAAGATTTGCCCCACTACTTTCAACTATGAATCTTGAAATTTAAAAAATAGAAAGCTTTTGACACTAAGGCAGGACTCTATCTGCATTCATGGTCTCTTGTTCTTGGCAGAGAGTCAAAAGCGGGAATTTGGACAAAAATGGAGAATCATTTTTAGGGCTGCTATGTTATGAATACACAGTGGTGGCCGTTTTAGGCTATTGTTCTCTGCTTTGTTAATTTTTAGCAAATTAGGGTTAAGGACCAAATCTTTCTCTACAGTAAATAATTAACAGAATGAAGATAATTTCAAAACCAAGTCTCAAAAATAAGAATCTTAAGAATAAAAACTATTCTTTCAGTCATGTTTTGTGGCTCAAGATTTATTGTGAATTGTTGGAAATAATGAAATGCTTGATTTACATCAGATGTCCTAAAAGCTCTGTTTATGTGTTAAAAGACAATGTGAAGTAATGAGAAGATGTACCAATATGAAATCTAAATTTGGGTCAAATACTAAACTATTAATTAGGATGTGATAGAGAATATAACAAATATCTGAGATATATGTAAGCCTTTAGCTATGAAGTTGGTATAGATTAAAACAGATATATTAATTTGTCCTGAAAAAAACAGTGAAATATTAACTAGTTTGTTTACTATACATTTAACTAATATAATTTTAATATCTTAAGACTAAAAGTAAAATCAACCTACTAATGCCAGATTTATTTAAGACACGGGTATTGTATATTACACAATTTATAAAGATAATCTGTTTTCAAACACTAATGAAACAAATAGACTAGCAAAAAGAAAGGTTGCCAAAAATAATTAGGCACTAATTTAACTTAAATAAAATATTCTAGCAAAATGAAACTGCAAAGTTTTCACTCCTTTGCAAAAGAAATTTGTTAGTTATTAAGGTCATGAGTTTTACAGATATTGAAGCTTAAAAAATCAGATTGAATTGCACTGGTAACCTCCATTTTCAGTTATGTTGATCTCAAAATTATGCATACAAACAGCCCACATTTTAGCTACATGAGCACAAAATTCTCTTTAAAAATTGAATGCCTTTGTAAATATTAGTAGAATCTTACCTATGCTTCAAAGACCATGAAGACTTGTGAGATACATACATATATATGTATATAGAAACATTCTAGTTTCCACTTTTGCTCTTTCATCCCTTCTGCTATGTGAGGGCACAGCTTTTATTTCCTATGGAGGTTGGTACCATCCTAGAACCATATATGTAAATATATGAAATATGATTTGTGTTTTACAATTTCCTATTGTAGAGGTTTACTTTTAAAGAGACTACTAGGTTTAATGGCTTAATGCCTCAACTAATGGATAACATAACTTTTTGCACCAGCAGTGATATAAATCTACATATAGTTGTTGTTAAAACCTGTGAAAGATTTCCGTTTTCTCCACATGCCAGCTAAAACATTAGGTACCATCTTTTCATGAATGATGGCAGAAAGCTCATCTGTCTGAATCAGCAACAAAGGACATAATACTCATGGAACAGAAGGCAACATGGACATGATATTAATATTTGTCCTCTTTGCTCTTCATGTACCACAGGGCTGAAGCATAGATGCTTTAATGGATGCTGTTTTTGCTGAAGATTTACATTAGGACTGAGTCAGTCCCTGAGTCTTATATGCTGTAATTACTCATGATATCAGTTTCTTAGTGATAATATTGATAAGGCTCATGATTCTGTTTATGACAAACAATTCATCAAGAGCTTACTATGGGCCCTGCTTTGCATTAAATGACTAAATATTTCCTATTATTTATTTATTATGAAATTTTTGCAGTAACACTGAGAAATGGAAACTATTGATATTTCCAGAAGAGATGAAGGAACTAAAACAAAGGGAGCTTAATTAACTAAATTCAAGGTAATGTGTTATAGAATAGAAACAAATCAAGATGTGATGTCTCACTGGACTCTTATAAGATTTGCAAACTTTGCTATTGTATTTAAGTAAATTATACAGAGAACTATGTTTGAAAGATAAAATTTATATATTGCAATGAAATAATATATGGCCTTTGCAAGCCTCATGTACGACAGTGGTTCTCAAAGGGCAGGCTCAAACCAACAACATCAGCATCACCACTTGTTAGGAAATATACATTTCAGGCCCCGCCAACACCCTACAGAATCACAAAATCTGGAAATGTGTCCATGCAAACTGTGTTTTAATTAGCTCACCGGGTGATTGTGACGCATGTTGAAGTTTGACAAACACGTTGGGAAAAACCATAGATGGCTTCCAAATCAGAAAAAACAAAAATAGCATAAAGCGATAGAAAAGTTATACTCTGAAAAACAGGAAAATTTACATGCTTCAAACAGAATATTTATACTCTGAGTTCTCTTTCAAAACTTTAAGTTAAAGAATACCCTAGTAAGCGTTCATTTTTTCCAAACAGGAGTCTGAAGATTTATTTCTTTTCCTGGAGAATGTAAATGACCCTAAATAAAATCCTTACATATGTGAAATGTGAAATGCTCAGAACTCTCTCAGTTATCCTACAACAAGAAGCCACCAGCAAGTTCTGCAAATGATCATAGAGGTTCCAATCAGCTTTTTAATGCCCCTTTCTAAAAGTTTGTACAAGTCAAACTATAACAGAATTATAAATAATGAAGGCATTCTTATGAATATGAGAATTATAAATAATAAAGGCATATATATATGAAATGTGTACATGTCTGAAAATATACATGTATATTTCATATATATGTATATGTATATATGTATATGAAATATGTATTAATATTATGTGAAATATATATGAAATATGTGTGTATATATGTGTATGTATATTTATGTGTGTGTATATGTATATGTGTAGCTGTATATTAATTATATAGAGGTTGAGCCTATTATTCTGGTCTCATTACACTATATTGTAATCAAACAAAGTGGTTTCTCCAGGCTTTGAATATAATGAGTTGAGCTGTATCTTCATGTAGTCATCCTGAATCCTTATTTTTCTAAAATAGAATCTTTTGTTAATTATTTTTATGGCAATTATTGCTCTATGTTATGATTAAATCATAGCTAGTCTGACTTTACAGGTAATTTTAAAATAGTAGAAGAGAGTGTGGCTTTGTACAAAACAGTGTAAAGTCATCATCAGGTCATCTGGATGAATCTTGAAACACATTTAACAGCCAGTTTTACAAACCTCTAATATATCAGTGCTCTAGTATGTAACCTCAAACAAATGTAAGTAGAATTAATTATTTTCTTGCTTTGAATTGACAATAAATTAAATGTTAAGTCTGGGAGAGTTGTTGGCAAGTTTCAACAGTGAGAAACATGTTATTGTCAACTTGTGTTCTATAATGGAGACACTAAAAACCTCAGCTTTACAATGTGTTCATAGTATTGGAAATATGAATATATGTTACATATAATCTAATACTTATTATAAGCTGTTCCCAGTCTATGTATTTCAAAACCTTTTCACAAAGGGAATTGCCTAACATGTGGACTTTTACAGTAGAAATGCTACATTATTAAAAAAATGCACACACACACACACACACACACACACACACACACACACAAACACTAAAAAAATTGTAAACAAACCTGAGAGAAAATTGAGCAAAAGATATGTACAGTTCACAAAAAAGAAAATACAAATGTTCCTTATACATATTAAAATATATTCCATCTCAGTAATAGGAAAATAAATTAAAACAATAGATATATCACTTCTTTATTTCAGCTATCCCTGGTGAAAATTCACTATAGTGCAACTTCTGAATAGGGTAAATTGGCAATATTAAATAAAATTAGAGATGTACTTATATGTTTGACTTTCCAGAACAGTAATCTGAAGATATCCAGTCACAAATATAAGATAATGTATGCACAAATTTGTTTATGAAAGCATTGTTTTCTTATGTCACTAGATAACTGAATCAACTTTGATAAATGGCCTAAACACCTCTGTCTGCTAAAATCATGCAAAAACACTTACACATCCTGTGGAATGGAACACAGAGCTAACTGGGATCTAGAAGTTAATGCCTGCAGTTCCTTCTCTAAATTTCAATCCCCAGTCTTGTGTACCACACATAAAAGAACCAGTTGAATTAACTGGTTTCTTCTGTATACTTCTGGATTATTAAATCACACAGTTCTCCCATGGAAATATAAGTGTAAGCACAGCAGTAACATTGGTATCTGACCTATTTTACCCTTCCTGACCCTTCTGTTTTTAATCCAACATTTCACCAATTGGAATGCTGAATCTTTCTGTTCTTTGTTATGTGTCAGCAATATCCTTTAAATTGCATTTTTTAAGAGACAAGTTCTTGCTATGTTGTCCAGGCTGGAGTGCAGTGGCTAGTCACAGGCATAATCATTGTATACTGCATTACTGAACTCCTGGGCTCAAGTCATCCTCCTACCCCTACCTCTTGCCTCAGCCTACTGAGTAGCTGGGACTTCAGGTGGGCAGGGGAGCTTGGCTCTAAGTTACATATTCTTTCTTTCTAAAATGGTATTGAGTCTTTCCTCTTTTATAAATTGAGTGGCTGTAACATATTCAAAATTTTACTTGCATTGTACCTGCACTGGGAAACATTATAGCAATGAGTGTATATCATCAAGAGAGAACAGAATATTCTGTTTGTCTAGTGTAAGAATGGCAAAGTTAAAAGGAAAGAGAAAGAAAACAGCTTTAGGTCCTATTTTTTCCTTGTGTTATCAAATAAGTAATAAATCCTTGATTTCTAAGGTAATATTCTTTTAGTTTTAACTACTACAAAAGTTACCATGGTAACTTTTACCCCAGAACAATTGAGCTGTTTGTTCCCCGAAAAGCTTTATTTCCTATAAATGTGGAGAAAGTTAGAATTTGCAGTTTCATCTAAATATTTTTCTCTATGTGACTTTCAAATGAAGAGAATATACTGTGTTAATTCAAAATAAGCAGAAATAGTAAGTTCATTCAATAATAAGCAGATATATTTTAATGGTCATAATTCTTACTCTATGAGAAAAAATTCAATTAAGTATATTTTAGTAAAGTAAGATTGATGCATTGTACTATTAAAATAAGTTGACAGAGAATTATTTATTCTTGTATTTTGTGTTGACATATTCTTAAGAATTTTCAGAAAAAGCTTAAATACTGGCAGCTTGATAGAGAAAAAGTCCTTCCTGTTATGAACTATGCATTCAGTGCTGTATGCTCGGGTGCCATAATTTTAGTGGCTGTAAGTGAAAGGCTCCATCTCTTGTGCCTTATTGGCAAGGATGAAGTCTGCATTTCTGACAGGATTTTATTATGTTCATATTATTTTGCTGCAAAAAAATGTGCATTTTTACTCTATTGTTGAAGGTAACCTAGTGACACAAAAGGAAATTGAACTGCTTTTCATAAGCTTTTTATTGAGCTGATAGGACATGAGAATAAAGTTTAAATCTTACCAAATGTTTACATTTTCAGTTGATTTGACAACACAGCAAAATAGCCAACAAGAGCTTACTATGCTTGGTTATGAAAATATATTATCAATGTGTCTGAGGGCCCATATGTGTTCATGTAAGATCTTAATACAGCTAAGATTAACCTATTTTTAAACAGTATATTTGTGACATTTTCAAATATTTATGATATATTTTTCTTTATACAAATAACAATTCAAATGAAATATTCCTAAATGGGTCTAATTATATTTAAAAATGTACAGAAAGTACATTATTACTGCTATATTTATAACCTTTTGGACACTCTATTGTATTTACTGAATTCTTTTATTTTCAGTTTAATAATGAGATATCTTATTTCCAGGTGAAAGAAAATTTTATGTTTTCTGATTATGCAATTATATTTTCATTATATTATTGCCAGAAAATGTTTGCAATATTAATTCTTATAATAAAATAAGGAAGTGTTCAAGAAGTTTAGAAACATTGAAAATGGGATTTAAAAATAAGTTTATCCTAGGGTTCCCAACGCTTTGAATTCCTATACATGTTACCAGTCTTAAAGAAATTTGCCTCTAAAGAATAAGTTTATTTACCTACAGATGGTAACACCCACCTCTCAGAATAACTGCATGAATCTCTAAACAAATTTAGAGACATTGGGATTACAATATATTGATCCCTCCATTTTTTTATCTAATCATCTATCATCTATCTAGTATCTACAACTTCAGAATAGACATAACTTTAACCTGTTACTTGTTTCTACTTCTAAAGTACATAAAGAAAAGAAGTATAAACATGGTCATGACAAAATGGAATTATTTTTATGTGCTTTATGTCCTGTATCGTCAAGTCCAGTTCTCAGTAGTAGTACAAACTCTACTGATGTGAGTATGCTGTCTGGGAAACAAGGAAATGCTAGTATTTTAGATTGAAGCTTATTAATTGTAATATATACTACAACTTCAAAAAGTTTTAAGTGAGCAGATTATACTTAAATTGAGGAAATAAAGATTGATTTTATTTACTATTACATGCTATGTTGATAAGTTATTTAAATTTAAAAATATAAAAACACAACATAGCAAATTCATTCTAACTCATTGTATCTGTAATAAAACATATTTTAAAAATGTGTATGCCATGAGCAAGAAAAAGTTATACAATACAAATATAGCACTAATTTAAAACCTAAGGATACAACATTGCAATACAGGAATATTTCATATTAATATATGTAGGCTCTATTTTCACCACATAAGAAAATAATGGTAGAGCTGTCCTTATCTTACTAAACAAGTGATTGTCCATACTTAAGTCAATCTTTGGTAGCCATTGTAGAAAGTAGTAAACATTTTTATAAAAACATTTTAATTCTGTACTTAATATTACTTATACTGGAATAGAGGAAGAAAAGGAGTACAAACAGAAAGATTTCTGAATCTTGGAAAAGAACACACATGCACTTTTACAGGCAAATGGGAAAATCAAGGTTAGTAAAATCCCTACTGATTTCAGAATTATTAGCTATCATAGAGAAAACAAGAGTAAATAGTAAATACTCCAAATGAGATTGGTGGCTGGTAAAATGTTTTATTATCTTGTTCGTTTAATGAAATCCACTGTGGATCTTGGTGATACATATTACTTCACAGAACACAAGTCCCTAAAAAATAAATTAGTGCAGGATAAGGTTAATGTACATAGTGTTTTCTTTAATAAGGAGACTTTCAATACCCAATACTTCCATATAATTAAGCTTCAAATAAGCTGTATTAAAAATTGAAAATGAATGAAGATATTTTAAGTAACCATTTTGTGCCAACTCCCTGACTAAAGTAGCACATGTACAGCATGGATTCAAAAAGAATAATGAATATTTGAAAACTGAACTGATATTGAAGTCATCACTCACATAAAATGATACAGAATTTCCATTCAGAACTATACTGGTATACAAAAGGAATCCATTCATTAAGGAGGACAGCTTTTTTTTTTTTTAATCAGAGTGACAAGTGTTCAACCACTCTCAGGATTTCCTGCATTTTTCAGAAAATTTAAGTCAATTTTTGAATGTCATTCTATCTGTGACTTTTGGAGTATGGAAAATAAGCATTTAATTGGTCCATAAGTAAAAGTCACACCTTTATTCCTTGCAGTATGACCCAGTCTTTGCAAAGTCTTGATAGCTTGTCTGTGTTTAACTGCTATCTACTGCTCACTTAGAACAAGACACTGGAAGCTATAACCAAAAGAAAGAATAAGATGTGAGAACTGTAGAGTTTCATGAAAGAATAAAAGAATATGGGAGTCTTCTGGGAAACACATCGTACTAAAAGATTCCAGAAATGGTTTTTGACAGAAGGGGAACCTTTATTTCCCTTCTTTCCTAGTTACACTTGACACATTTAGGGAAACAGCCTTTAATCCTGATTTTGAGTATATACCATGGACATTTTTTTCCCAGAAAAAGAAAATCCCACTCTGTGGGGTTTTGCTTTTTTTTTAAAGCTCCTCAGCAGTCTCCTCCCAGGCATGAGAATCACAACATGGAGACCAAGATCTCACTCATATCTAGCGAAAGTGCAGTGCTGTAAGTGGCCGGCACATCGACCCTTCCTTAGGGGGTAGAACACTGTCTCGGCCTTGTACTGTGTCTCTTAGAAGAAAGATGGGACAGATAATAAAACTAAAAGGGCTATGTAGAGTGTTAGGAGAAATGTATAGATCTCTCAGAATGTGCAGTTCTATGAAGAGTTAAAGGCATTGTTGATGAGGTGATATATGGCTGAGAAAGACTATATATGAAAATGCATTCTCTTAACAACATGCACATTTTCTAGAATTTGTGTAGCATGAGGGAGTTAAAACATAATCTATGTGAGGAGATGTGAAGTACTTATGAGATTCACATGTGAAGGAGTGAGACTGAGAATGATTGTATGCAGGAATGAGGGTAGAAAGTTGTACCTCTGTAATGCTACTAGAAAATGAGAAAGATGGATGGCGAGTGAAGATGTGTATTTAAGTAAGTGGAAGAAGAAATTGGGCCATGCTTGGTATGAAGGACTATAACTTGTGAGTGTGTTTGAGCATGAGTCTGTGTCTATCTGAGGAGGAAGGTTCTGGCCAAGTTCCCATGCATGTATCGGTGCTACTCACTGCCTCACTCACACTGCCCTGGTGTTCATATGTTGGAAGTTTGTACTGAGGAGCTTTTTCTTATTCTTGAAGGCACATTCCCTATTTATTCTTTCCCAGAGGCATCAATCCTAGTTGCTCTTCCCTGAATCCCTTCCTTGTTTTTGAAGGAAAATTAATGTAAGTAGAAAATGGGATGAGCTCCTGGCCAAGCTCAGATCTCATCTTGGCATCTGCCTTACCCACCTCATCAAGAATGAGTTCGCTTGCAGAGGAGACACAGTAAATATTCTAAGACAGAGAGATTCTCTCCTGCTGCCTGAGTCCACACTGGAACCACCACACATCTCAGCAGAAGCCTCTTGAGAATTCCAGAATTTTCAAAAATCCTCTTGACAATTCCAGATATTTTTTAAAAATTGATATATGTTATAATCAGAGGTCTGTGTCCATTTAAAAAAGACATGTTGAATGAATATTTTGTGTCAGGCACTGTTACTACTCGTGGGACTTGATCTCACAGAAATAAAGGTGACATTTCTATTCAAAACTTCAAAATATCAGTTAAAAACAATATTGTATGTATTGCATAAAATACAATATGTAGACATTGAAGATTAAGCATTCTTATTAGCTCAACTTTTCTTATGAGAGATTGTGTAAGTAAGGAATATGAAGTTCAAGTTTTATGAAGAATTGTGTATGTGTAGCTAATTGTTTATATCCACATTTACAGATATATACAAAGAGGTATAGATGTAAATATAAGCAGATAATAACTAGATAGCTAGCTAGCCAGATAAATACATACGAAGATAAACATTTTTGCACGTCCCCTAGCAACTGGGCATGATGCTGAAAGTGTTCAAATGAAGACTTTAGAGATTTGCCCCAGTCTCCTCTTCTGAAAATGTGCTGCCACATTACTCTTGAATTTCTAACTTTGTTATTCATGTCCTTTAGGAGCCTCTTTTAAAGACAGGGACATGTACATGGTCCATTTCTGCCCACTGATGGGGAACAGAGGCCCTGAGCAGTCTGTGAGAGAAGGAGCCATTAACGTCAAGTGCTGAGCAAAGGAGCTTAACTCCTGTTCTAGACCGACATTCTGTCACACTTGTCCAGCTCCTTCCTCTTCAGTCCCACATCTCCTCCACCCTCATACCATTGTGAATGAACTTGTCTACAGAAGAGTCACAGGAGATGTATTCTGAGTTGGAGTGATTCTAGAGAAACAGAATATTAAGGATGGAGTTTTTTCATTGGTTTGGGGATTTCAGGAGTTGGCTGCTTAATATGATTAAAACCCAAAATGCTAAGGACTCTGCTTCTAATAGTATGGAGAACACTGATAGTACTCCACGTGAACTGCTTAGAGAGTTTTCCAAAATAAATGTATTTGACATTCCTGTTTCACTGCTCATGAGAGGCCAGGAATTTAGTGACTCCAAACATAATAAATTTTACTATATGTAGAGATTCAAGGAATATAAGAAAGTTGGTTGGTTGCTCTTAAGTTCACTGCACAAAGTGATGAAAGAAAATGATGAACTCAGGGATTCTAACTTCATACTTCAGAATCAGATACTGACCCTCAAATCTGCTAAGATTGCGGGCCGGGCGCGGTGGCTCAAGCCTGTAATCCCAGCACTTTGGGAGGCCGAGGCGGGTGGATCATGAGGTCATGAGATCGAGACCATTCTGGTCAAAATGGTGAAACCCCGTCTCTACTAAAGATACAAAAAATTAGCTGGGTATGGTGGCGTGTGCCTGTAATTCCAGCTACTTGGGAGGCTGAGGTGGGAGAATTGCCTGAACCCAGGAGGAGGAGGTTGCAGTGAGCCGAGATAGCGCCATTGCACTCCAGCCTGGGTAACAAGAGCGAAACTCCGTCTCAAAAAAAAAAAAAAAAAAAAAAAAAAAAAAAAAAAGATTGCACTGAGGTAGAGTCTTATCTGCTGTAGAGAAAGAGCTGAAATTGTTGGCAATTAGACAGAAGCTCTTATCATGCAAGTGACTGACCTGCAACAAAAGGTGCACGCCCAGCCTCACCAGGTGTCTACAGTTAAAGTGAGGGCATTGATTGGAAAAGAATGGAACCCTGGAACTTAGAATGGGTATGTGTAGGAGGGCTCTGATGAAGCTGAAAACACTGAGCTTGTAAACTCTTATAAACCTATTTTGCCAGAAGAAAAAGCTTTCTCATCCCTAGTAGTGGCAACATCTCCTCCCCAACCCATGCTGCCACCAGCCTTTCCACCTTTGTCTGAAGAGATAAAGAGTGATGGCCTCCCCTGAGGCAGCTGCCAGGCAAGATAACATTAATTCTCCTCAGAAGCCATCCTCAACACCTTTGATTTCTTCTAGACCTATAATTGGACTTAAAGTCCCAGCAAGCCCCTAGAAATAAGGTTCAGAGTTTGACCCATGAGGAGGTGTGCTACCCTCTAAAAGAACTGTTTGAGTTTTCTAATTTATATAAGCAGAAATGTGGAGAATAGGCATGGGAATGGATAATAAGGGTGTGGAAAAGTGGTGGAAGGAACAGGGAGTTGGATCAGGCTGAATTGATTGATTTGTGTCTAATAAATAGGGATTCTGCATTTAATGTTGCAACTTGTGGAGTTAAAATAAGATTCCAACAGTTTATTTGCTTGGTTAGCTGAAATGTGAAGTAAAAGATGGCCCATTGTTAGCAAGCTAGCAATGCTTGATATCCTCCTTTGGCTTAATGTAGAGGAAGGGATCCAAAGGCTTAAGGACACTGAGATGCTAGAGTAAATTAGTCACTTTATAAAGACTCATCCCAGCTGGGAGAGTCCAGAAGATACACTCTTGACCAATGCTTTGTGCAATAGATTTCTGAGGGCAACATCAGCATCTTTGAAGAACTCTCTCTGTATGCCAGATCTAACAGTGGGAACTGCAGCCACTCAACCACAAAATTTAAATGCAATGGGAATAATTATATTCAAGGTGGCAGGGGCCAAGTGGCAGCACTTAACCATCAAAGGCAAGGTGAGCATAGCTACCATAATGAAAAGCAGAGGCAAAGGAGCATTCAAATAGTTTCACTTGTGTAGAGCTCTGACATTGGCTGATTAATCATGGTGTTCCTAGAAGTGAAACTAGTAGGAAGCCTACTGCATTCCTCCTTAATTTATACAAGCAGAAAACTTCCAGATCAAGTGCACAAAGACTAATTTGATTTATGAAAACAGAGAATCACAGCTCCCAATCAATTTCCAGACTTGAGCCACTTTACAAACCCAAAACCCCTTCAATGAAGGGGAGGCTAGGTCCCCTTGAGGAAGAACCCCACTACTCTACTGACAATTTATCTGTTAATCTTTCTCCCATCCTTCCACAAAGAGATCTCTGGCCTTTTGCCACGGTAACTCTGCACTGGGGAATGGGAAATGATCAGACATTTTTGGGGACTACTGAACACCGGATGTGAGCTGACATGGATTCCAGAGGAACCAAAATAATATTTTTGTCCTCCAGTTAAAGTAAAGGCTTATGGGGGTCAGAGAATTAATGGAGTTGTCACTCAGGTACAACTTACAATGGTCCAGTGCGTCCCCAGACTCATCCTTTGATCATTTCCTCGGTGCCAGAATGCATGATTGGTGTAGACATACTTAGCAGTTGGCAGAACTCCCACATTGGCTCCCTGACTGGTAGGGTGGGGAAGACCAGATGGGAACTATTAGAGATGCCTTACCCACAAAAATAGTAAATCAACTCAATATCTCATCTCTGGAGGGAGTGCAGAGATTAGTGCCACCATCAAGGACTTGAAAGATGCAAGGGTGGTGATTCCCACCACATCCCCGTTCAACTCTCCTATTTTGCCTGTGAAGAAGGCAGATAGATCTTGGACAATGACAGTGGACTACCATTTGCTTAACTAAGTGGTAACTCTAACTGCAGCTGTTGTACAAGATGTGGTTTCATTGCTTTGGCAAATTAATACATCTGGTTCCTGGTATGGAGCCATTGATTTGGCAAGTGCCTTTTTCTTCATTCCTGTCCATAAGGCCCACCAGAGGCAATTTACCTTCAGCTGGCAAGGCCAGCAATATACCTTTATTGACCTACGTCAGGGGTATATCAACTCTTTGGTTGTGTGTCATAATCTTATTCAGAGAGAACTTGATTACTTTTCACCTCGACAAGACATCACATTGGTCCATTACATTGATGACATTTTGCTGATTGGATCCAGTGAGCAAAAAGTTTCAAATACACTGGACTTATTGGTGAGACACTTGCATGCCAGAGGCTGAGAAATAAATCTGACTAAAATTCAGGGACCTTCTACCTTAGTAAAATTTCTAGGGGTCCTGTGGTGTGGTGTGGGGCCTGTCGAGATATTTCTTGTAAGGTGAAGGATAAGTAGCTGCCTTTGGCCCCTCCTATAACCAAGGAAGTGCCAAAGGCCTAGTGGACCTATCTGGATTTTAGAGGCAACAAATTTCTCATTTGTTACTTCAGCCTATTTATTGATTGACCTGAAAGGATGCCAGTTTTGAGTGGGGTCCAGAACAGGAGAAGGCTCTGCAACATGTCCAGGCTGTTGTGCAAGCTGCTCTGCCACTTGGGCCATAAAACCCAGCAGATCCAGTGGTGCTTGAAGTGTCAGTGGCTGGTAGGGATATTGTTTGGAGCCTCTGACAGGCCCCCAAATGTGAATCACGCAGACCCATAGGATTTTAGAGCAAAACTGTCATCTTCTGTAGATAACTACTCTCCTTTTGGCAGACAGTTTTTGACCTATTACTGGGCTTTGGTGGAAACTGAACATTTTGCTATGGGGTATCAAGTTACCATGGGACCTGGGCTGCCTATCAGGAACTGGGTGCTTTCTGAGCCATCTAGCCATAAAGTGGGTAATGCACAGCAGTATTGCCTCATTAAATGGAAGTGGTATATATGTGATCAGAATCAAGCAGGTCCTGAAGACACAAGTAAATTACATGAGGAAGTGGCTCAAATGCCCATAGTCTCCACTCCTGCAACCCTGCCTTCTCTTCCCCAGTCTGCACCTATGGCCTCACAGGATGTTCCCTATGATCAGTTGACAGAGGAAGAGAAGACTAATGAATCTAGGATCATCTAGAATTCAGAATAATATTTCTCTTTGAGTGACAGAAAAAAAATGGCTTAAAGTGAATTTTTATGCATGAGAATGATTATAAGGAAATGACACATGAGGATAGGGAGTACAGATAGGTCTGAATAGGGGTAAGTATATGAATGTTGGATATAAAAATTTATGAATATGATGTAATCTTGGACTGGGTGTCTCTGTACTGTGCCTCAAGTTTAGCTCTTGAGAATCTTATCACTCTTTGCCTGTGTTTTCACACCTTCCTGACAATATGACATACCATACCCTCACCTGGTTCATACTAACATACTTCCTATGCTTCCCTGATAAAACTCTTATTCCCTTAGTCCTTCTCCCACCATTTCCCTTAGTAAAATCCAGTTCTCCACTGATCTCCTTTGGCTTACTTCAGTCATCTTAGTTGTTTGTCTTCTGGAATTTGTTGCTTCCGCTACTGATCACATTTAAAAATACAAAGAAGAATTTTGAGTTTCTTTCTGGACTGGGTAGCCTTGTGTCAACTGATTAGCAGAACCACACAAGTCATCTCTGCTTTATGCCTGGATCCTTCTGCATGGTTCTATAGTCTCTTTTTACTTGTGAGCTTGTTTTCAGATGAGACGCAGGAGAAGTAGTCCGATGAAGAATCAGCTTCCTTAACTTTGTGGTCTTGAGTTGGGCACAGCAACTTGTATCTATGTTGCAGTGCCTCTTTTTGTAAATTCAGCTTTCCTCAGAAATTAAATCAGATATGTGGTCCAGTTTCATGTTTCTATGTTTTTATCCATCCTTAAACTTTTAATAGGAGTCTACCCTGAGACTTGTTCAGTGAACACACATGGCTTCCATCCTTGTGGACAGGAGAAGCCACAAACTTCGTTGGAAACATCAGATTCTACTTTGAATGTCGGAGTTGGCTCCAATCTATCCCCTCCTACCACTGAGTAATGGTCCTTCTTCATAGGACTTACTTGTTTACTCTTAAACTTCATGTTAACCACAACTATCTGGTTTCCTATCTTTCTGGGAAGAACTAAATTCCATCTCCACAATTTAACATCATTGCTAAATGTTGTTTTATATGTATGCATTTGTGTGTGTGTCCTGTTTTTTCTCACACTTTACACAACAGCGCCATGTTTATATCATCATAGTCTTAAACAAAACAGGTTTTACTCCTGAGTAAATAAACTTTTATAACTTTATACTCTCATCCCTGAGCAACCAGTTTTTAAGTGTTCAAACTTCTTTTCAGTATTTTTCTCACTTCTTTGAGCCACAGTTTCTTCTTCATTAAAAGGAGAAAGTACTATTAGAAAATGCATAACAACATTTACTTACCCAATGCCCCCAGAAAGATATCAAATAAAGGAAAATGTAGTGGTTTTTTTTTTTTTTTTTTTGAGATGAAGTCTCACTCTTTTGACCAGGCTGGAGTGCAATGGCACAGTCTTGGCTCACTGCAACCTCTGCCTCCCAGGTTCAGGCAATTCTCCTGCCTCGGCCTCCTGAGTAGCTGGGATTACAGGCGTGTGCCACCACATCCAGCTAATTTTTGTATTTTTAGTAGAGACGGGATTTCACCATGTTGGTCAGGCTGGTCTCAAACTCCTTACCTCGTGATTCACCCCCCTCGGCCTCCCAAAGTGCTGGGATTATAGGCATGAGCCACTGTGCCTGGCTGGAAAATGTAAGTTTAATGAAACTTAGTCTAGACTACAAACGACTATGTCTATGACAGTAATTCAGAGTGGCTTTGTGTAGGTACCACAGGCCTTAAGCCACAGAGATGAGGATCTGGGTCATCTGAACTTTCTCTTTAATCTCAGACTACTTGAGCTTTCAAGAAGACCCATGTACCCACATACATCTCTCCCTTTTTCTCTCCATCCATGGATTCTTCCTCTATCACTTACTCCTCCCCTCCTCCACCAAAACTAGGAATCTTCTTTTCTTCCTTTTTAGAAGGCAATTCCTCGTTACTCTATGCTCAGAGAATATGCTGACACAAATCTCTTGACATTATTGCAGCTTAGGAAGAATATGTGCTTTCCAGATGTTTTCTTCTTTGTTGTTGTTTTTGTCTCATGTTTAAATTCTGGAGAGCTACTCGAATTAGGCACTTTGCTCCCTGAAACTCAGCTCTCAGAGAGTCTATTGATGAGGACAAAGAATGAAATTTGTACATTCAAAAACAACAAATAACTGAAAACATGCTATCTTTTCATTGATTAGTGCACAGTACCTCATCAGAGCTGTTATATGACAAATCGTTGCTAAGGACTCAGCAGTATTTTATGGCCTACTGATGACATCAGTGCACTCCAGGAATTAAGCTAGTAAGCACAGAACTGCAGGTCTGTCACAACCCATGACCTAAGACAAGTTCTTTTTTTCAATGGAAACTCTACCATTAACTTGAGTTCTTATATCTTGCATGTGATATCAAAACTAGAAGATAAATGACTTAGATTTAACAAAGAAAACTATTTTATGTGTCTAGAGATAGTGGATTCTAAATCTTCCTAAGAGTGAGGATACAGAAGTTACTGAGAGGATAAGGCTTAGAATCATGTTTGTCTTAGAAAATGGTAAATGTTTTGTCTTGTTATTATATTACTATTAACTCATGTAAAAACATAAGTAACATGTAAGGTATATGTTGGTATTTAGGTATGGAATTGAGAACATTCATGATTCCATAAAACCCTAACATTTATTGAATTTTCCCTGCAGGTGAGAACAGTCTAGTGCATTTTTGCAGTGAGATGTGTCTTCCTCATCACTTCCCCATTGGTTTAAAGAAGAGATAAACCTTGGCTTTATAACTCTGGCCCTTGCCAGGAATTCTGTTCCTGTCAATCCTGAAGTTCTCTCTCTCTAGGTTTCCATTTCAGGCCCAAGTCTGTGTCTCCTGGAAAGACCTAGATCCTGTAGAGAGTTTGAATTCTGGGGCAGATCCGTTCTGCCTCCCATCCACCACAGATTACACCTCATCCCTTAGGGTCAGTATGTGTTTTTTCAAACTTAGTAATTACTATTTGAATCACAAGGTAGCATCCTTCCATCTCCTTTACCCTCAAGACCTTGTTTTGGGGTACTCCCTTTACACACCATGGCCACTGAATGATAGGTACATTTATCAAGAAATCATCAGCTTTGTTAGTTATCAGAAAAAGTAAAACTAAAACAAAAAATTGACATCTTTTATATATCAAATTGATAAAACTTAAAGGGTGAAACTATACCAAATGATTATAAGGATAACAGTGAAAGAAGAAATCTTCATGAACTAAAATTAAGAAGTGACATATGTAGATATATTGAAAAACAACTAGGCAATTTTTATAGAATGAAATAAGCATATAATTTATAGTTCTACAATGTCACTCCACAAAAATACATTTACAAACATGATATTCATAGCATTATTTATGCTATCAGGCATTTGGAATCAGTAGTTTTCAACTCAATAAGTATGAATAAGCAAATTACGGTGGCTACATATTGTAGAATTCATTCTGAAAACAGAGATCAAGCAGATTTAAATATAGGCCTGTTGGAAGGAACATCAGGAAAGGCCTGGTGATCAGAGATAAAAGAAAAAATATAACTCAGTTAAATAGTCACACGTGAATTCCTGAATAGCTAGTAACTGAGAGTATTATTAACTTTATGGTTTGTACTTTTTAAACAGGACAAAAAAAGAATAATCTCTTCCTACTAAAAAAATGGCTCAGGTTAGGTCTAGAGCTAAGGGAAAGGATTATTCTTATTGTATTAATTTTCTATTACTGTTATAGCACATTAGTACAAGATTAGTGGCTTAAAATATAAATCTTTTATAGTTCTGGGGATCAGAAGTCTAAAAAGGGTCTCAAGACTTAAAATCAAGGTGTCAGCAGGGCTGGTTCTGTCTGGAGACTCTAAGAGAAAATCTGTCCTTTTTCTTTGCCAGGTCCCAGAGGCTGCCTGTAATCCTCAGCTCTCCTTCACTTTCTTCATATTCAAAACATGTAACTCCAACATTTGCTTCCATTGTCACATCTCTACTCTGACTGGCTCTCTCTTAGCTCCCTTTCAGAAAGACCCTTGTAACATAGTGACAGGTTCTAGGGATTAGGAGGTAGGCGTTATTTTTCTGAGGGGAAGGTTAGGGGCAAGGGTGCTTTTTTCAGCCTACAACCCCAAGACAAAAAAAGTAAGTATCAGAGAGACTGTACCTATAGTAAAACATAGTAGTCTGAGAACAGAAATTCCAAATGAAGTGAAAGCAATAGGGAAAGTTTGCACAGCACCTTTGTAAATATACTGAATAAACAAAGCAGAATGAAATAAAGCATACATTCCAGTTTGAAATTAAATAACTGAAGGAACAGAAGAACAATTACATGAGAATTCTTCATGTTATAGAATTTAGTGACTAGGTTCAGTAAGAAAACTAATATAAGTCAATGCAAAGAGATAAAAATGAAGAATTTACTGAGGAAAAATAGAGATTCTAAACAAGGTCATAACAGAATAAATAAACAAATCAGAATCATAGAGAAATAGATTAAAGCTTAAAATTTAATAATTGGTATACAAACAAAGTAAATGTGAAAGGAAGAGACAAAGATATAATTAATGAAAATACAATAGATTTTAAAAAGAAAGGCCAAGTGATGCAAAAATAACAATTAGTGTTTCCAAAATAAACACATTAACAAATGAGACAATTATTCAAGATTTAAGGCCATAAAATATTCATAGAATGAAGAACTACCACTACATATGAAAATGATACTTTTGTTTAGAAAACAAAACGAAAGAGGACAACTTACAGAAATTAGTTACACTTAGTATATGTTTGATCTTTGATGATAAAACAAACTAAATTCTTCACCCACTCTAGGGAAAAAAGCCAGTAACTTATAGGTGCTAAATATCAAGCTGGTCTTACACTTCTGAAAAGCAATATCTGTTGTTTGAAAATAGTACAGTAGTGTTTGCAGGTGTTGAGAGAAGGAAGGGGTAATTATGGAATATTATTTACAGCCAAATTTTTATCGAAGTATAAAAGCAACTGGCAAATATTGTCAAATGTATGTCAAAAATTATTCATGGAATATGTGTGCTACAAGATCCCTTCTTAAAAAAGTCACTTAACTCTAATACAGCGAACTTAACATTGAATGGAAATGTCATTAAAATAAGATAAGTGTAACCATCAGTGCCTGAAGACAGTACAAGATTGACAGCAAACATCTGGGCACAGAGGTACAAGTGGGGTTGGGTGGGAATTGATTGCTCTTACTGTATCATGTGTTATGAATAAAGTTCAGGCTTCAGGGCTTTTCCAGGTCACTGTTCCAGACTCTTCTGTCATCCTGTTGTGTTTTACCATGTGCTCTAACAATATCTAAATCCCGAGGATAAGTGTAAAAACATGAAAATTTCTTCACTTTAATGTCAGGATTTAATTGATGATACTTAAAAGTGACACTTAAAATTATATCCAACTCAGTATTTTGAATCTTTTTTCCTAATTACAAGAAGTATTTTAAGTATTAATAAACTTGTGTTTTTGCTTTCTTTTTTTTTTTTTTACTTTGGAAATTTACTTTATTTTAGGTTCCACGATATATGTGAAGAACATGCAGGTTTATTACATAGGTAAACATGTGCCATGGTGCTTTGCTGTGCCTGTCCACCCATCACCTAAGTATTATGCCCCACATGAGTTAGTTATTTGTCCTGATGCTCTTCTTCCCCCTGCCCCCACAGCAGGCCCCAGTACGTGTTGTTCCCCTCCCTATGTCCATGTGTTCTCATTGTTCAGCTCCCACTTATAAGTGAGAACAGGTGGTGTTTGGTTTTTTGTTCCTGTGTTAGTCTGCTGAGGGTGATGGTTTCCAGTTTTATCTATGTCCCTGCAAAGGACATGATCTCATTTCTTTTCATGGCTGCATAGTATTCCATGGTGTGTCTGTACCACATTTTCTTTAGCCAGTCTGTCACTAATGGGCATTTAGGTCGGTTTCCTATCTTTGCTATTGTGAACAGTGCTTCAATAAACATATGTGTGCATGTGTCTTTATAATATAATGATGTATAATCCTTTGGGTATATAATTGGTAATGGGATTGCTGGGTCAAATGGTTTTCTGATTCTAGATCCTTGAGGAATTGTCACACTGTCTTCCACAGTGGATAAACTAATTTATATCCCTACCAACCATGTAAAAGTGTTCCTATTTCTCTGCAGAAGTTCTAGCATCTGTTGTTTCTCAATGTTTAATAATCATCATCCTGACTGGTGTGACATGGTGTCTTATTGTGGTTTTGGTTTGCATTTCTCTAATTATCAGTGATGTTGAGCTTTTTTTCATATTTTTTTGGCCACAAAATGTCTTCTTTTGTGAAGAATATAAATAAATAAACCTATCTAGATAGATTTATTTACACTCCATTGTTACCTACTCCTCACTCTTAGCCTCAGGGTAAGAGAATTAGCTGCCTTCATTCAGCTTTATTCTCACCTGAAGCTTTGCAAAGCCTTCTGACCTTTCAAAAGGCCTGCTTCTTTCCCTATAGCTTCTCTCACCTCCCTGACTGATCTCCTACACTATATGACCAACAAAATTGCTGAATTATCTGAGGCTTTCCTTAACCTCTGCTTTATATAAATTATGACAAATATTTTTCTGTTGTGAGAAATAATAGAATGATGTATATAAGTGTGTGTGTGTGTGTGTGTGTGTGTGTGTGTGTGTGTAAGACAGAGTTCTCCTTATAATACCATCATAACTGTATATTGAATGTACAGATTACAAGAAAAGACATAAGTGAGGTTGGTTTCTGAAAAGACCTGCCTTGAGTCAGTTTCATAAATGTAAGACAGAGGAGTGGTTTAAGACCATGGGCTTGGGAGAAAAATCTGACACTTGATACCTGTAAAAGTTTGGGCAGATGACTGGAACTTTCTATGTCCCAGGTTCTTTCTCTTAAAATGGTGGTAATCTTATGGAGTTGAGGATTAAATGATAAAGAGCTATATACACTTCTGGGATGATTGGTAATACTTAATACATGTATTTCAAAAGGTGACTGTGTGCTGAATGATTTCACATAAATAGTGGGTATAAAAATTACAAACACAATTTAAAGTATTGAAGTTTAGAACTAAAAATTTGGTAAAACCAAATTGAAGATATAACATAGTAATTTAATTTAGGCATTTATTCTGTTTAAATATTTTCACATCCCACTTAGTTTATTGATGGAAGTCATTTTAGTCAATTTCCTTTCTTTGTTCTCTTTCATTAGCCCCAAATGACAATTTTCATTTTCTTTTGACAGTCTTATGAAAGAATTGCTTTTCTAAAATATTCTTGAACGTTGGCATTGTGCTGCCTTGATGAATATGCTTCTGTTTTCTTTCTTTAAATGTACTTTAAAATGGGTGCTCTGACAGATTAGATGTAAAAAGTTATATCTGTTTTCTGGCAATGACTATCTTTTACTACCTGTGGTGATAAAAACATCTCTCCCTATGGTGATAAGAGAATATTAAACATTTTATTGTGCCAAATTACCTGTAGTTAAGTTTCTTCATGGGAGTTTTCATAGCAGAAAAAAGTAATCTTCTACAAGTTTTTAATAAATGGTACTTGCTAACCAACAAATGGTTTCCAAACACAACTTTTTAACAGAGTCATCAGTGCTAACTGCCTGGTGTCAAGATTTCAGATTTCTTGGGGATTCATTTTATTTTAATTATTTTTTTAATTATTATAACGAATTAAAATTTATGTGTACAGTTTATTGCCTTTATTTGCATAAAAAGTCACTATGTTAGTCTTACTAACAAGAATAACTTTTAACAAAAGTGAATTATTTCACATAGTAATAATTTCCTCACATTTTCCCATTATTTTAAATTTACCTTAACACTAATTTTCAAAGCAAAAGAAAACATAGGACTGATATAGGACTGAACCAGTGAAATATACTTTATGATAAAGACAAATGAGAAAATCTGAGACCTCTGTAATCCTAAAAATATGGAGGAAACAGTTTGGAGCATATTACTAAAAATCAATTTAAGTACTTACTTGATTTGTGAAAGGCTTATATAACTTAAACATACTTTAAAAGGAAAAGCAAAGACAAAAAATGACATCTATAGACCCTCCAAAGGATCTTACTCAAATAGGAGTTTAAGTAATATACTAGTAAAAAGATAATAATTTTTAGACCAAAAAGCTCACAGAAGAAGCACTAATCATCAAATGTAATGTTTCCCCTAGAAACCACAATGTTAAATTGCTGTGCTTTTCACCTTCTGCTCTCTTCCTATGAAAGACGAAGAGGCAGCTGCAATTTCTGTTTTCTTAGTTTCAAGACTTCTTTGTGTGCTTTTATTAAACTGATTCTTCATCTGAGATTCATTTTGCTGAAAACCTGGAGTTTTGCATTTAAAAGCTGTTCTCTGTAATTTATTTTAGAGCCTTTAAAGCCATATAAAGAACTGAAAAACATTAACTGAAACTTCCTGGCTTCTATACTTTGCTTGTCATTTCTTATATATGAATGAAATTCAAGGATATCTTCTTCAGTTAACATTTTTGAAAGTGGTTTGCTGTTGTTGTTGTTGTTTTTGTACTTTAACTGAAGAATGACAACTACTTTCCTTACATCAGGTCCATCTGACTTTCCAAATGGAGTCATCACCACTATCTCTATCCTCAAACATGGAAGACTATGAAACCTGTCTTCTGTGCTATCATCAAAAGACTCTCTTCACATAATTCTTCCCATTACTGTTAACACCAACTGAGCTATTAGACCTTTTATTTTTTGCAATGTGACATAATGATTTTATTTTAGGGTCAGCAGGTATCTTCTGGGACTCAGGATGAACTACACAATCCGTTTCTGAAGGTTTTGATGGAGAATCCAGAAAGTCCACTGCTTTAGGTCCATGTTTCATCTTGTCCATTTTTTCTTTGGAATGATTTATGGGTTTCCTTGCCAATATTTTAGCTTTTGTTTTAACCTGTTGCTCATTTCTTATTTATTGATTGATTGAGATAGGGTCTCACCCTGTCACCAGGCTAAAGTGCAGTGGTGTAACCTCAGTTTAGCTCACTGTAGCCTCTGCCTCACAGGTTCAGGAGATCATCTCACCTTAGCCTCCCAAATAGCTGGGACTACCAGGGTGTGCCACAACACCTGGATATTTTTTGTATTTTTAGTAGAGATGGGTTTTTGCCATGTTGCCCAAGCTGGTCTCAAACTCCTGAGCTGAAGTGACCTACCAGCCTCAGCCTCCTTAAGTGCTGGGATTACAGGAGTGAGCCACCAGACCCATCTTTTGCTCATCTCTGTGTAGATGATCTCAAATTTACATCTCTAGCATTCTCACAGCTCTAGTTCCTCTTTAAATTTCAGTTTAAGTGAGCAAGCACCACCACAATGTCAATATGAAAAACAAAACAAAATATATAAACAAAGAAAACATGAGAGTTTTGTCCTTAGTAAGAAAAGACTGTTCAGGGAACTCTTGCAATAGGTAGGACAGGATCTCTGACCAGAGATTTACAAGTGTCTTAAAGGTCAGACAGAAAGATCTTTCATTTCCTAAGAAGGTGAAAGTGGCCGGGCGCGGTGGCTCAAGCCTGTAATCCCAGCACTTTGGGAGGCCGAGGTGGGTGGATCACGAAGTCAACAGATAGAGACCATCCTGGTCAACATGGTGAAACCCTGTCTCTACTAAAAATACAAAAAATTAGCTGGGCATGGTGGCACGTGCCTGTAATCCCAGCTACTCAGGAGGCTGAGGCAGGAGAATTGCCTGAACCCAGGAGATGGAGGTTGCGGTGAGCCGAGATGGCGCCATTGCACTCCAGCCTGGGTAACAAGAGCGAAACTCCATCTCAAAAAAAAAAAAAAAAAGGCGAAAGCAACACTAGAAGGAACTGGTGTTGGGGAGTGGGATGAGTAGATGATACAGTCACACAGTTGAACAGGAAATGTTTTTCTTCATGGTTCTGATTCTCTGAAAGGTCCAAAAGAAGTAATTGTTTCACTTTCCAGTTCTTCTGCAATCTAAGAGCAGGTCAAAGTTCAGAGGAAAGGAGAAAAGCCTAACTAAATTTTGTTTAGTAATATTAGTGGGCAGTGTATTCAGATTGGTCAGAAAGAACAAAACAGTGTTGGCTATCATTTCTTAATAAAATAATGGGGATTTAGTATGCCTATGTCTGGTCTGGTCACAGAAAAAGGAGCCATCCATTAAAGTTTTTGAAGTCTTATGGATAAGGGTGGTTCTTTACAGTAAACTGTTTGATAGTACACAACCACATAGGGGATTTCTTATCACTGTTTTCCAGGAGCACAGGGACCAGGCAAAGTCTGGCATTCCCCAAATAAATACTAACTTCTATTTTACCTCATGAAACGTTATTTTACATCAGGAAAATATTACACCTTTCTAACTTATTTCTTCTAATCAGTAACATCCCTAAGAATGTGGTAGCTCTGTGGCCAGCATCCTCTGAAAGACTCTTTGAAGGGATAACCCACTCTCAACAGATGCAAGGAAAGTACCACACACATTTGAGGCAAATGGTTGGCCTTCCTCTCTCAGCATCTTTCTTGACAATCATTGAAACATCTGAAATGACCCTCGACTTGGGAGGGCTATTATAAACTTTCCAGAAGACAATTCTAAACTATCTTTTTACAGTCTTTATCTTACTTTACCATGCATCATTTAGCATCCTCATACTGCACTCTACTTTCCCTTTTCTGGCCCTACTCTGCCTTCTGGAATGTTCCATTAGCATCAACACCTTCTGTGTCTTCAACTGTTTTTCAGTGTTTCATTTTCATCACTTTGATGTGAAAAGGGATGCTGCTTCCCCTGTGGTCTTTAAAGTGGGATTTGCTTTTTCTCTTCTACTCAGCATTTCTCCACATTGAAAGGTTAAGTCTATCCTCTGCTGTGCAGATATGTCCAAATTATTACCACACCAATCTCTTGTGAAAACTCTCCTCCTTTTCATTGTTATCAATGATCACACTCTTGAATGTTTACCCTAAAAGTGTTCATCTTCTAATAGCATCCATGGTATCTTCACTGTCTACCTGGATATAACCTTAAACAGAGAGTATCTCGGATATATAAATGATTCATCCTCTACCACATTTATCCAATTGTTCACCAAGTCTTTATTTTTTTTCTATAATGTTCTTATAATTAATGAATTTTTGAATAGGTACCCTATTTACATGGTGTAAATATCAAAATAATATTTATAAGTATTCCCTGAAAAGTTTTGTTCTCATCTATGTCAAAGCTACTACATTCTTCCAACCTCCTTTGAAATAACCAATTAATTAGTTTTGGATATTAATGTTTCTTATACAAAAGCAATAAGAGAAAATAGTTAAATACCATTCTAGTTGCCTTCTCTTTCCTTCGCATGAATTAACATACTATCGACACCATTTTTAACTTGCATTTTTAACTTAGCAATGATGTCAACAGTCTCTCTAGAATAATATATAGAAATCTTTTTCCTTTTAAAAAATTGTTGGTTATACATTATAGTTTATTTAACAAGTTCCTTATTGCTAGATCCTTGTTTTGTTTCCTACTTTTGTATTACAAACAATGGCTAATCAAATAAACTTAGATCTATGCTATTTCTTATACGTTTGGTTTTATCTGTAAAACGGATTCCCATAATGGGATTGCAGTTAAAGAAGTAAATATATCTATAACTTTGTAGATAATGTCATATTCCCTTCCTAGGGTTATATCATACTGCACTCATATCAGTAAGTTATGTAGTGCTGCTTTTCCTCCAGCTTTCTCTACAACATATTGATAAATTGTAATCTGATGGATGTGAAAATGACATTTCAATGTAGCTTTCATTTGCACATCTTCTAAATGAAGTTAAACATCTTCAAATATATGTCTTCTTTATTTTCCTTTCAAATGTCAAACTATATGCCTTTTGCCCTTTTTGTACTGAATTATTTATCATTTTTCATATACATTCCTAGAAGCTTCTAATATAAAAGAGGAGTTGTTCTTTTTCTCTGATATGGTTATTCTTTTTCTTGGTTTGTCTTATGTGTTTTGAACTTGCTTATATAAATTTCTCTTTTTACTATACAGATGTTCTTATATACATGTGCTCAAATGTAACAATACTTTATTTTATGGCTGCCAGGTTTTGGATATTAGTAAGAATCAACTTCTACACTCTAAGGTTTCACAGACAATTTTCTTCTAGTACTTTGGTATATAGACATTTTACATGTAAACCTTAGGTGCTATTGAATAAAATAAACTGTCATTCTGTTATTACAATATAGTCTTTTAAAAAGTCCATCATCATGCTACTGACTGAAATGTCACATTTACATTAAATTATCATATGTTTATTTCAAGATTTTCTATTTTGTCTGTTTGTTTTTATGTCTTCACATGTGCCAGAGTTACAAGGTCTTAAAAATTAATGCTTGTTTGTCTCTTTTAATATGTAGAGAACCTAATATCTTCTCATTGCTCTTAATTTTTAGGGTTTTTCTGACTAGTGTTTTTTTATTCTATAAAAACCTTAAAATCAGCTTGAACAGATCCACAGCACAAAAATGAAAGAATGCCATTTTATCATATTTACATAATGCTTAGAAATTTACTGACAGATAATTTATCTTTTTTGTATTAAATCTATATATCCAAAAACTCTGAAAGCAGTTTCATTTTTCAAGTCTCCTTTTGGCTTCCCCAGAAGCATTTTAATTTTTCTCATATATGTTTTACATGTTTCTTGTTTAGTTGCAGATATTTTATTTTTTTTTGTTTTTAAATGAGATCTCTTTCAATGTATTTTTTTTCAGCTAGATGCTTTTATATATGAAGATTGTTGGTTTATATAAGTTAATTTTATGGTTATCTTAACCCACACTTCTTATTCCTTTAATATATTTATCATGTCTAATTTCATTGGCTAATACCACAGGTAAAATGATAATAGTAATAGTGATAGTGGTTATAAAGGGAATGTCCCTAGTTCTTCTCTACTAAATAAGCTGTTAGCTTTTAAGTAAAGGCACACATTTTATCTTGTCATCAGTTTGAATTTTATGTAATTATTTTGAAATCAAGAATCAATGTTAAATTGTATCATTTGCTTCCTCAGTTTGTATTGAGAAAATCATATGAGGTTGATCTTTGGATTTAATATGGTGAATTATGCTTTTGTATTAACTTCTTAATATTGAATATTTATTGTGTTTCTGAAATTAATCCAACTTCGTCATGTTGTATTACCTTTAAAATGGTAGATTTCCTTGACTTTCTTAGTTTACAGATCTGTTTTTAAGCTGCTTTAATTCTGTACTTCATTTTATTTGTTATCAACTACATTATTTTTCATGACCAATTTTGCACATAGTACATTTAATATATCTCTTATTAGTGTTTATAGTATCATCCACTATATTTCTTCTGTCCTGTCCAAAAAATCTCTTGTACTGATAAATATTGTTCACTGTATTTTATTGTACTCTCTCTTCTAGTAATTGTGCCAGAACATCTTTTCATGTTTTTCTCTGAGCCAACTTTTTCCTGAGGCATTGGCCCCATTAGCAAAGCGATGTAAATCTTTGTAGAGAAATCAATGTCCAAATCCTAGTTTGCAAAGTTTAGAAGATGAAAATCAGGTGGTTTCTGAAGGCAGAGAGTCCTGGCACTTCATTTTTTATGTGATAATCACTACTTCCTGTTGTGTGATATTATTGTGAGATATCTTGGATAATCACTATTTCCTGTTGTGTTGTACTGTTGTTCACTCCTGACCTCACCTGGGATATCCTGGAATAATCCTAATGTTACTCAACAACTCCTGGACACCTCAAAATATATGGTACATTTTCTGCTTTCAGGAAGTAAATACTGTGGCACTGATCTACAAAAAAGTCAATGGTGAGAGACCAGGGAATACCTTAAAACTTCTTATCTACAAATATAAGGCTTTGCTCTGTTATGCTCTTAGATGCTGTTTTATTGAACGCACTACTACCCAGCCACCTTTTATTTCTCATCCCTTGTATTTTCTGTTTCTGTAATAATTTAACAAAGCCATGAGCCTTGTTAGGACTTCTGCATTATGTTCATGATGGAAGTTGTACAAGAAAAAAATGTAGATCCACACTAATTTATCATATTTGGAGGAAACAAGTTTCAATGTCATTTTCTGTTAATAGTTCCTTCCTCTGTTAGACTGACACAGTGAAAAAACTGAAAATTGACTGAGGCAAATAGGTAATACCCTTAGCATATAAGTTTAAGCACCAATGCAATGTTTGAAATAAAAGACTTTAATTTTAGTTTAATAATATTTAATATGTTTAATGAGGTTAGATAAAATACCAAGGCTAGAACTATCCCATCCTAGGAGGCCTGGCCACACGCATAAGAGCTGTAACTAAACTCAAGTGGCCCTTAAAGAGATGGCTGAATAACCATCTTTTCTATCAATCCAGAGGAAAAGTGCATGAAATGAGTTCATATTGCTACTGTTGCAACTGCTACAACTTTCTGAAAGTGCTTTTCCTTCCCAAGAGGAAGGATCCTGTTTCCTTGTTGAGTCATAGGCTTTTAGAACACCAATTCTCACTTTCTCTCCTTTTCTAGTTGTTCTGTCTTCCCTGATACGTTGAGAACCTGTAGCCCTAAAGGTGCCTACTTGACTATAAACTACTTACTTCTTCTCCCACCTTAGCAACAATAAAGCATTAAGACTTTATCCATAATTTACAAATCTATATAATATAGCTCCACTTATTTAAGAAGAAAAATATCCATTTCTAGTTTCATCTCTACAATTGGAAAGTTAGTTTATAATCAAACTAGTAGAAAATTTATTGGGCATGTGTGTTTTCCTATAAGCTGGAGTTTGATAGCTGGTGTTACCAACAGCTGTCAGCTGGGGCCTTTTGCTGGATGACACAGGTTTTACTATTTCCACTGAGATTTTAAATCTTCTGCACCAGGGCTCTTCTTACACACTGGTGGTGGAGTATCATAATATAATCCCCCTCAAATTCAGGGTAGAGTTCTTAGGACAAAAACAAACCTTCTGTTGAAGAGAATCATCCCAATTATTCAACTTCCACTCAATTTCCAGGTCAAACAGAGAAAGGCAAAGAGTAATAACCTATCGTGTGTAATTCACAGATGAATTTGAGTACTTCACTTAGACCTCAAAACGCCTGCCCCTTCTAATTTAAATGTCTATGTTCCAATTCAGGGTTTTATTCAGTGGTTGTTGTTCTTGGTTGCACACTACAATCACCTGAATGCTTTTAAAAGTACTGTGCTTCGTCCTGTCCCACCTCACTACCCTTGCCCCCACGTCTATAAGGAATTATTGAATTGATCTGGAATGCGGCCTGAGCGCTGTGATTTTAAAAAGCTCCTCAGATGATTCTAATATATGTCTTAGGGTGACTAATACTCCATTTAGAAATTTTCTTCCAACCTAGTGAGACCAGATGGCAGTTCCTTCCCAGAGATCAGGACTGGCTGCATAATGTATGGTACACAGTACAAAATAAACATACAGAGTAACTTGTTCCAGAATTGTTAAGAATTTCAAGACTGCAACAGCAGAATATTAAACCAAGAATAGAACCCTTCTAAATACGAAACCCTATGCACAGGTGGCAGGCCTAATAAACCAGCCCTGCCTGACATGTACTGGTAATTGTTAAGGGTTTGTAGTCTTGTGGATTATTCTTTTCTGCCATAAGTTTCTGTCCTCCCATTCAGTCTCTTTAGCCCACTCACCAGTTTTTTTTTGTTTTGTTTTGTTTTGTTTTGTTTTTGAGACAGAGTCTCCCTCTTTCACAAGGCTGGCGTAAAGAGGCGAGATCTTGGCTCACTGCAATCTCCACTCACAGGTTCAAGCGATTCTCTTGCCTCGGGCTCCTGAGTAGCTGGGATTACAGGTGTATGCCACCACACCCAGCTAATTTTTGTATTTTTTTTTTTAGTAGAGATAGGGGTTTCACCATGTTGGCCAGGATGGTCTCAATCTTCTGACCTCATGATCTGCTCGCCTTGGCCTCCCAAAGTGCTGAGATTATAGGTGTGAGCCACCGTGCCCGTCCTCATAATTATTAAGATTGCATTATGTTGTTATCACTCCCCGCCTCTGCTATGATGGGTAAAGGTGGTGTAAAGAGTAACCTGAGTTACAGCAGAATCTTCTCTTTCCTTGGCTACCTTTTCTAAAAGTGTCATTGTCCTCTATTTCTTACTTTATTATTGCTGAAAAATATTTATAATTGATTTTGAAAAGTGTGTTTTAAACTTTATTTTAATAGGTGTTGGGGAAAAGAGATTCTTAGATCTGGCTTTACTACATTTTTACCCACTATACAGTTTACAATTTTGATTTTCTCTATTTTAATATAATATGTTGTATTTAAGTAACGAAATAATTTTAAAATTAAAATTAGCCAAAACAAAGAGAATTAGAAAAGATCCTAAAGCCTCCATTGTACAAGAAATGCGTGTTCTTAAAACAAATCTCCCATTTTGGGCTAAAGAAAAATGAAGTCTAACGTAACTACCAGATAATTAATTCTGCAGGACTTTCCGAACTTATTTTCTTACAGTCATTTATTCCCATTTCCATTACAGTTTCTTCTCTCTATCAGCTCTTCCAGAAACTTT
Organism: Leontopithecus rosalia; assembly: GCA_028533165.1. Classification (NCBI taxonomy): domain Eukaryota; kingdom Metazoa; phylum Chordata; class Mammalia; order Primates; family Cebidae; genus Leontopithecus; species Leontopithecus rosalia. The sequence goes on along the minus strand of CM052649.1, from coordinate 108,699,560 downwards.
CAGAGAGGACACCATAAGATTCACCTCTGGAAAGAGATTTAAGAGTTATAGAAACATAGTCCCTAATAATCATCATGTCCTTCAAGATGAATTCAGTTTTGACTTTTGGGCCAGGATTGCAACCAAATATCTGAACCCTGCACTTCTTTCCCTTAGAAAAGATGGAGCTGTCAGCACTTCTGGCAGGCCTCTGTATCTAATACTCAGCTGACCTTGTGGCGTGCAGTGGATTTACAGCACACGGTGAGTAGAGAAGGAGCCAACATCACTGTGAAATAGTGCCATGTCAAATAAAGTGGGAGAAATGCTGCTCAGTCAGGCTCTCAGGAAGATTTTAATCCTCACTAGACCAGGGCTGAAGTTTATATGAGAAGCAGATGTGAAATCTCCTCTGAGCATTTAGCTGACAACAATTTCACAAGAACAAACTGGAAAGGAAAATAATGTTCACTAATGTGTGAGGTATAATAGTGAGCCTAACAGGTTAATATGGTTCTAGTTGGTCTAGGACAATCCCTAGTTAAAATCCCTAGTTAAAAAGAGACGAAGAAGTACTTTGTGCCTCTCTTTTTAAACACGTTCTTTCAATTCTTTGAAGATAAGTTCCAGTCCAAATGCTTAAGTGTTTTCCCTAATGACATCAATGCAATCCTTTTCCAAATGTTTTCTGTAAATTATTGATCTACAATTTAAAATACATACCTACTGTATTCTGTTCTGTTGATAGGCAACTCATTTTATATGTTAGAATAATGATATAAAATGCACACAGATGCTTTAATATATGCATGTTTTGTCACACCAACTGAAATGTCTGCTGCTATGACCAGCACCACTGGGCAAGCTGTATACAGTTATTTTGGCCTTAATAATTTTGAATGCATTCAAAATTATTAAGGAACCAATTATCTAACATTTAGTACAATGGGTATTATCTAACATTTAGATAATATATTATCTAATTTATTAGATAATATATTAATTTATTAGATATTTATTAGATAATATATTATCTAATTTAGATGATTATCTAACATTTAGATAAACAGAACCAATTATCTAACATTTAGTACAATTGGGTATTGTTGGATATACTGTAAGGCAGAATTATTTTGTCAATTCTGAATGAAGCATTATTTTAAACAAATATAATCCTTGTGAATTTGGAATAAACTTAGTAGAACTATAATAACATGTTTTACCTAGATTTGAAGGTTTTTTTAATGATACAAAAAAGGTGAAAAGTAGAGGGATAGACAGAAATAGAAATGAGAAACACAGAAAAGCATGATACTGTGTGAGGAAAATGGAAACATCCTCTTCAGCATGGGTTCCCAACCCCCAGGCCATGGGCCATTACCAGTCTGTGGCCTGTTAGGAATCGGGTTACACAGCAGGAGGTGAGCAGTGGGCAAGCAAGTGAAGCTTCATCTGTATCTACACCTGCTCCCCATCGCTTGCACTACCCACTGAGCTCCATCTCCTGCCAGATCAGTGGCGGCATTAGATTCTCATAGGAGTATGAACACTATTGTGAACTGTGTGTCTAAGGGATCAAGGTTGTGTGCTCCTTAAGAGAATCTAATGCCTGATGATCTGTCACTGTCTTGCATCACCCACAGAGGGGACCATTTAGTTGCAGGAAAACAAGCTCAGGGTTCCCACTGATTCGACATCATGTTGAGTTGTCCAATTATTTCATGATGTATTACAATGAAATAATAATAGAAATAAAATGCACAATAAATGTAATGAGCTGAAATCATCCTGAAACCATCGCCCACCCCAGTCTGTGGAAAACTGTCTTTCACAAAACTGATCCCTGTGCCAAAAAGGCTGGAGAATGCTGTTCTTCAACTTCTGTACCAAGCATATATTGTCCAAACCTCAGAGGTTACTTTTTCCCCTAAGGTTGTAGACACATGTTTTAAATGTGTATTCAAACACATTCCCATAGGAAAATGTTTCTTGTAAAAATCTGGCAGATCTTTGGGTGGAAATTTAATGTGAACCAAAAAACTGCCCAATTAAAATACTTTTACCAAGCCACAAACTGATTTTGTGGTAAAATATGATTCCATGGGGTAAAAGTCAAAACCCGGAGATAATCCAATTTCATTCCAAGTTTTAGCAGGATAACAAATTTAGTGGCGTGAGTTCTAACTTCTAAAAAATAAAATATCTGAAATTGAAATTCTCATCTCAGATAAAATAGACTTTAAACTAATAAAGATCAAAAGAGACAAAGAAGGACATTACATAATGGCAAAAGGATCAATGCAACAAGAAGAGCTAACGATCCTAAATATACACACACCCAATACAGGAGCACCCAGATACATAAAGCAAGTTCTTAATGACCTACAAAGAGACTTAGACTCCCACACAAAAATAGTGGGAGAGTTTAACACCCCATTGTCAATATTAGACAGATCAATGAGACAGAAAATTAACAAGTATATCCAGGACGTGAACTCAGACCTGGACCAAGCAAACCTAATAGACATTTGCAGAACTCTCCACCATAAATCCACAGAATATACATTCTTCTCACACCACATCACATCTACTCTAAAACTGACCACATAGTAGGAAGTAAATCACTCCTCAGCAAATGCAAAATAATGGAAATCTTAACAAACAGTCTCTCAGACCACAGTGCAATCAAGTTAGAACTCAGAATTGAGAAACTAACTCAGAACCACACAGCTTCATGGAAACTGAACAACTGGCTCCTGAACGTTGACTGGATAAACAATGAAATGAAGGCAGAAATAAAGAAGTTCTTTGAAATCATCGAGAACAAAGATACAACATACCAGAATCTCTGGGACATATTTAAAGCAGTGTCTAGAGAAAAATATATACCAATAAATGCTCATATGAGAAGCAAGGAAAGATCTAAAATCAACACCCTATCGTCAAAATTGAAAGAGCTGGAGGAGCAAGACCAAAAAAATTCAAACCTAGCAGAAGACAAGAAATAAGATCAGTGCAGAACTGAAGGAGATAGAGACACAAAAAACCCTTCAAAAAAATCAATAAATCCAGGAGCTGGTTTTTTGAAAAGATAACAAAATAGACAGACCACTAACCAGATTAATAAAAAAGAAAAGAGAGAGTAATCAAATAGATGTAATAAAAAATGATAAAGGGGATATCACCACAGATTCCACAGAAATATAAACCATCATCAGAGACTATTATAAACATGTCTATGCACATAAACTACTAAACCTGGAAGAAATGGATAAATTCCTGGACACTTGAATCCTCCCAAGCCTAAACCAGGAAGAAGCCAAAACTCTGAATACACCAATAACAAGGTCTGAAGGTGAGTCAGCAATTAACAGTCTACCACCCAATAAAAGCCCAGGTCCAGATGGGTTCACAGCCAAATTCTACCAGACATACAAAGAAGAGCTGGTACCATTCCTTCTGAAACTATTCCAAACAATCCAAAAATACGGAATCCTTCCTAAATCATTTTATGAGACCAACATCATCCTGACACCAAAACCTGGCAGAGACTCAACAAGGAAAGAAAACTTCAGGCCAATATCCATGATGAACAAAGATGCAAAAATCTTCAATAAAATACTGGCAAGCCAATTGCAACAGCACATCAAAAAGCTTATCCACCATGATCAAGTAGGCTTCATCCTGGGGATGCAAGGCTGGTTCAACATACACAAGTCTATAAACATAATTCACCCGTAAACAGAACCAAAGACAAAACCACATGATTATCTCAATTGATGCAGAGAAGGCCTTTGACAAAATTCAACAGCCCTTTATGCTAAAAACTCTCAATAAACTAGGTATTGATGGAGTGTATCTCAAAATAATAAAAGCTATTTATAAGCATCCAACTGCCAAGATCATACGGAATGGGCAAAAACTGGAAGCATTCCCTTTGGAATCTGGCACTAGACAAGGATGCCCTCTCTCACCACTCCTATTCAATATAGTATTGGAAGTTCTGGCAGGGCAATCAGGCAAGAAAAAGAAATAAAGGATATTCAAATAGGAAAGGAGGAAGTAAAATTGTCTCTATTTGCAGATGACATGATTGTATATTGAGAAGACCCCATCGTCTCAGCCCAAAATCTCCTGAAGCTGATAAGCAACTTCAGCAAGGTCTCAGGATACAAAATCAATGTGCAAAAATCACAAACATTCCTATACACCAATAACAGACTTAAGGAGAGCCAAATTAACAACAAACTGCCATTCACAACTGCTACAAAGAATAATATATGTGGGAATACAACTAACAAAGGATGTAAAGTACCTCTTCAAGGAGAACTACAAACCACTGCTCAATGAAACAAGAGAAGACACAAAGAGAAGGAGAAACATTCCATGTTCATGGTTAGGAAGAATCAATATCGTGAAAACGGCCATACTGCCCAAAGTAATTTACAGATTCAATGCTATCCCCATCAAGCAACCAATGACCTTCTTCAAAGAACTGGAAAAATCCACCTTAAACATCATAGGGAATGAAAAGAGCCCACATAGCCAAGTCAATTCTAAGCAAAAAAAAACAAAGCAGGAGGCATCACACTACTGGGCTTCAAACTATACTACAAGGCTACAGTAATCAAAACAGCATGGTACTGGTACCAAAACAGAGATATAGACCAATGGAACAGAACAGAGGCCTTGGAGGCAACACCACACATCTACAGCCATCCTATCTTTGACAAATCTGACAAAAACAAGCAATGGAGAAAGGATTCCCTGTTTAACAAATGGTGTTGGGAAAACTGGCTAGCCATGTGCAGAAAACAGAAACTGGATCCCTTCCTGACATCTTACACTAAAATTAACTCCAGATGGATTAAAAACTTAAACATAAGA
>CM052649.1:108653179-108694594 GCA_028533165.1 Leontopithecus rosalia | reverse complement strand
AAAATTTTTTTCATTCTACCCATCTGACAAAGGGCTGATATACAGAATCTACAAAGAACTTTAGTAGATTTACAAGAAAAAAAAACAGACAAGCCCATTCAAAAGTGGGCAAAGGAAATGAACAGACACTTTACAAAAGAAGACATATGTGAGGCCAACAAACATATGAAAAAATGTTCATCATCACTGGTCATTAGAGAAATGCAAATCAAAACTACATTGAGATACCACCTCACACCAGTTAGAATGGCGATCATTAAAAAATCTGGAGATGACAGATGCTGGAGAGGATGCGGAGAAGTAGGAACACTTTTACACTGTTGCTTAGAGTGTAAATTAGTTCAACTATTGTGGAAGACAGTGTGGCAATTCCTCAAGGACCTAGACATAGAAATTCCATTTGACCCAGCAATCCCATTACTGGGTATATATCCAAAGGACTATAAATCATTCTAATATAAGGACACATGCAAATGAATGTTCACTGCAGCACTGTTTATAATAGCAAAGACGTGAAACCAGCCCAAATGCCCATCGATGATAGACTGGACTGGGAAAATGTGGCACATATACACCATGGAATACTATGCAGCAATCAAAAATGATGAGTTCGTGTCCTTTGTTGGCACATGGATGAACCTGGAAACCATCATTCTCAGCAAACTGACACAGAACAGAAAATCAAACACTGCACGTTCTCACTCATAGGCGGGTGTTGAATGATGAGAACACATGGACACAGGGAAGGGAGTACCACACACTGAGGTCTATTGGGGGAAATAAGGGAGGGATAGTGGGGGGGTGGGGAGTTGGGAAGAGATAGCATGTGGAAAAATGCCAGATACAGGTGATGGGGAGGAAGGCAGCACATCACACTGCCATGTGTGTAACTATGCAACAATCTTGTATGTTCTTCACATGTACCCCAAAACCTAAAATGCAATTAAAAAAAGAAATAAAATAAAATATCCCAGTTTAGGACAAAGAAAAGCAAATTCTAATATTTTCCCCTTATATGATTTGTAATTTTTTGAATCACTTCTACCATGAATTGAAACATAATATTAACATTTCTAATTAGCTTCTTTTACTTTTATAAATATATGCCCTTCCCTTTAGTTCATTCAGTTGGCTTTGTCTTCCTATTATCCCCAGAAGCAAGCATATATTAAGTATCAATTATCAAATGAAATATATCATTTGGTTCCCTGTGTCATCACTCATCTCCTTTGCACCTCCATTCTCAACTAAATTCTCAGGCATAACCCATCAAATCTAGTTCTCTTCCTCTACCTTATAAGAAAAAGCCTTACAATTTATTACTTTTTCATTTTTTTAATCAAAAAATTACTCTTCACTTATAATTCAAGTTTGCTTTGTATTCCAATCAATTCCTTCTTGCTTTTACTAATTTAACTGAAATTTCATGGCAGTATTCCATAGGGCAGTTATGGAGTATTGAGAGCAAAGGATATCAGCACTATGCAAAGCACAGTAGAGTAACAAAAGACCACAGCCATTTGCAATTAAAAGAAAAAATCAAACATAGCTCACTGGCTTGCTCCTGTAGTCTAGTCCCAGGTACTTGAGAGGCTGACATGGGAATATCCTTTGATCCAGGAATTCCAGTCCAGTCTGCACAATATAGTGAGTCCCCATCTTAAAAAAATAAAAATAAAAATATTCTGAATCTAAGGCAGTGCTACTGAATTGCGATGGGTAAAAGATTCTGGAATAAATGCTAAATTAACAGACACACAAACACATTCAAATGATATATTATGCAAACCACTTTGAGGAAAAACAATTTTATTTATGAAAAAAATGACTTCAATAACATATTCCAAAGAGAGTGCTTCATTACAACCACAAAAAGTAATTTTTAGAAAATATTTGCTGCATTCGTTTTGATTTAAAATATTATTCAAGCATTTTACTTCATCTTCCCCACTGAGTTTTTCTTAAGGCTACCCATATCATAATGTGTTCACCCATACTGGTTTGCCAGAAGACAAAAACATAAGAACTTATATTATGTTTTATGACCAAAAAGCTCCAAGACTCTGAAGCACTGCTCCTGGGAGGCATACAATTCTTGTTTCTGTGGTTAAAAGGAAGCATGTGCTGTTTTCCTGTACACAAAGCAGTGAAATCCAAGATCTAGTTTACTTTCTCTAGGACATTTCAACTGACTCCTCCAAAACCAGGTATCTGGTACACACTAAATAATCCTAAGTGTGGTGAGTGAAATCCATCACTTTATTCTCTGTTTGTGGAAATTAGTATTTGTTACTTAATTGACAATTTTTTAATCATAAAAAAATGTGCAGCAGGAAGCAGATGAAGCACTAGCAGAAAGCAGCAGAAACCTCTAGGAAAGGTGCATAAATAAATTTGGCGAAAAGGCAGAAGCAATCCAATCGTCCATGAACAGATAAATGGATAAACAAAATGTGCTATATGCACATACTGGAATATTATTCAACATTAAAAATCAGATTCTTACACGTACTACAACATGAAGGAACATTAAGGAGATTATGTACGTGAAATAAGCCATAAGTGAAATAAGTCAGTCACAAGACGAAAAAATAGTATATCATTTCTTTTCTACTAGGAAACTTAAAGTAGTCAGATTCATAGAGACAAAGAAAAATTGTAGTTTCCAGGGGCTGAGGGGAGACTCCAATGGGGAGTTATTGTTTAGCAGGTGTAGAGTTTCAGATTTACAAGATGTAAAGGGTACTGTGGACAAATGATGGTTATGGCAGCAAAGCAATAGGAATGTATTTAATGTCACTGAGCTGCACTTATCAAAATGGTCAAGACGTTAAATTTTATGTTATGTATATTTTATCACATTGTTTAAAAAATTAAGAGAGCCAAAATAAATATAAAAATAAATATGATAAGCCTCCTAAATTGCATCGTTGGACTTAAGATTGATCTTTGGCATCACAGAAAGCTGGGATTGAATTTGTTTTGCCACTAACTGATTCTATGTTCTTGGACTCTTGAGGATTAACCAAGAAGGGAATATGTATATGTTTACTATTGTTATTCTGACTTTTAAATGAGAAAAAATTAAGCCATTTATCTTGCCAGGTAAATTTCATAATATAAATTGATGATACTGTGATCTATTAGGTGATTGGGAGACAAGATTTGCTTTAGGCAGATTGTTCCTGCTCTGATTCAAACTGGATCAATCATTTCAAGCCAAAAACTAACTGTGGAGGCAACACGGCTGCTGTATTTGAGGAGTCTGCTTTTTAGTTATTCTAACAATGGGCAATAAACAAAGGCATCAAGTAAGAAACCTATGATTGAGTTCTGATGGCAAAAAAAATCACACTACTCTTGAATTAAAATTAGAATAAAACAATGCTAGATTTGCTCAGAAACATTTAGGTTTTATACATATATACACACACATATACATCTATATATGTATAAATAACTATACAAATACCTTTGTTATTCAATTTTTTGCAAGAGGTAGAAATAAAAGTTTTTATTACTGAGCCATGACCACTATGCCTCTTAAGGTTTATTTTCATGAGAAAAATATATAACATCACATATTAGAAATATGATGATGAGAAATATTATTAGACCTGTTACTTGAAGACAATATCTAGCACAGAGCTCAGCAAATAGAAGGCTCAATATCTGTTTCTCTCCTCCCACATTTCTCTCCAATGTATACAGTATATTAATAGGAAAAAGAATAAAACTCAGAAAATAAGATATAAATTTTCTGAGGAGGCATTTGAAGGTAAATGGGAAATACAGAACATCAATAGTTTACCTAAATCTCTCTGATTAACTATGAAAGTTCAGATTTCTCATATGATGAGAGATTTCTGAAAAGGCCTGGTTTATATGGTAATCTATGCCACATAACCACGAGAATTTTATCTGAACTATTATCACATTTATATCTAGTTAATTATCAAATAAATTGAATATTTAAGTCCAAAATAGTCTGACTAAAATATAATTGATACTATATGAGATGACTGTAACCCATTTATTCTCAGGAGCTAAAATTGCCTTACAGAAATAAATTGTCACAGTCTTTCTCTCAACATCCTGTCAGGGAAGAAATTAATTTTTTAAAAAGTGAGTACTAGGACTATGGTAGGTGAGAGAGGCTACTGGGCCATAAAAGTCAAGGAGGCCCTTGTTGTTAGGGTCCTGCAAGTGAAAGTCTCTTTGGCTTCTGCATCTGAGGTACCTCACCCTAGTCCTGGCCATGAAAGAGAGTTTTGGAGATAAAAGCTTATTCTATATGAGGTGAAGCCAAAAGGTAACCAAAAAGAATACAAAATTAAATTATCCACTTTAATTCAGCCTATTTACATTGATATGCTACTGGCCAAATACCTATATGCCCATTCACATGTAAATGATGATGGTTTCTAGGAAATACGAATGACTCGAGATTTTGGTCCCAGAAATTTTAAGCTTTCTAGCTTAGTATCTTAAACACATCAGCACAAAGTAAGACAAGATATAAGTGGAAATGCAAACTTTTAAATTATATTAAATTAGCTATTAAAAACAAACAAACATACAAAAAACACTGCAAGAACCCTAACAGGAAGCACGTGAATGCTGGCCCCGGGATCGTAGTTTTTACATGCTCACATGGTTTCCACCATGTAAGACTCTGTAGATGTACTTAAATGTGGATAAAAGTTCATTTCTAAGAGCCAGGTACGGGGTGGAACAGATCAGAGCACTAATGGCGAATCTGTCAATACACTTTGTGTAACCTTTTGCAAAATCTCATAAATTATCTGGACATCAACTTCTTCATTTCTAGTTAAAGATCTGAACAAATAATCCCTGAGGTTTATTCTGACTTGAAAACTCTTTGATCTCTTGAGTATTCCTGTCACTTTGTGATTAATAAAACCACTTTTCCTTAGACTCTCAGTTGAGGAAAATATTATGTTGACCTTACTGAAGATGTACCCATGGGTTTAGTTGTGGACCTCCAAAAGACATGGCAATGCCACTATCTAGCAATTTAGTTCAAATATACGATATTTTTACAATAGTCTTTAGAAAATCAAACTAAGAACATTCTAGTATTTTGTTCTTGCTTTAATTCTTTCCTCACATGATAGAATTACTAGAGCATAGTTCACATTGATTTTAAAATCATTATATATTGTTTTCCCTCTTGTCATTTAGAATATCAAAGTGCCCATTAACTGTAATAAATAGCAAAGATATTGCTAAATGCATAGAGAAAAGTTCTCTTTCTCTATGAAAGAGAACATTTTTCCAAATATAGAGCTCTAGTTTTAAAATATTGTAGTTTCAGCACCACTTAGCCTTTGTTCATATGGCTACAGTAAATGCTCCTTAAATTAGGAAGATGTTCTACTACAACTGAAAGCCACATATTCAGTTAGCCAATTCTGTACATTAAGCCACCTCACTCTGGTGGTTTTAGTCAAGTCACTGACTATTAAGAAACGTTCATTACTGCCAATAAAACAATTTACCCTGATTAAAAAATATCCTGAAGTTTTATGGTCTTCAATAAAGTATTAAATTATAGTATTTTGTAAGAGTTTATAAAAGGGAAAAATACTGGCAAAACAGAAATACCATGCCTTCATAATAGTAAAATTTAAAATTAAATAATATTGCTGGATATAGAATGATGAGAGAGACAATCAAGTTACTGGTATAACAACCATTCCACAGTCACCAGTCATGAAGGTTCATTTGTGTCTAGACAGTGGCTTGAACATTCAATTCAATAAGTGGCATGAATCCTTTATGGCTCACTATTGTGGACAACCCAGTTCAGAGTTTTTGATGAAGCATCCAAAATTAACTAACACAAGAGCAGACAAACTATGGCCTGTAAACCAGACCCAGCCCACTTCTTGTTTTTATAAATACAGTTTTATTGGAACACAGCTATGCCCATTTGTTTACTATTGCCTATGGTTTGTTTCTTACTATAATAGTGAGATTAAGTTGTTGCAACAGAGACCTTACGGCCTGAAAACTTGAAAATATTAACTATCTAGCCCTTTGCAGAAAGTTTGCCAAAACTGATATAACACATTAATTCAGGCTACTTTAGTTGCATTCTATGTACACTGCAAGAGTTATTTGAACTCAGTTTTGTAAAGGATCCTTCCTAAGTCAATAGAAATATCCCATTTCTCTTCTCTGTTTCATAAATTAGTTTGCTTTTAAAATTAGGAATTTAATAGCATGATTAAATAGCATAGCTATTTAATATGATAAATGATAAATCATAGCATGATTATGAACTTAATAAAGCGGAATGTTTAAGTAAAGAACAGATACCGTATTTATTTGTTCTCAGGTACCTAACTTAACAGTGAGGGAGATATCTACCTAAACCTACACAAACTTGATTTTACAGTTATAGACCATGTTAATGTGCATTCATTTTCTCTTCACAATGCCAAGAGATAGACAAATTAAATATTTTCTTTAGAACACTAAAGATGATGCCTTAGATACGTTTAAAAGACTTACAAATATGATATGACTAATTTGTGGAATCATATATTACATATTTTGTCTTTTAGTCAACTTTATTAAACTTTATAAGTGATATGAAAATATCTGCAGTAAGTTATTTGTACACCATTACAAATGTTTCTTTTTATCAAACTTTCTTATTGAAAAAACTCCTGCCTTCAAGACTGGTTTCAGTAACTTATGTAGGAAGAGAATAATAATATTGTCCCTAACTAGACCAGTGTTCATCTCTAGTAAGTGCATCCTAAGGAAAGCATTGCTTTAATATTACCTTCTAGACCTACTCCACTCAACTAGAAAGACTAAAAATGTATTCAAAATCAAGAGGGAAATGCCAAAAATCTTTTCTGCTGCAGAGTAGGAACTAGGGCAACATAAGTAGGCACACACCTTGGCTGTAAAATTTAAGGGAATGACAAAAATCTTGGTAATTAAGATATATTATATTTTAGGATAATATTTTTAGAAATCAAGACCAATGCAAAAATCTATAAGAAACAAAATATCAAAATTTAAATTAAAGATGGATCACTAACAGTGCCCTATAAAGCTGTATTAGACAATGAGCCACAAGGAAAAAAAAGAAAAATCAGTAATATTTATCCTTTTTTGAATTAATTTTGATTTTGGGTGTCCCCTTACATTTTACACCTAGAGGTAAGTGTGTCTCTCACCTCATTCTAGTCTCACCCTGTTCCTCATCCAGTTATCTAAAAGTTTGTAAAATGGTAAGTAAGTTGAAAGGCTCCTTTGTGAGTAGTTGAAAACTTTTGGCAATTTTGCTAACCAATAGCTCTACAGCAGATATTGATAATACCAATCCAAGAAAAGATATTCCCTCCTCCTGTTTTTCCTTTCTGTCCCATTTTCATCCTCTTTCTTTGTATCCCTTGACATTACTTTCATCAACACACAGAAACACAAACTGGGTCTTGCCTCTTATATTCAAGGATAAATGAGGGCCTTATCTTGGATCTTAGACCTAGATGTTGGGCTATAGGCTATCAGGCCACCAAAAAAATTAAAAATGAGTAATTGTCCTAAGAACTGGGAAAGCTCAAGGGACACAAGTAATTTATTATTAAACATAGCCCCAATTCATTTTCCCCTTGAATCAACAAGCAGAAGAACTAGGGAGTATTAATTTAAATGTCACCACCTACTGCTAATGTTTCACTTCACAAGCCCTCCAGGCCATGGCTTAGCTAATTCGTAGAGTACTGTGTGGCCAGTTTACCATTAATGAGTGAAAAGACAATGAGGATTTGCAGACATTTCTTTTTTGGAGCATGGTAAAGCAATGCTAACCCAAAGGTCAACCAAGAAAGTCTTACATTTCCCTCAGCTTAATTTTGGGCAGATTTCTTCCTAACTATAGACCCTGATTCCCCCAACCTTTTTGGGGGGAGGGGGTATATTTACTTTAGAAAACTTTTCATTGTAAATTATTTTCTGCTCCTTTGAGACGTAAATCTTCTCCAAGTCTCTTAGCACATTTATAACACAGAAATATTATTCTTCAGGACCTGGGAACCTTCCCTTTGACATGTAATCATAAGGAAGATAGTGTCTGCTTCCAGATGTGGTCCATAAAGAAGATATAGACTGAATCATGTCCCCCCAAAATTTATTCAGTGAAGCCCTAACCCCCATGTGACTGTATTGGAGGTAACACAGTTCACTTTAGGAGGTGCTAAAGGCTAAAGAGGTCAGAAGGTGGAAGTCCTAATCTAGTAGAACTAGTGTCCTTATAAAAGAGAGAGAAACCACAGATCCCCTTCTCTCTATACCATGTGAGGACCCAGCAAAAAGGTAGCTATTTGCAAGCCAGGTATAGAGTCCTTACCAGAAACTGCTGGCACCTTCCTCTGGGACTTCTCACTCTCCAAAACTGTGAGAAATAAACTCGTGTTGTTTAAGCCACCCAGCTGTATTTTGTTGGCAGCCCATGCAGAGTGAAAAGAGTGCTCTCTCTCTTAGCGTCTCTTGAAACACAGAAGCCTAACTTTGGTAAATGACAACTAGCAAACAACGATAACCTAATCACATTGACAAACTTCCATTCTAATCTCCTTCACTACTTTTCCATTAGGTCACCCTAGTTCTTAAAAATGCTACTGCTTTTTGTGTAAGCCAAGTTAAACTCATCTCTCTTTCTCATTGCAATATTCTTGAATACAGTCTTTCTTGCCTGCTTAATTCAGTCCAGTACAATTTTTCTTTGACAGGTTTAATTCATAATTAGTAATCTATTTATTCTCTGCAATCACCTTGCTATATCCATTTTTACACAAAAGCATGACTGTTTTAAATACACATGGAATATTGCTAATGTTAAGCATGCTCTGAACGAAGAGACCACCTAAATAAGCTTTGTGCGAGCAACAAGGCCATTTATTGACCTAGGTGCCAGTGGGCTGAGTCTGAAAAGAGCGTCAGCAGAGGGCAGTGGGATAGGAGTTAATTTTATAGGTTTATATGTTTGAGATAGGCAGTGGAAAGTTATAGAAGTTACAGTTCAGGGTGGTTTTTGCAAGCCTGGCAGGGGGGGTGGGTATCCTCTGGGAGAGGGAGGGTGTCACAAGGTCCAGTGTCACAAGGTTGGGTTATCAGTTAAGGCAGGAAGAGTTGAGGCAGGAACAGTGGCAAAATGTTGCAAGGTCGGTCAATTGGGCTTTGAAGGAGCTAGCCATTCTTCTTTTTGTGGTTTTCCTGTTACTTCAGACTTTCTGGCTCTGGGAGGACAACCAGAGGTGTATGTGCGGGTCACAAGGGTTGCCACGGCTCTATTAAAGTATGGCCTATGGCGCAGCCAGTTCAAAAACCCTTGCATTACTGTCTTCTTATGTTAAGAATATAAAGGAAAAAAGTAAAAAGTAGAAAAAGTGGGAGGGGGCAGTGAATATTTTGGGGGCAGTACAGAGGGCTGATGGGCCACATTTCTCAGAGCTTCTTTGAGTGGGGCTGGGGGTAGTGTGGAAGCCTGAAAATGGAAAATAATTTAGACCACTGAAAGATTTTGTAAGAATTGCAAGTTCATAAGTACTGAGCCAATCCAACATAATTTGACTACAAGTACTTGTAATATTTCTGTAAAGATAATTTTTTCCTAAACCGAGCACTGATTTTTGACCATTTTATTGACTTTCTCTCATTCCTTTTCAATATTCTGCTTGTTTTTGCTAGTGATGATTGAAGGTAAACATAATCACTTAATTCAGTATAAGAGAATGTTTTCTGTTTTCCAGAAAAATGTGGGTTCAGTAAGTCATTGTATCCCCAAATAGATTAACAGTAGGGTAATCAAAGTTACAGTTTGTCCTCACTGAACCTTATTTTAGAAAGCGCAGAGTCCCAGGAAGCTCTTAGTTTCAACTTTAATAAATTTCTCTTCTTCCTTTGGTTTTCTCTAAGACCTAGCAATCCACCAGGTCATAGGAACACAGCCAACTGCTGATGGTCAATGTGTTCTCTACAGGGCTGATGTAACTGAAAACGATAAAGACAGTAAAGGAGTGGGCGGGAGAAGGGGTGGTGGAACAAAAGAAAGAGGAAGAAAGGCAAATAAAGAAAATCACTTTCTTATGCCTACTACCACATGAAAGAAATTAATTCTTGACATATTTATTAATAATTGTTAAGTACATTTACACAGCAAGTGTGTCTGTTTTTATGCATGTGCTACATTTACATATATTTTCAAATTTACTTATCCCCCATTAAATTCAAAGTTGCACCAGTATTATGTGAGTGATGCCAATGTATTTTAGATAAAAGATAAATGCCTCAAAGAAAAAGTGGCTCAATATATTCATTCTGTACAAAAGAAAAATGAAAGACAAGTTTAATAGCGGAAGCAAAAGCTGAGAAACTTGCAAAGGTGAAAAGCGTTTGAGTTATTGCTTCTGTGAATACCCCTAACATTTTTATTAACTTCCAAATGCATAATAATGACATTTCAGGCAATTTACCATACTTAGAAACAGATTTTAAGAGAGAAGTTATTCCCTGAGCCAAGTTCTATATCTATCTTGATAATAAAAATTCCCTGTCCATGGCAGCATTCAGCTGGCCCTATGTTCTTACACCTTCAACTTGGCAGACCCAAGGACACAGACACAGATATAGTGAAATTCAAAATTCTTCAAATGGTTTTGCAGTTAAAGTGTGTTTTCAGTTTATGAGTTATTTTCTTCTGCATATAATATGAAAAAACTATAAAAGCACATTTTTATTCATAATCATATAGTTTTCTATTTTATAATTGTATTTATTTTATTCTGTCAATCAAACAAAATCTTTTAAATGTATGAATTAAAAATTAGTTAATACCATTTATTTAGCTGTGTATTACTCTTAAGGGAAACAATATTGCTTGATACTATTTGATATGGAGCTCAGTTTTAGAATACACATATTTTTCTAAATTATGTTTTTTAAATTATCAGTAACCACTAAAAATAAGTATCATTTTATATGATTTCTTTCATCAGAGAAATTTATAAAACAATATATTTGTCCAGAATTAAGTATATAGAAGTGTTTTCTTCATGTGTTAACAGACTCAAACAAAGTAGCTTTCATCTATCTTGTCTTTTGATCTAGTTTCCTAATAATTCTATTCTGTGTATATCACTAGTTCTCAGATGACTGCTAATATGGTTTGGCTGTGTCCGCATCCAAATTTCATCTTGAATTGTAGCTCCTACAATTCCCACGTGTTGTGGGAGGTGATCAGTGGAAAATAATTGAATCATGTGATTGAGTCTTTCCCGTGCTATTAGCATGAACTCATGAGATCTGATGGTTTTAGAAGTGGGAGTTTCCCTGCACAAACTCTCTTTTTACCTGCTGCTATCCACCATGATTGTGAGGTCTCCCCAGCCAGGTGGAAGGAACTGTGAGTCCATTAAACCTTTTTCCTGTGTAAATTACCCAGTGTTCGGTATGCTTTTATTAGCAGTGCTAAAATGAACTAATACAACTGCTGAACAGGCAAATGTTCTAACCCAATCCCTGGAAATTCTGATTCAGTGATGCTCAAGTATGCTTGTTGACTTTCAGTAAAACCATCTTATTTAATTAAACAGTTCTTGATAGGTCTGGATGACATTATAAACTATGTAAAATAACACTTTTCTCCTAATTTGGAAATGTAAAACAAATCCTATGAAAAAAAGACTCTTAGATATAAAAAAGCATTAAAGGACAATATATCACCTGCCCTTTCACTATAGACCTCTGCAACTCATAAGTCTGTTTTTTTCACTTATAGCTTTTCACGGAGTCTCACATGTTTCTGACTTTAGAATAAGAAATTAACTCTGAAAAGAATGAGGTAGTGAGATCGGGATGACTCCATCCTTCCTGTGTAGTAACAGCTAGATGGTGTTAAATAGCATATGGAAATTATACTGAGCAAAAAACACTCCTGATTATTAATTAGGAGTCCAGTCTTGTGCTGGGCATGGAAGGTCAAAAGCAATGAATCTTACCTACATCTACACAGAGCATGAAATCCAATGAAATAAATACTCCAAAGTCTGTATTTCTACACATCACTGAGATCATACCTCTTTATAAAGTGACTTTCTTTCTAGGTGAACATTAATATTTTTAGGGACATAATTTTCCACCTTTTACTTTATTAGAGGGATATGTGGGAAACTGGTCTAAAGCAGTAAAACATTTTCTACAGTCTGGTCCCCTCCATCAATCTAACTATAGACCTAAATTACCCGAAGGAAGACCTTGCCTTCATTGAAAAGAAAATGATGATACACAAAGGGAGAAGTCTCCTGTTAGCCCATCCAAGTAGCTTGTATTTTTATTTACTAACAATCCTTTTATTCTCTCCACTCTAGAAGCTTATTTTAGTATGTGTACTAAATCTGCATATGAAAAAAATTTAAAAACCCTAAAAGATAAGTAAACAAAAGTTATTGAACAGCATGTTTGAAATTTATTATATTGAGCAAGGATAATTAATAGTAGACATCATCTTTTTTTTCTTCCCTATCACTCTTTAATCTTCTATTTCTGTTAAGGTATTTGAATAGATTTGTAAAGTTAGAGGAATATCATTTTGCTGCTTTGCAGTGATGATAGCTTAGAAAAAAAAATTGCTATAAAGTTGAATGTGACAAAATTACAAAAACAAACAGAAACAAAACTAGATAGGATTTACTCAAATCATGTCCCACAAATCAGATCACAGAAGTAAACATGCAGGAATGTCAAAAAATTATTTTAGAATTAGTAATATTGTTTGGATATTTTTCCCCACCCAAATCTCAAGTCAAATTGTAATCCGCAATCCTAGAGGTGGGGCTTTTTGGGAGATGTTTGGAATCATGGGGGTGGATCTCTTATGGCTTGGTGCTGTCTTCATTATAGTTCTCATGAAATTTAGTTATTTCAAATTGTGTGGCAACTCCCCCATCCCCATATTTTCTCTCTCTCTCTCTCTCTCTCTCTCTCTCTCTCTCTCTCTCTCTCTCTCTCTCTCTCTCTCTTTCTCTCTCCTGTCTTTTACTCCTGCTCTCATTATGTGAGGTGCCAGGTGCTGCTTTGCCTTCTGCCATGATTGTAAGCTTCCTGATGCCTCATCAGAGGTTAAGCATATGCCCAGTGCCTGTAGAACCATAAGCCAATTAAATCTCTCTTTTTTTATATAAATTACCCAGCTTCAGGTATTTCTTTATAACAATGCAAGAATGGTCTAATGGAGTTAGTCATCATTTCTTTTTTTTTTCTTTTAACTGGGAATTAAAAAAAAATTTTTTTTTGAGACAGAGTCTCACTCTATCACCAGGTGCCAGGCTGGAGTGCAGTGGCTTAAAAAATTTTTTTTGATGATTTGAGTTGTAAAGTTGGACCCTCAGCTGTGAACCTAGAAACAAAAAGCAGGAAACGAGAATCCCAATTTTTATCTTTATTATTGAATGTGAAGTTTTTTCTTAACTTTGAAGAGTAAAATGCATCATGAAGAAAACTGATGTCATAATCAAAATGAAAATGTATAATGTAAAAATTTAAGAATGCTGATGTAAAAATGTTGTAAATGCCTAAGCTTGTTATTGAACATAGATTCAGATTAGGCACATTATGGACATTTAATGAATATGAATAGGTTAATTCTGCATATTAGTCTTTAATCTAACATTTTTAGTGCCACTCCTGACAGAATTTATGAAGTTACTTTTTATGCTTCAAAATATGCAAAAAGAAACCTTCCAGTTGAGTATTACTATCTACAGAGAAGAATATACTTTTAAATTATGTCATAAAGTACATGTATTTCAATAAAATTGAGTCCCTCTCCTCCCAATCCACTGTATTTTATCATACTATTGGAAATAACCTCTTCTTGAAGGTTGCTTTTATTCTCTGAATGAAATAAGTATTGAAATGAAGAAATCATTTTATACTATATTCAATGGCAAATTATAAAATTCTAATAGAATAAAAATTCTAAAATGTTATTACTCTACTGCAATTATAATTGTTGAACAGATTTAAAGAAACCAGGGTTTAATTGCTTTAGCTAGGACTTTCATTTACTTTCACTATCTACCATACAGAATAATGATAAAGTTTTGTCCTTTTTGTAAGCTCCTTTTAATTACATTTTGGTAATGTCTTTTAACAAGATAAAGAGTGAGGCAGAGGATTAATGCATCAAATTAGTACTTAATAATGGAAAGGTAAAAGTGTTTGCAAGTAAGAGAAAACTATGGGGTTATTTGTGAGAATCTAAGCCTAATTGCCAGTTTAAGAGTTGGTTCAAGGTGGACAATGTTAATCCCTACTTAAAGGTAGTATATGAGGTAGTAAACAAAATAAAATGAACAAAAGCACAGCAATAAAAACAAAATTACTACAACAATGACAATATTCTGGATGTGTAACGGTCTGAAACAATGAAGTTCAGGTCATGGGAGTACCTTTTAATTAAATCTCACTTTGATCTTGGGCAGTCCATATCATTATATCAGTTTAAGTTTCCTTACCTGTGAAAAAAGGAGGTTGGGTCAATGGTCTCTAAGTAATTGTTCAGCTCTAACAATCTTCATATTCATCTAACAAATAATAATTTCAATAAGGCCTGAGGTTAGAGTAAACTTTTGTTAATTGAGTTTAATTAAACACTTTCCAGTATTGCTGGAGAGAACAAATTGTCAGAACTCAGCCATAACATACATAATAAAATATGGAACCAGAAGTAATTGTGATGAAATGGCAGCATAATATAACCAGTTTATGTATTTAAGGTGTGATTCAATGGAATCTGTACTAAAACAAATGAATGGAATTCTATTTATATTAATAAAATATAAAATATTTATTCTAGAAATTTATTTGAGACCAATTATTTAATTTAATGAGAAGTAAACATGTCCATCCAGCAGGGCAAAAAACTGTCTCAAGACATACAGAGCTAATGAGACAGTCACACATTATATTCTTACCTTTTGATTCCTAAAATTATGCTGCTTTTTTTCTGCTCTATTGTGATAAATTTAATTTCTTATAAATAAGGAATGTGGGAAATTAAATGACCCCAATTTTGTGCTCTCAATGTCTGAACTCAAAAGTATTATGCATAAGGTATACAATAAACTGCTTATTAACTATGCAAAACTAGAACTCTTTACGTAATTCTATTATTTAAAATAAAGTAATTGGAGCATGCATTTTTCTTTGTTCCTTCCTGAAGTTACAAAGAGAAGATAAATTTAAGAAAGAATAAACCAACAAAGAATACAGAAGAATAGGAAAGATAATTATATAAATGAAATTTGGAATCTAAAAATGTATATGTTTATGAGTATTAGATGACTTAGACGTAGAAAGCCAAACAATTGCCCATTGAAGAATTCTAGAAGTAAACTAATCAATACCAAAGAATAGCAGAAAAAAATAAGGAATTGGAGGGAACAGAACTTTCTGAAGTGGGGTTACTGACTCTTTTTTCAATTTTATATAGCCAAGAAGACAACTTTTCTCCAATCAGGAGTAAGCCAGAATTTTCCTCTCTACAAAGATTGAACTACATATGTGCAGTATTAAGAAACATATGGCCCCTGCTAAGAATGTGGAATCCAGTCTCCCAATTAAAACGGGAAAAAAAGGAGGAAATGCTTTCTGTTAATCCATAAAATGCAACATTCTTCTTCCACTTGGTTTGAGCACATTGGCAGTTGCAGTTGGAAGTCTCAGGACTTAATACTATAGTGGATAAATCCTTTCTGAAGGAGGCCCCAGAAAGAAACCAAAAGACAGCCAGGTGCAGTGGCTCACACCTGTAATCCCAGCTCTTTGGAGGCTGAGTAAGGTGGATCACAAGATCAGGAGTTTGAGACCAGCCTGGTCAACATAGTGAAACCCCATCTCTACCAAAAAAACACAAAAATTAGCCAGGTGTGGTGGCACTTGCCTGTAATCCTAGCTATTCAGGAGTCGGAGGCAGGAGAATTGCTTCAATCCAGGAGATAGAGGTTGCAATGAGCTGAGATTGTACCTCTACACTCCAGCCTGAGCAACAGAGCAAAACTCTGTCTCCGAAAAAAAAAAAAAGAAACCAAAAGACACCCAGAGTTGAGTATTTGTCAATAAAAATAGGTCTAGCCTTAATAACCTGCAATTAAGCCCATAACCTAAAAGCTACAAATATGCACAAAAACATTCAATCAGATATTTTAGTGCCTATGTATTTTTCTAATAGAAAAACAAAGAGAAAATTAATGTGAGTTGGGGACTAGTAAAAGCAATAATTACAAGAAATATATTAGTTATTTAAAAGCTTCAGAATAATAAGGGAAGATGTTATATCAATAAGTTGTATAGAAAGCTACAAAAAATAACATCAGATTATGAAAAAGAACTTGTTAAAATTAAATATCAGATGGCAAAACTACAATGTAATGAAAATGTGAAAGCTAAAGTTGATAAAAAATATAACTTTTTTTGACACTAATGAACTTCTGTGTCAGATGCTACAGGTAGAGTAGTAAGGTAAAGAGACAAAATTTTCTCATAAACAATTTTTTATTCCAGTGGGAAAGACAATCATGATAAATAATAAAATAGTAAACTAGTAGTGTTACAGGCTGAAGAAAAATAAATAAAGAGGAAGAGAAATATAAAATTTGGGGAGAGAATTGAAGTTGTACATGAGATAGCCAGGAAAAGCCTCAATGTGACTTTTGAGAAAAAGACCTGCAGGGAGTGAGGCAAGCAGCTATATTGATAACTGAGGGGAAAATGTCTCTCACAGGGATGCTTGGCCTGTTCCAAGAACACCAAGGGCCCAGTGTCTTGGAATTGAGAAAATCAAGGGAGATGAGAGGAGAAGGAAATTAAGTCAGGGAAGTTAGGAAAGCAAGATTGTATAAGATCTTGTAAATCAAAGCAGGGTGGACCTTGAGCAGATAAGTGATTTGAGACTGTCAGAAGTTAGAAATGAAGAAAAACATCTCACATAACTGTAGACAATATTGAAAGACACAATAAGGAAATAAACATTGTGCAAAATATAATTAGAATAGCAATAAAAATAAAACGGAACTAAACAGTAAAAGTATTACAGTAAATGTTAGAGGAAGGGGGTATAGAAGATCCAACATATATAAATTTAGAGCACCTTCCTTAAAAGCAAATCAAAACAATGTCTTGTCTGGCTATATACCTTTCTAGGAAAAAAAGTTAACTTTCAAGAAATAAAAAAGATAAAAAAGATTTGATCATAAATATGAAAAGTATAATACGTGTGAGATAAAACTGATTCAGAATATTTCACACCAAAACCTATTCTTGTAAAAAGTTATGAAATCTAGCAATAAAGAAGTTTTTGGGTAACCTGGCAAAAACTTGATTGTCTTAAAAGTGGAAACAGTAGACTGCCTCAGATTTCTGTAGAGTAACATTCAATACCAACAGAATACTCAAGGAAAAAAGATGTCAACTAGTTTATTTTCAGCTGTCTGTCTTTCAATTATAAAGAGTTTTGATTAAAGCAGTCATTTTCACGAGTCTTTCTCACAATAGCTGGTAAAGAATACGCCTTCATCGACCAAGAGTTGACTGGAAAACCACTGCAAAATCATTGGCTTGGTTTATTTACAAATAGAACTAAGTCTAAAACGAATGCAGATACTTGAATTACACAGCGGCATACAAAAACTATATACATTAACAACATATATGGTTAGAAGCAACAATTTGAAAAGAAAATAACAAAAAGTTATTTGATTTGAAGTGTTTGTCTGCTAGGCACAGTGGCTCACACTTGCAGTTTCAGCACTTTGGGATGCAGAGGCAGGAAGATTGCTTCAGATCAGGAGTTCAAGGCTAGCTTGGACAATCTTAGTGAGACCTATTTCTACAAAAAATTCAAAAGTTAGCTTGGTGTGCTGGCACATGTCTATAGTCCCAGGTACTTAAGAGGCTGAGGTGGGAGGATCCCTTGAGCCCAGGAGGTTGAGGCTGCTGTGAACCATGATTTCACTACTGCTCTCCAATCTGGGTGACAGAGAGATACCCTGTCCATAATAAAAAGGGATAAGTTTGTTGATTAACTCTTGTAATGTATGATAAGCAACTATAGTATTCAAGAGCCAAAGCATATCATTTATTACCAAAAAAAGATCAAGATTTATCTGCATACTCAACAATAGCAAGGAAATCATTATGAAATATATTACTATGTAGTATTAGATGGTAAAGAACAGGAGAGCTGAAGAGTGGAAGAAGATACTTGTTCCTTTTAATATTTCTCATTGTAGAGCAATATTAGATCTTGATAAATACTGTTTAAAGAAACAGGACATTTCCATTGAATGTGAAAATGAAATATTTAAGACTGCTACCCACACATAAATCATCCAGGATCATAAACTGAACGAGTAAAAAATGGCGATACTGGTTAATTAGCAAGTCTGAAGGAACAATTAGAGCAGCCTCACACCCAATGTGTCAAAGCACACTACTAGTACATTAATATGCTAAAGTATCAATTCCACCTGTCCTGTGTATTCAGGGAGGGCTTAGAGCAGCCAGACCCCTAAGAGGGTCATAGCCAACCAACAGTGATTGGCCTCCTCTGTCTACCATAGTATTTTTCAAAATATAATCATTTTCCATATATCATAATGTAAAAAGTGCACTTTCCAACATAGCTCTACATGTACACATAAAAGAATTATTATATAACATTCTTTGGTCACTCTCTCATATATAATTTTGTAATGATGACAAAACTTAAAATAGTAGGTAGGCAAATAAATGCAATTTCTGAGATTCACTCAACTGAATACAAAGTATATTCAAACATTTAAACGTTGCCTTCATTTTTCCCTTGTGAAAGCTGTTATAAAATTGAACCATTTTAAAACAAAAGAATGACATTTGATATTTGAAAACCAAAGTCAGAATGTTTTCTTTTCAAGGATAATATATTGAGCATTCAACCTGAGATATTTTACTTTCTGGACAATTTGACTTCATAGCCTTCAAACTGTTTTTCAAATGGACCAAATGATGTCATTACTCTGGCCATATGTACTTTAACCCTAGGTAACCCTTTAACACCAACAGGCTTCTGCTTAATAGTTTCAGACTATAGTAGGGAAGACTGTCCCCCAAGGACCAAGGGAGTCTTTTGTTAAATCCAAGAGCCACAGAGTAGAGTCGATGATATAAACTATATTTATGGGAATCTCTGTAAAACCAAGTTTGACATTTCTTAACTTATTTTCCAGAAGATAGTTAAATTTTCAGAATACTTAGTTGTATTCATTTTTAATGAATAAAAATTTATATTTTTATTACCTTTCTAAAACATGTAATCAAATTTTTAAATATATTCATGAATTCTGTGTGAGAGAAAGAAAGAGATCCTATTATATTTTTTATTATGGGGACATTATATTAAAGAAAAGATGCTAAGAAGAGGGCTTATCATTTTTATATCTAATAATTTGAACTAACTGCTAAATCCATTTTCTTCCCTAGAATGTACGCATTTTTAAAACTCTTCATTTATTTCATAGTCATAAAATTTAAGAATATATCTCTCCTTAATATGTTAGAAACTACAAAAACAATATTAACCTATTTTAGTTTAAAGGCTCATATAAGGATATTATAGGTCACATGATGGAACCATATTACCTATAGTGTAGTATACAGTAGTGCTTAATAAATAAATATTAGGCAGTGAGAAAAAAGAATTTTATTTTGTTTCGTGAAGTATAATTTCAATGTTAATTAACAGAAAAGGGGGAATAATTAAACTATGTCATCTAGAAAGGCACAATTAAAAGTATAGTTTACAATTAATGGTGCAAAACCATTAGGATTCTACTCAGTGATCTTTCTTCTCTAACAAAACATGGGAAGAGATTGCTATTGTATGGAACTTTAATTAAAGGCCCAAAGCTGAGAAACAGTGGGCACCGTTTATAGCAAGACCTTAGATCTACCCCTTCAGACTAACAAAGGAGATGGTGAAACAGTTCTCATGAGTGTCAGCTGTGTCATCCATTTTCACAATTGTAAAACAAGGCTAGAGTTTTGTATGAGATTGCTTGATTGGCCTAGGGTGGGCCACATTTCACAGTGGCATGCAGATGTGTTGTTAGGAGGTAAGTGGAATGTTTGTTAACAAAAGAAACTGGAAAAGTGTGCTGGACAGAAAGACAAACCAGTAACTTTAATAGAAACTTGTATAAAGTCAGAATAGTGTCCAACTGCCTTAGGAGAGGACAGTTACCCACAATTCTTTCAACTCCTCTGACTATGAAGAGGGTTGATACAAGAGTGCAGGGTGAGGCCACATCTATATGAAGGGTACCAATAACTTCATCTTGGAAAATCAGAGTGATATAAGGTAATATTTGAAGTGGGTGTTACATTCATCTATTTGAAGACATGTAGCAACTGATTTTTAACTTTCCATCTTGATTCAATGCATTGAAGTTCTCAATGAAAAAGCACTTCTTTGAACAAAACTAACCAAAATGTGTAATATACATAAAAAACTTGGCACATTAAATGGTTTATTAAGAAATTAACTAAAGTGATTGTCAACACCACATGTGATACTCTCTGAGTGTGTTTAACCTCATTATCCTTTGTTTTTTGGGATAAGTATTAACATTATTGGCAATTTGATTTTAGCTTTCCAAGTAAAATTTTGCTTCAGAAACATTGTTTGCCTTGGAAAACATAGCAATAAATGGTAATATATGAAAATTATCATTTTTTTAATTTCAAATTACCCCAAATCAGACAACATGACATGGTCTTGGACACAAGTAGTTTGTTTGGGAGGTGATAAAGAAGCTCAGATAAGGAAGTGGAGAAAGACAGGGAAGCCTGAAAAGCCATATGTTTGATTAATTGTAGATTACTGTTGTGAACAACTAGTCATCACAGAATTGCCTCAGAATTGACCATGGAGGGGAAAAGATGCTGATCTTGAGTGGCTGAGGTTGTTAAGGATTTCCCTAGTCTAAATACCAGATACTTTTGGACTGCTGTTGTCACAGGCCAAGCAGACTTCAGCAGCAGTGGCAAAAGCAGATTCAATATAGACACTAGACGCTTGATGTGAAATCAGCATGTAGGGTAATTGTCCACTGTAGTTTCAAAGGAATTCAGAAGTAAACTGAATAGATATAAAATGAGAAATCATTAGTGTTTGCCACTGTTCACACCTCAAATTACCCAAATATTTTCATGTCCTATATTGAGTATACCTGGCTACTGATATTTCAAGCTACTAGCCAGCCAAAATATCTAAAAAAAACAACAAAAAAAAAACAAAAACTAGAGAGTTCATGAAACAAGCTAGAATCTTACTGCCCCAAGAGGTTCCAAGGCATTAATTGATATTAATCTAATCTCTTCTATCACCTATACTAGGTCTTTTAAAAAAATTAAAATTTATGTATACGTCTACTGATCTAAGTTGTTTATCCAGGGCAATGATCTAGGTTTATTCTCTGAGAAATATAAGCTCCTATTTATATTGGATTTCTACAATTGCATATTTGCTGTTTTCACTGATTATGGAAACACCAAGATTCCCCACAGTGCTTTCCAGCCTCCAAACATATTCTGCCCTTTCTATAACACTTATTGGCAACACTGGATCCTCAAGTATTGGTGATTATCAGTATTGATAACATCCAACAGTACAATAACTTCTTTCTTTCCGTGTTGCTCTACTTATATTTTTATGCTATTGAGGGCACTGCACTATTTAATGACCACTGATTCTACATACTGTACCTCATATCAAAAATACTTTTGCGCGTCTGCCCACAACTATAATCTGTATTTTGGTTTATTCGCTGAGTTTTAAGAGAGAATTTCAATGTTTAATCAGACAGCATCTTCCGGATGATGCAGTAGGACCAGAGGATTGTTTGTCCACATACCAACCGTCACACACTCACCTCTTTTATTACCAAATTGATCTTTGGGTCCAAGTGATGTTATAATGGATCACATTTGTGGTAGACTTGCCACTTGTACCCGCTGTATTTTTCCTATGAGGAACAAAGTATAGTATTAAAGTACTTTCTACTATGTACATAGTAAATCCTGGAAGATGACTCCCAAACTTATATCGCCAGTAACTTGACATTGTATCACTCTTTGATAAGTTATTTCAACACTCTAGTAGATGAGAAACTCTGGTAGCGGTTATTTCAACAATCTAGTAGCTTGAAACAACTTATCAAAGATAGATTTTATCTACTAGACTGCTGAAATAACCTATCAAAGATTCATTTTGTCTGTACCTTTGGTAGGTTATTTCAACACTATAGTAGCTGAGTGGTTCAGTATATGATAGGAAAAATGTATGACACAATCATGAGTGCCCTGTTACACTTCCTTTGAGGGACTTTGGGTCTTCTGAGCTGTTGTGATATAAGATTGCACGCTGGTGGACCAAACAACTGTTTGGATAATAATGCTGGCTAAAGCCCTGTGCAGAAGAAAAGTAAACCTGGGCTTATAATGTGTCTTTTCCTATTGAACAGATCTATGAACTTTTCAGAATGGAAGGGTCCCAATGGCTCACCTTGTCATCAGTAGACAACTGGAATTCCTGAGGAACAGAGCCATGTTGGGATGTCAGCATTGTTGTCTATTGCTAATAGGTTGAACATATGGTGATAGCAGTCACTAAATGAGCCCAGGTAAAAGGAAACTCTTAATGTTGGGCCTGTGCATAAGTGCTGCCATGGCTACTTCAGTGAGCTCTCGGTCAGAAAACTGGCTCAGGTTTGGAAATTGGATAAGAATTGTGACATTTTGGTGGAAAGCTAGCTCTCAACCTCCAGGATGTCCACATTTCTTTCAGTGGTACATACTGAACATGCAAATGAATGGCCTTTGTTGGTTGCTCATTTAGTTTTGCATCTAGGGATGACATGTTCTATTAACCATCTCCCTAATGCTCTGTGACCAAATTCCTCTAGCTACCACTTCTACTCTACTACTCTGTGACATCTGGAGGTTAAGTGCTGTCACCTGGCTTCTGTTATTTCAGAGTTTGGTCAGCCCTATAAATATTAGTGAGCCTACTGTCTATTCTCCTGGCCTTTACATAAATATCATCATCAGTTTTTCAGGCTTGCATAGTATATTCATAACAGCTTGCTCATTTCTCTGAACCTTTTAATTATTCCCCCCAACAATCAACCATTTCTATTCTGCCATTTATGTATTACTTAGTATGAGCCATCAGCTTTTCCATATTCCTAGAAGCCATTGTAGTTCTCATCATCTCCTAAGGTTCATGACAAGGTACTTATTACTATGCCTCAGGAGAATTCTCCTAAATAAACTCAGAAGGCCATCTTACTTATACTGCCATGGCTCTTGACAGTTCGTGATGGTTATGTTTTACAGTTTCTATCAGTATAGTTACTTTTCTCCCTTATCAGAGCCAGCACATTTCTTGGTGGATTAGGCTATAATTTAACCATAGGTTACAGACTAGTGACCAGAAAAGAAGATGGGGACCATCCTGAAATTAAAATATGACTTGAAGGAGAGAAGAATCAGCATCACCTTAAGACAGTGGGAGAATGGTAGCTCTTAACAGAGAAAGTTGTACCATTTCTGCAAGCTCAGAGAGCCCAGAGGTATCTGAGAATGCATGTTTTGTAGTGATGTTTACCAAGTGTTACCACTCTATGTGCTGGGTCCCATTCCTTTCTGAATGGGACTTAGAAAGCATACTCTTAGAAATGACCTTAGAAAGCATACTCTTCTTCTATTGAGAGTTTAACCTCCTCTGAAGATAGACTACTCTGAGAGTTAAGACCAAGATCTGATACTCAGCATGCTCAGCTGTCTTGCTGCAGTGGATATTAACACCTTTGAATGCTATCAAAAAGGTCTTCTGGCTTTCATATTTTATTTGAAATTGACAATTAATTACTCTCATTTTTTTCTAGGGAAAGAAACAACTTTCCAGAACATCAATAAGGTGGATATGAGTATTTCCACAGGCTGCTTCTGCTACTTTAGAAAGTTTATTTCTACTAAATATCTCTTCTCATAACAATTGTTTCTCTATTAGCATCGCCACTTTATCACAGGAGGCATTGGTATTATGAATCCCATCTTCTTTGTTGTCCCACTATCTTTATAATAAAATCTTGAACCTGATATTTAGCATGATCTTTTGTTCTGCTTCAGAAAATAGGAATTTTCTTAACTGTTACCATGGATGTCTTCTGGCTTTCACAGCAAACCATGAGTAGAGATTTGGTTTTGCTGATGCCATTAATATCTCTTTGTCAAAGTTTTAGGGCAGTTGGCAAAAGCCATCCAAAAGCATACTCTTTGTAATCAAGAAGCAGCAAGAAGCTGCTATGTATGAATCACAAAATAGGACCTTACCAGAATCTGCTGGTGTCTTGATCTTTAACTTCCCAGTCTCCAGAACTCTAAGGAAAAAAAAAATCTCTTGTTTATAAGCAATCCTGCTTGTGGCATTTTGTTATAGCAGTCCAAATAGACTAAGACACATAGTTGCTTCCTCCTCCACCCAAATCATGTCGGAGTCACCCCACGTTGGGTGCCACTGTAGAGGTCACCACCTGTGGGGGTCTGTCCTACAGACCCTGACTCAGTGACCAATGAATAAAGAACACTGGCACACAGATATTATGCTTTGCCACTTTGGATGAGTGTCCATGGCTCCTTACAGACTCCCAGGAGAGTGGTGTAAACAGTTGTGATCACCAGCCCTCCTCAGCCAGTGATACTCACATTCATTTAGTAAAGTTTAATTGACAAAGGTTTGAGTCAATACCACTAGAGTGAGAAGATTAAAGGACAGGTTCTGATGCCCAAAGCAAACCTAGCTAGTTTGTTTACTCATTAAACAAACTGGTTGACCTCCTCCTGAGAGGGCCATCTGGCTCAAAGGTTAGTTTTATAGGACCACAGAGTAAACAAGCCAGCAAGGTAAACTACTTATGTTCCTTTGTACTTGTACTCTAATCTCTCTGGCTCCTGCAAAGAGACTCTGGCTGCCTTCAGCCAAGAAATATAGAAAAAAAAATCTTTAGGCCTTCCAAAAGGATTTCAGACTGTATTCTATAACTTTCTCTAATGTTTTTCCTTTAATACTTTGCCACCACCCTGAGTGAATCCCCACAAAATCACATCCCAGTTTTTCGTATGTGAGACTCCTGGCAAGAAAGATTTTGTCACACCGCAGTGGTTATTGTCATTCACCCTACTTACTATCAAACGAGGAATCTTTTCTTGCCATCTGATATGGTTTGGATCTGTTTCCCCATCAAAATATAGTGTTGAATTGTAATCCCCAAATATTGGAGGTGGTGCCTGGTGCGAGGTGATTGGATCACAGAGTTTACTTCTCCTGGTTTAGCACCGTGCCCCTTGGTGCTGTCATTTTGACAGTAAGTTCTCCTGAGATCTGGTTGTTTAAAAGTGTGTGGCACCTCCCTGATCTCTCCCTTTCTCCTGCTCTGGCCATGTGAGAATGAACTAATACACCATCTGAATGATGAGTCACTCAATTCCAGAATCTTGTTCCACATTGCCATCTTTCTGCACACATTGCCATCACTAACCTCCACAGTATGGTGGAAAACTCTGAGGCCCAGAAGCAGAAAGATTCCTGAGCTTGATGGGACAAGCTGTCAGCATGTACCTGAACTGTCCACAGTGGTTACTTAAAGGTAAGCCTAAGTTGTATATGGTGGACACCAAAGTGTCTGCTATAATCATTTAGCCATTCCCCTTAAAAGAATAATTCCAAAGAATTGCTAAAAAATATTTTTCTTCTGCCTATTTACTAATTTTCTAAAGAGTATATCTAAAGATAAAATATCAGTTTGAATATATAGTCAATTCATTATTTAGGCATTTCCACATTATCAATCCTAGCACCAAGGCAAGTCAACTGTGTTATCTGAGACAGCCCAGAAATGCTCAAATAAAGTATAAAATCATATTTGTTGCAGCTTTTAATCTGATTTAATCTAATGGAATTTTTAGATATGCTTTATCCTAAAATTAATTTGGAAAAAGGTCTTATACACTAAAATCCCATTTACATATTTCAAACTATAGTATCAAAGATGACATGCAATGAATATCAACCTGATTTATTTTTGACACTTCTATTTGAAAATTGATAAAATTAAATATAGGAATAAAGTCTGAATAACGAAATACAGATGAGAGACAGTCTCAGTTGAAAACTGAAGAAGAAAAAAGTGAGCTGGTCCCTCTATTCTCAGCCGTTAAGATACAATCCATTCTTTTCTCAAAAACGTCACTTCCTTTTTCAATATTATAGAAAGAGTAGGGGACTTCTGCCAAGATGGCCAAATAGGAACAGCTCTAGAATGCAGTTCCCAGCAAGAGCAACACAGAAGGCAAATGATATGTGCATTTCCAACCAAGGCACCAGGTTCATCTCAATGGGATTGGTTAGATGGTGGGTGTATCCTAAGGAGGGCAAACCAAGGCAGGGTGGGGCACTGTCTCACCTGGTAAGTGGAATACGCCAGAGGGTACTCCCTCCTACCCAACAGAGGCCATCTGGGACATCCGGCAACTCCAGAACTCAGGTTCTGATGCTGCACTTCTCCTGCGGTCTTTGCAGCCCACAGACCAGGAGATCCCCACATGCTGACAGGCACCACAGGTTTCCATAGCAAATCTGGGTGGCCGATTCAGCTGGTGCTGTGAGTTCCCAGCACAAATCCAAGCAGTCGTTTTGACTGGCACCTGGAGTGCCTGTGAGACAGAGTCACCCATACACCTGAGAGAAAGAGGGCTGAAGGTAGGGAGCCAGGTGATCTGTCTCCAGGGGTCCCACCCCTACAGAGACGAGCAAACTGAATCTCACTGGCTTAGGATTTTCCCCGCCGGCACAGCAGTTTAAGCTCAACCCTGGACGATAAAGCTCTGTGGGGGAAGAGGTGTCAGCCATTACCAAGGCAGCTCTAACCAAATCTGTGTAAAAACAAAACAAAACAAACAAACAAACAAACAAACAAACAAAAGAAGTTTACACAGCAGCTGCAGGGAGCCCGAAGCAGCTCAATAGTGCCTCTGCAGGCAGATTGTGATTAGAATCCCTCCTTGCTGGGCAGGGCATCTCTGAAAAAAAAGGCAGCAGCCTGTCAGGGACTTATAAATAAAGGCACACCTTCCCGAGACAGGGCACCTGGGAAAAGGAGCAGTTGTGAGTTCCACTGCAGCAGACTTAAATGTACCTGCCCAGCAGCTCTGAAGGGAGCAACAGAGCTCACAGCACAGCACTGGAGCTCTGACAAGAAACAGATTGCCTCGTAGAATGGCTCCTGGACCCCTGTATATCCAAAGAGTCACATCATACAGGAGACCTCTAGTTGACATCTGGCGGGTACCCTTCTTTGACAAAGCTACCAGAGGAAGAAACAGGCAGCAATCTTTGCTGTTCTATAGCCCCCACAGGTGATTCCCAGGCAAGCAGGGTCTGGATTGGACCTCCATCACTCCTGCAGCAGAGGGGCCTGTTAGAAGGGAAACTTAAAAAACAGAAGAAATAGCCTCAACATCAACAATAAAAATGCCCACTCAGAGACCTCGTCCAAAGGTCACCAACCTCAAACACCAAAATTAGATAAATCCACAAAGATGGAAATAAACCAGTGCAAAAGGGAAGAAAACACCAAAAACCAGAATGCCTCTCCCACTCAAAGGGATCACAATTCCTCACCAGCAAGGGAACAAAACTGGGTGGAGAATGAGTTGGATGAATTGACAGATGCATGCTTCAGAAAGTGGGTAATAACAAACTTCTCTGAGCTAAAGGAACATGTTCTAACTCAATGCAAAGAAACTAAGAACCTTGAAAAAAGGTTAAATGAAATACTAACTAGAATAACCAGCTTGGAGAAGAAGATAAATGACTTGATGGAGCTGAAAAACATAGCACAAGAACTTGGAGACGCATACACCAGTTTCAGTTGCTGAATGATCAAGCAGAAGAAAGGATATCAGAGATTGAACATCAAATCAATGAAATAAAATGAGAAAGCATGATTAGAGAAAAAAGAGTGAAAAGAAATGAACAAAGCCTCCAAGAAATATGGGATTATGTGAAAAGACTTAATCTACTTTTGATCAGTATACCTGAATGTGACAGGGGAATGAATCCAAGCTGTAAAACACTCTTCAGGATATTATCCAGGAGAACTTCCCAACCTAGCAAGGCAGGCCAACATTCAAATCCAGGAAATATAGAGAACAGCAAAAAAATATTCCTCAAGAAGAGCAACTCCAAGGCACATAATCATCAGATTCACCAGGGTTGAAATGAAGAAAAAAAATGCTAAGGGCAGCCAGAAAGAAAGGTCGAGTTACCCACAAAGGGAAACCCATCAGACTCATAGCAGATCTCTCAGCAGAAACTCTACAAGCCAGAAGCAGGGGGGGCAATATTCAACATCCTTAAAGAAAACAACTTTCAACCCAGAATTTCATATCCATCCAAACTAAGCTTCATAAGTGAAGGAGAAATAAAAGTCTTTATGGACAAGCCATTGCTGAGAAATTACATAACCACTAGGCCTGCCTTACAATAGCTCATGAAGGAAGCACTAAACATGGAAAGGAACAACCAGTACCAGCCACTGCAAAAACATAATAAATGGTAAAGACCATCAAAACAATGAAGAAACTGCATCAACTAACAGCCAACACATCCAGCTAGCATCAAAAATGGCAGGATCAAATTCACACATAACAGTATTAACTTTAAAGGTAAATGGGCTAACTGTGCCAATCAAAAGCCACAGAATGGCAAATTGGATAAAAAGTCAAGACCCATTGGTGTACTATATTCAGGAGACTCATTTCGCATGCAAAGACATGAATAGACTCAAAAGAAAAGGATCGAGGAAGATTTACCAAGCAAATGGAGAGCAAAAAAAAGCAGGGTTTGCAATGCTATTCTCTGATAAAACAGACTTTAAACCAACAAAGATCAAAAGAGACAAAGAGGGGCATTACATAATGGTAAAGGAATCCATGCAACAAGAAGAGCTACCTATCCTAAATATATATGCACCCAGTATAAGAGCACCCAGATATATAAAGCAAATTCTTAACAACCTAAAAAGAAACCTAGACTCCCAAACCATAATAGTGGGAGACGTTAACACTCCACTGTCAATATTAGATAGATCAACAAGACAGAAAATTAACAAGGATATCCAGGACTTGAACTTAGCTCTGGACCAAGCAGACCTAACAGACATCTACAGAACTCTCCATCTCAAATCCACAGAATACACATTCTTTTGAGTACCACATCACATTTACTCTAAAATTGAACACACAATTGAAAGTAAATTACTCCTCAAAAAATGCAAAAGAACAGAAATCATAACAAACAGTCTCTCAGACCACAGTGCAATCAAATTAGAACTCAGGATTAAGAAACACATGCAAAACTGCAAAACTACATGGAAACTGAAAAACCTGCTCCTGAATGTCTACCGAATAAATAATGAATGAAGGCAGAAATAAAGATGTTCCTCAAAACCAATGAGAATGAAGACACAATGTACCAGAATCTCTGAGACACATTTAAAGCAGTTTCTAGAGAGAAATTTATAACAATAAATGCTCACATGAGAAGCAAGGAAGTTCTAAAATTGATACCCTCACATCAAAGTTAAAAGAACTAGAGGAGCAAGATCAAACAAATTCAAAAACTAGCAGAAGACAAGAAATAACTAAGATCAGAGCAGAACTGAAGGAGATAGAGACACAAAAAAACTCTTCAAAAATCAATAAATCCAGGAGGTGGTCTTTTGAAAAGATCGACAAAATAGATGGACCACTAGCCAGACTAATAAAAAGGAAAAGAGAGAAGAATCATATAGATGCAATAACGGGCGAGGTGGCTCAAGCCTGTAATCCCAGCACTTTGGGAGGCCGAGGCGGGTGGATCACAAGGTCAACAGATCGAGACCATCCTGGTTAAGATGGTGAAACCCCATCTCTACTAAAAATACAAAAAATTAGCTGGGCATGGTGGCGCGTGCCTGTAATCCCAGCTACTCGGGAGGCTGAGGCAGGAGAATTGCCTGAACCCAGGAGGCGGAGGTTAGGGTGAGCCGAGATCACGCCATTGCACTCCAGCCTGGGTAGCAAGAGCGAAACTCCATCTCAAGAAAAAAATAAAAAAAATTTAAAAAAATAAATGATAAAGGGGATATCACTGCCAATTCCAGAGGAATACAATCTACCAACAAAGACTACTACAAACTCTATGCACGTAAACCAGTAAATACAGAAGAAATGAATAGACTAATAGCAAGGTCTAAAGATGAGGCAGCAATTAATAGCCTACCAACCAAAAAAAGTCCAGGCCCAGATGGATTCACAGCCAAATTCTACCAGACATACAAAGAGGAGCTAATACCATTCCTTCTGAAACTGTTCCAAACAATACAAAAAGAGGGAATACTACCTAACTCATTTTATGAGACCAACATCATCCTGATACCAAAACCAGGCAGAGACACAACTAAAAGAGAAAATTTCAGGCCAATATCCATGATGAACATAGATGCAAAAATCTTCAATAAAATACTGGCAAAG
The DNA here is from genome assembly GCA_028533165.1 of Leontopithecus rosalia. Classification (NCBI taxonomy): domain Eukaryota; kingdom Metazoa; phylum Chordata; class Mammalia; order Primates; family Cebidae; genus Leontopithecus; species Leontopithecus rosalia. The sequence continues at coordinate 108,663,880 of CM052649.1, read as the reverse complement.
TGAATGCAACAGCACATCAAAAGGATTATCTATCACGATCAAGTAGGCTTCATTCCGGGTATCAAGGGTGGTTCAACATATGCAAATCTATATTTGTAATCCATTACATAAACAGAACCAAAGACAAAAACCACATGATTATCTCAGCAGACGCAGAGAAGGCCTTTGACAAAATTCAACAGGCCTTTATGCTAAAAACTCTCTATGAATAGGTATTGATGGAATGTACATCAAAATAACAAAAGCTATCTACAACAAAACCACAGCCAATATCATACTGAATGGGCAGAAACTGAAAGCATTACCTTTGAAAACTGGCACTAGACAAGGGTTCCCTCTCTCACCATTCCTATTCAACATAGTATTAAAAGTTCTAACCAGAGCAATCAGGCAAGAAAGGAAATAAAGTGTATTCAATTAGGAAAAGAGAAGTCAAATTGTCTCTATTTGCAGATGACACATTTCGATACTTAAAAGACCCCATTATCTCAGCACAAAATCTCCTCAAGATGATAAGCAACTTCAGCAAAGTCTCAGGATGCAAAATCAATGTGCAAAAATCATGCATACCTATATGCCAATAAGAGACAAAGCCAAATCATCAGCAAACTTGGATTCACAACTGCTACAGAGAGAATAAAATACCTAGGAATACACCTAACAAAGGATATGAAGGACCTTTTCAAGGAGAGCTACAAATCACTGCTCAAGGAAATAGGAGAGAATACAAACAGTTGGAAAACATTCCACACTCCTGGTTAGGAAGAATCAGTATTGTGAAAATGGATATGCTGCCTAAAGTAATTTATAGAGTCAATGCTATCCCCATCAAGCTACCAATGACCTCCAAAAAACTAGAAAAAAACACTTTAAACTTCAATTGGAACAAAAAAGAGCCCTCATAGCCAAGACAATCCTAAGCAAATGAACAAAGCTGTAGGCATCATGCTACCTGACTTCCAACTATACTTTAAGGCTACAGTAATCAGCATAGAATTGGTACCAAACAGAGATATAGACCAATGGAACAGAACAGAGGCTGCAGAAACAGCATGGTACTGGTACTAAAACAGAGATATAGACCGATGGAACAGAACAGAGGCCTCAGAAGTAATGCCATACACCTACAACCATCTGATCTTTGACAAACCTGACAAAAACAAGAAATGGGAAAAGGATTTCCTGTTTAATAAATGGTGTTGGGGAAACTGGTTAACCATGTGCAGAAAGCTGAAACTGGACCCATTCCTTACATCTTATACGAAAATTAACTCCAGATGGATTAAAGATTTAAACATAAGACCTAACATCATAAAAACCCTAAAAGAAAACATAGGTAATACCATTCAGGACATGGGCATAGGCAAGGACTTCATGACTAAAACACCAAAAGCAATGGCAACAAAAGCCAAAATAGACAAATGGGATCTAACTATACTTGTGAGCTTCTGCACAGCAAAAGAAACAATCATTAGGGTGAACTGGCAACCAACAGAATGGGAAAAAAAATTTTCAATCTACCCATCTGACAAAGGGCTAACATCCAGAATCTACAAAGAACTAAAACAAATTTGCAAAAAAAAACAAACAACGCCATCAAAAAGTGGGTGAAGGATACAAACAGGCACTTTTCAAAAGAAGACATTTATGCAGCCAACAAACATATGAAAAAATGCTCACCATCACTGGTCATTAGAGAAATGCAAATCAAAACCACATTGAGATACCCTCTCAGCCAGTTAGAATGGCAAACATTAAAAAATCTGGAGACAACAGATGCTGGAGGGGATGTGAAGAAATAGGAATGCTTTTACACTGTTGGTGGGAGTGTAAATTAGTGAAATCATTGTGGAAGACAGTGTGGCGATTCCTCAAGGACCTAGAAATAGAAATTCCATTTGACCCAGCAAGCCCATTACGGGTATATACCCAAAGGATTATAAATAATTCTATTATAGAGGCACATGCACACATATGATAACTGCAGCACCGTTTACAATAACAAAGACTTGGAACCAACCCAAATGCCCATCCAGGATAGACTGGATAAGAAAATTGTGGCACATATACACCATGGAATACTATCCAGCCATAAAAAATGATGAGTTCATGTCCTTTGCAGGGACATGGACAAATCTGGAAACTGTCATTCTCAGCAAACTGACAGAAGAACAGAAAACCAAACACTACATGTTCTCACTCATAAGTTGGTGTTGAACAATGAGAACACATAGACACAGGGAGGGAAACATCACACTCTTGGATCTGCTGGGGGATAGGGAACTAGGGGAGCGATGGAGGCAGGGTGCAGATGTGGGGGAGGAATAACATTAGGAGAAATACCTAACATAGGTAAAGAGGGGATGGAGGTAGCAAACCACCATGGCATGTGTATAACTATGTAACAATCCTGCCAGATCTGCACATGTATCCCAGAACTTAAAGTCTAATAAAACAAAAGCAAATAAAAGAATTATAAGATTAGTGAGTAACTTTTGTAGGAGGTTAATCCTATCAGTGAGATATAAATATCATCTTTTCAAAAAGCATCTAATCTCAAATATTTATGTAAATTCTGACAGTTATTATAAACATTTCATCAGGAACAGGCATTTAAAGTACATATCAATATTACACAATCAGATAATCATCTGGTAATGACAAATATTGAAAGTAATTATCAATATTCTCTATTACTGACATTTTAGCCATATATTCTTTTATGATAAAATTGAGATATCTATACTTTCCCAACTGATATTTTAAAGTAAAGTTCTATATTATCAGTAATAAAAAGTACATGCTTATATAGGCAATTTTTAAATAAAGTAAGATGATCAAATTTATAATTCAGATTTTTCCACTATTTTTTTCATTAAAGAGTTTAGGAATTTATGTGAAAGGGAATCATACATACTTAAAATCTAAACTGAAAAGGAAATTCACTTGAGCTTAACAAAAGTAAAAACTCTGCTTCCTAAAAATATTACTTTCTGTCAACATTAGCATCACAAATGCATTACATCTTTGTCTGAAGATCTTTGCATATTGTGTTTTTCTGATTTCCACAGAAACAGCACAAACTATTTCATACTAAGCTAATTGTTGTCTCACATTTGCTTTGCTTGTTTATTGATTTTCCCATCAATTTTCCATCTGTCTAAAACAGCGTTTTTAAATAAAACTTTAAACAGAAGATAAAGGGAAACTCTTTTTGCATTTCTCAATAATTCTTCCTTTCCTATGGTTCAGTGAGATTCCACTCAAAAGGAAAAGAAAAAGGACATTTGGATTCAAAGAAAAACAATTAGTAAAAGTTGACTCATGAATATCTTTGAAAAAATATTTAAATTTCGTGACAATTTATTAAGAACTGTGAAATATCCAGAAATGTGCACATATAAATATTTACAACACAGACAAATACTACAAATGTCTATCCTTCAGTTGTTCCTATCTATAAGTAGTAAATAATTTTGGACCACTCTTTTCAGTTGTGTCCTCTATAAGCCCAGTAATAAAATAATAGAGGTAATGTGAATAATAATTATTGCTTATAACTTTTATAATTATATAAATAATTTATATATAGGATTTTATGAATTCATCATAACAAATGTATTACTTTTATACTGAAACTCAGAAACAAATATTAAATAACTTTCCCAAACTCTGGAGTCTCTAACTCTAAGTCTTTACGTAATACTGCCTTCAGTCTCATATTTCTTTCTGCATCTCACTGATTTAACAGTTTCAACTCTCATGAATTTCATGAATCCATACACCTTTACTCTTTTTCTTTTCTTCATTTGAGATCACCCCATATACCCACAGTTATCTTTACAGGTGTATGGCAGCACCTGTAAAGATAACTGTGGGTGTACAGGGTGATCTCAAGTGAGATCATACAGTACATATTTGTGGTACAGATTTGTACTTTGTAGCAAAGATTTCCCGTTGTCCTAAGGGCAAAGTGTATAAAACTCTGCTTGATGTACTAGCATAAATCATTTATCTTATTGCGTTGGTTTTTCCATTTATAAAGATTAAATAAATTCACCTTTAGGATTTAGTCCTAATACCATAATAAATTGTTAAATTTATAGCAAAGGCAGAAGATTTTAATATTTTCCTTGCTAAAGCATTTGATATATTAGTGAACTCTACCCAGAGCTTCTTTGCCACTAAAGACAGCGTATATGCCATAATCTTAGGATTCAAAATTACCAGGTAGTGTTGGCCCCCAGAGGGTGCTAAATCTTATCTTTAAAAAATGCCTTATTTTATTTGCTATCAACCAAATGCCAGAAAAGCCTATCAAAATTAAACTTAAAACAGAAATCATTTTAAAATTGGCCCAAAATTTCACTAGAAAATATAAAATACTAACAAAAATACATGAAAACAAGCGAAGATATTAGTGTCCCTAGATAGTTTTCCAATTTCAAGTTTACACCTGTAAATAACATAAAAATTATTTGTAAGCTGTTTTCTGAAACCTTTAAAAATAAAATCCTAAGAAATAATTATCATTTTTTTTGCCTGTATCACTGTGATAAACATCACATTACATTTATGCAAATTATGCTGTGTTCTAGGGTTGGTGATACCCCTATCAAAAAAAATTTAGGATCAGAAAGTATGACTTTTATTTAAATAGATTAGTTCAGCCTGAATATTCCCATATTCTTACTTCTGAAATTTCATGAAAATTACCAGCTTTTCTGAAAAGTAAGATTTTTAGAGTTCACTTCCTGAAGACATTAGTTGGATGGTGATAATGATAAATAGATATAACAGTCATAGAAATATCACATAAATTCAGAGAAATGAACAGCAAATGCAAAAGTTTCTGAAATTAATTTCAGTAGTTCTTAGTGTGTTACATTTTTAACTATTAATGCCTTGGTTTTCCATAAAACATTACCTAACATAAATACCCAACATTAACCACTCTAGTCTGATCGATTTTCTGTAAATTCAACACTAACATAAAATATACACTCTATCAATTTTTAAAGACATGTATATGGAGTTATCAGAAAGCAGCAGACACTTTTATGCTTTTGAGCGCAAATGGCCCTGTGATGTTGAGGCAGTATAAATTCTTGCGCCTCAAGGAACAAAATTTCAGAATCTAACAAAAACATCTTTTAAAAAGAAATTCTGCTGGATAGACTGGAAAGGCTCTCAATGATGTGGTTGCCTACACCTAAGATTTAATGTCAGCAAGTCAAAAGAGAAAAAGCAATTTTGTGCCAAGAAATAATCTAAGTCACTTGTGTTTGTAAGCACCTATCTACTACTGTTGGCACAACTTGCTTCCAAAAATTGGGTAAACTATAATAATCAGAGACAAGAATATTGGAGTATTTCAGCAATGTTGCTTTATTTTATCATCAATAATATCAGTAACTGGCTCTGGAATATATTATCATAATTAAATATAACTTTTTAAAATTTAATTTTAATTTTTGACATGGATAAGTAAAAAATATAATCATATAAATCATTCAAGAATTTAAAATATGATCTTTATAAGATTATAATATAAAACAATAAAAATATATAATATATAATTAAACATAAGTATGATCTTTAAACATCTTCAAAGAGAAACAGATTTTTAATTAAAGTATTTTGTATTTTTATTAATGCTTTTGTTTTTTCTTTAACAGGGATGCTATAGAGAATATTTGTTCATTTGCTTTTATGGAAAATGTTAGACCTCATAGAATAATGTTCTATTATCTGCATAAGTCATTTGGAGAAAATTTGGTTACACGAAACCCTGGAGTACATGTCAAGTGTATTTGAATAAACTGTTATAGGACAAAATACATTAAATTGGAACACCAATTTTATTCAAAGATTTACAGAGGAAAAGTTAGTTAATGTTTGTTTTAAACAGCTTTTGAGAGATCCTTTAAGGTAAATGAAAATCTAGTGCTCTTCAGAGAAAAATTTAAAAATTAATGTAAAATTTTAAGTAGAAATAGAAAAGTTCAAAGAAACTTTATTTTTGAAGCAGAGCACATGAAGAACATGAACTCACAAAGATGGCTCCTCTATTTAATAACAGAACTTGCTATTCAAGACCCAATTCTGCTTGGAAACAGGCAATGCACAAACTCAGCTGCAATTAGAGTCTGAACATATTTGTGTAAAGCAACCAGTAGATTATAAACTCAAACCCACTAACTAATGGGTCTGGGTTTCTCTTACTGCCACTCCCCATCCCATAGTTTATAAGCAGTGATATACAAGAAAATGGCTAGCAACCAGCTCTCTGTAGTTATATAAATCTACTGATATGAACACATACTCAGGTACAAGTTTATCATAAATTTTACTGATTTAAAGAATACATGACATAAAATTTACCAATAAAAATAAAATATATAATACCATTGTCAATTTCATATGGCCAATTGATTCTCACATAATGTTTTAGTTAATGTTCACCAACCTCTTGTATTTGCTACCAACATATACTTTAAATTGATGGCACTGTAGTTGCAGCATCAATGTCAGTCATATTTTTGTTTGCTTTAATGACTAGGAGAAAGTAAAGCAATAAAATTAAGACATGTTTCGAACTATACTCATTTGTCAATGGTGTGAATTAATTTTTTAATGAGAATAATGACTTTCAAATATTAAAGAATATTTTCTTTTTTTTGGTACCATTCACAATGTAACAGTGATAGACACCATATATTTTGAAGTTCAATCTGCATTATTAACATTTTCCCCTGTCACCTAGAGAAACACAAAATCACTCACCTCCCTATTTTAAGCTAAAAGCATGATGTCACTAAATGCAGAGTTGAAAAGAAATGTCAAGTAGCTCACCATTATCTGGTCTTCCCACCCTACAGATTGTTACAGTAAGTGAAAGGAAGCTCAAAATCATAGACAAGAGAAGATAAAAGCCTAAAATTAATAGGCAGTGAGTTTTGAATATTTATTTGTATTTTAACATAATTTAATTATACTTATATAATTTGATTTTTAATAATTGCATCACAATGGCTTGCCACATTTCTGAAAATTTAACAGCTCTCATGAGTAGACATGAATGAGCTCCAGCACAGCACTGCTTATGAGTTTATGGTAAGTCCCAAGCACCTTAATACTCTCCTCCTAAGTTTCCATGGACTTTTCTGGTATTAGCACTGAGTTTCATGTTCCAGGAAACTCTTTAGTCTTAGGCAAGCTAGGCTATTTGGTTACACTAATTTATGGACTCTCCAAAATATCTGCGTCACTGCCTACTTAATGATAGATCAAGAATCTTTCTCTGAACCTACAGACCTTGCCAATTCCTTTCCCCACAGGATCTCTGTCCCTCTGCCTCCAGTTATTGTCTAGAGTGCTAGAGTCTGTAAGATAGCCTATTGCCATTGCTTCCATCACTACCAGACATTGAATAGCACCCATGTGCTATTTTTCATTTTGAAGTTGTAATTCAGGTCTAACCTAAACTCTTCATTCTTTTAGCTCATTGGGACCAAGCTAATGGCTTCATTAGGATATTTTTTTCTCCTCCACTTAATGAAGGCTCCCAATAATTACTTTAAAGAGTTGCCCTGAAAATTAAATAAGATTATGTTCCTACAAACCCTAGTATAGCTGTTCAATAAATACTATTACAATAGTACTCTTATTATTAGTTCTACTTCCTTCTGAGACCAGCTATTTTCTTCCCATGATGACCCTTGCTAAGAGACAGACAATCTTTCAGCTAAGTATATGAAAGTTATTACATAGCCTGTCACCATCAAATATAACTTAAGAAAGGAATCCTATGGCTGGCACTTTATACTGGAGCAATGAGTGTCAGCTAGGATCTTGTACCAACAATTCAACTGTTTCTGTATCTATTTTCCAGTCTGCCCTAAACATAGCGATTCTTAAAGTTCATCTCTTTGGGTTCATTTTATTTAAAGTGCTTTATCATTCAGACGTTATTCAAACATAACTCATGTCTATATCCAGGAGGAGAAAGGGATTACTTTTTGCCAGAGTGACAAATACTTCTCACTTCGGTATTATTATGTTAGCCAGAAATAAAATCTACAAAAAGAAGTGTAAAATGTGTACAGTGCGGGTTTCTTCAGTTTTCTTAGCAAGGAATTCATGGAACTAACAAGATATAAACTGAAAAAGAGGTCAATTCTCCACAGTATAGGTCAGCAAACTATGGCCAGCCCACATTCTACTTTTGTCAATAAAGTTTTATTGGAACACAGCCATGACTATCCATTTACATACTGCCAAATAGTTTGTTTGCACTACAAGGTCAAAGTTGAGTAACTGCGAGAGAGACCACGTAGCCTGCAAAGCCTCAAATATTTATTATATAGCTCTTTAAAAGTTTGACAATTTCCACTTCTGTGTCTAAATGAAGAAATACTTCTATAGTTTCACCTGGTCAGGGCAAGATGACTTTGGAAAGGGGGGAAAATAGTCTCCAGCTGTTCCTAGAATTTCAAATAAGGAAAAGAATATGTTCTTACTTTTTCCTCAAATAAAAGCTACAAAGTCTCTCACTGAGAATGCATTTACCTAGAGTGATTGGAGACCAGGACTAAGCCTATTGTTTGCTTTGACAGAATCTCCTAAAAGTTAGAGTTCAAAGAGCCTGCCTGTCACTTATTGAACTGTTTCTTATAACAAAGGCAGGAATTGCTTCTTTTTGCCATGTAGCTTTCAGAACATTATCATCATTTTTTGGAATTATATCCAAGTTATCTAATAGTGAAGGATTAACAAGTCGTATTGCCCCAGGCCAAGATTAAATTGGCCTTTTCATGAGAAATAATTTTATCTTTTGTATACAGGACTAATCATGATCGTATGTTAAGAAATTCTTAGTACGCGCTGGGGTTTATATAACAAAGTATAATAATCTGTCAGTCAAAGAAAGGTGTAAATTATATGTATGTTTTATTGTGTTTCATTGGAAAGTTATTTAAACTAGAACAACTTCCTTTCCATTTCTAAGTTTGCATTTCTTTAAAGGTTTTCATAAAATAAAGCCAAATCACTAATAATACTGAATTTTGTGACATCTGCTCCAATTGATACAGTTGAAAATGAGATTTGACTGCCTGGACCCTTATCCTTCAACTGTCTTTTTAGTCTCTTTAAACAAGATGCAACATTGTTGCCTGAAGCATTAGCAATAAAAAGCACTACATAGAATTGTGAAGTTCATTCAATATTAGCATATGATGACTAATACTTTTTAAAAGAATGTTATAAGTCTCCCTACCTGAGAAGCTGTGTTTTAAGGACCTTCTGGTTTTTCTCTTCTTCCTGTTTAATGCTCTAATTTTTGCTTTGTGTTTTGAACCAACAAATGCTTTCTTATTTTAATAAAATCTGGGTCTTTCAAATGAATGCATTGCTCTCCAGACTATTATTTCTGTCAAAAAGCTTTTAAAATTCTATTGTGAAAGTCAAGTCTGAGCTATTAATGCTTTTGCCCTGAGCAGCACCTTCTTTCTTCCTGAATCATGGATACCGCTGGCTCTATATGCTCAGAAATCACATTACAGCAAGAAAATGTAAAAGCTTATTTGTCCCTTCAGGCACAGGATTTCACTAAACATTATGTGGACTTGGTCTGTCTGCTCCAGGTACGCCAACCCTGTCACTCTTGCTCAGTCAAATCATATGGATGACTCTTCATGCATCAGTCACACTGGAAAATAATGCTGAAGTGAAGCTATAACCAAAGTTTTAGAGAATTCTAGTAAAGAGAGTTTAATTAATTTTGCTCCTACAAATCAAGACATTCTTTTTCTTGGTCTTTAGGAGAAAATAGAGCATTATTTGCCCTAAATATTAGGTATGATTTTAACACAGAAAGAACAGTATACTGTCCAGTATGAGCTGGCCACAGTAAAGCAGACACAATGGTAGTACCATCCCCAGCCTTACTTTCAAACACTTTCAGAGAGTCATGGAGAAATCTAAAATAATTCCCTAGGACTTTCCTACTGCAAAAGGTGGCTGATTATTGAGACTCAATAGATCACTCCAAAACTTCGCTACGTTCAGGGCAATGCTGGTTCTGGTGTAAAGAAAATAAATGAAATTTTATGCCTGCATAGCTTAGATTGCAATTGTAAACGTAAATCTGCTTTAGATTAAAACAAACAAACAAACGTAACCAAAGTAAAATAAACTGCAAACAAAACAAAGGAGTAACATGGGAAATATAGGTAATAGTACTCCTGGGAGAAGATAACAAATGGTAGGCACTTCAGGGGAAGGTAATAACGATAGTCAGAATAAAACTAGGCCTCAAAGAATGGTAGAATTAGGCTGAGAGTGGTGGCTCATGCCTGTAATTCCAACACTGGGAGACTCAAGGTGGGAAGATCACCTGAGGTCGGGAGAGACCAGCCTGACCAACATGAAGAAACCCCATCTCTACCAAAAATACAAAATTAGCTGGGCGTGGTGGTGCATGCCTGTAATCCCAGCCACTCAGGAGGCTGAGACAGGAGAATCGCTTTAACCTGGGCAGAAAGATTTCTGACAGCATTCTAAGGAAAGGGCATAAAGTTAAGACAGGAAGAGTTTGGCAGTGAGTTTTGTGTAGCTGAATATAAAAGTGAAATGAACCCAGATCACAGAATTTTGATGCTCAAATTGAAGCAATTATTATCATAAGCATTATATATT
>CM052649.1:108616309-108638084 GCA_028533165.1 Leontopithecus rosalia | reverse complement strand
ATGAGACAGAAAATTAATAAGGATATCCAGGACTTGAATTCAGATCCAGAACAAGTAAACTTAATAAATATGTATAGCGCTCTCCACTTTAAATACACAAAATATACATTCTCCACTTTCAATACACAAAATATTGATCAGCCATTATTAATAACCATTCTTAGAATTAAGCAATATTCCTGTTCTCTCTCCCTCTTTTGCTTCCTCTTTCTTCCTCTCCTTCTCTCCTTTTTTTTTTTAAAGAAAAAAAAAATTTCTTATCTTTCCACTACCAAAGTATAAATGTACCACACTCACATCCGCTGTCTCCTCCTTTCCTTTTATGATGTAGGATATGATTATCAGAGACTGGTCCCTCTACCTGAGCTACACAACCAGTTCCCTCTCACCATTTCAAAGAGTTCAAGCTCATTCATACACTTTTCCCAGCATAAAAAAAAAAGGATTTCCTTATTTTATGGAAAAATAATATTTTTGTATATAATGTGATATACTTGTGTGTTTTGCTTATCCATTCATTTGTTAACAGATACTTAAGTTGATTCCATACCTTGGCTATTATGAATAATGCTGAAATAAATACAGGATTACAGGAATCTTTTTACATATTGATTTTATTTCCCTTGGATATATGCCCAATAGTAGAATAGCTGAATTATGTGGTAGTGATATTTTTATTTTTGGAGGAATCTCCATGTAGTTTTTTCATAATGACTAATTTACTTTCCCACAACAGTACACAAGGGTTCATTCCCTTTTCTTCATTCCTCTTTTTCATAACCATTCTAACAGGTATGAAGGGATATCTCTTTGCCTTTCCCTGATGATTAGCATTTTTAATGTATCTATTGGCCATTTATATGTCATCTTCTGCGAAGTGTCAAAATTGATTGAGACTATAAAATATGAAACAATTAGAAAAAAACAGAGAAGATCCTCCATGACAATGGTCTGGGTAACGATTTTTTGGATATGACACCAAAAGCACAGGCAACAAAATCAAAAATAGATAAATGAGATTACATCAAACTGAAATGCACACACAAAAAAAGAAAACCAGCAAAGCAAAGAAATAACCTACAGAATAGAAGGAAATATTTTACATCTCATAAGAGGTTAATATCCAAAGTATATAAAGAACTCAAGCAACTCAATAGCAGGGGAAAAAAAACCTGATTAAAATCAAGACAGCTGTGTTTTATCTTTGGCCTTCTCTTCTGTTTACCTTATAATCTAAACTATATTTATATGTCTTTGTCTTTGTATTTAATGGTGCCTTATGGCTTCTTACACCTCAAGTTCTGCCTAACATGCAACTTATGAATATTCTGAGCTTTGCTTAGAGAAAATGAAACCCTTACAATAATTTGATTCTGTAACTATTCCTAGTATATCTCAGTGTAATGGTATGATGGTGTCAATTCCATTTCAACTAGTTTTCACTTGAGAATACATATAAATTTATAAAATCTTAGACCAATGCTTGGTAAAAATAGATGTAAAATAGTGATATAATGTTAATTTTGGTGATAAAATGTATAATTATTTTGAGAGCCTGAATTAAATTTTGAAGGTCTTTACATAACTTAAGAAAGTGACCTTGAAATAAAACTGGTTAAAGGTAAATTTAGTTTGAATTTTTTTCTTTACTCCTACTCAAAAATCTTCTTCAGGCTTTATATTCTACTACCTAAAATTATTAAAATTTTCCACCCTCATCTTTCTAACAGAAAAATAGCTATTTATTAAGCTGACAGATATAACCTGGGCTTGACCCTGCTAACCTATATTCTCATGCAAAACAAAGAGAATAAATGAGACTTAAATTTTTTCACTCTTTCTAGAAATGCTTGATTTTCCTAAGGTTCAAAATATGTTTTAATTAATGTGTTTTAATTAATGCTCTCCCTCCACTTACTCAGAAGCCACTGGTGATTAAGTCACTATGGTATGATTTGTTAATTTGCTCTTCTTACCCAATGGACTTGAAATGCTGTTTCTAGAACTTTTATTTGATGTTTCCTTGCCAATTTTTTTTCTGGTGCTTGATATCCTAAAATAAAGCAAGTGCTACTAGAATAGTATGCTTTTGTTCCAAGGCCTCCAGCTATCTGAGACAAACCAAAAATGATTGGATCATTTAGCTTTAAAATGCCTACCCACCTCTTCTAACATGTTCAGTCTGCCATCCCAGAGTCTATATAAAAGAAACTCTAATGAGTCAATTTGAATCAATATTTTAGTTTATTTTGCTTTCTAACAGTATTGCAAAAGAGGAAATGATTAAAAATACATCTAGTCCTCATGTAAAAATAAACATCAAATCGCAGACAGCCTGAAGACTCAAATTATTCCTAATAATCAATGATGTCAGCATTAAACAGCTGATATCATCATTGATCAAGAATGAAGAGTTCCTTGGTGAATAGGAGCCCTGGGGGATAAAAAAAAACAAAGGAAGAATAAAAGTATTTAGGAAAAGTAGCATTTAGCTATTTGCTTCTTTCACCATTCATACCCTCTTCAAATGAGGTCACTTCCCACCTTCCTCTTGTTCTCATTTTCTATGCTTCATGCTTACAATTCTAAGGTAAGTTTTCTCAAGCAGGAAAGTAGGTTGAGCTGTCAGGCAGGGAAGGAAAACTTGCTAAAATGATTTAAGTCAGCTAATGAGTGACAGGATGAGAAATGTCTAAGGAACTAGCTTTCCTTCCAGACTTCATATATTCCCAGTTCTAATCCTTCCCACTATTGAGTTTTCTCCACTGTGCTCTAGCCAGGGAACTCTGAACCCTGGGAAAGCATACCTCTAAGTACATTGATTGACTGAAGGCTAATTTGCTTTTCTTATATCTACATGAAAAAAATACACGGTTTATATATGAATAAAAGCAAATACAATGGGTTTTTGTAGTATAAAATATTCTCACTGATAATTCTTACTGTATTATTATAGGTATCTATTATTATAAAACCATACCAGAGAAATCAACCCACTTTTGTGGAAGGGCTATAGGAACTGGAGGGTCTTAAGACTGTGATGTCTTATGAGAGAAAGACCTTATGGATGACTGGAAATGACTTTCCATGGTTCACAAATTATTATAGTCATTTAGAAGTAGACATCAAATCTTTAGAGCCATAGGAATGGCTATAAAATACCTAACATGTTTCTTACCCCCAGGCAAATCAGAAATCCTGGCTCTAAAGATTGCTAGAATTCTATAAAGACATAAAATATACATAATATTTTAGAGATAAGTTACCGATATATGCCTAAACTTTCCTGGTTGATGCCTAAATGTTTCCAGAATAAATCTACTCTGATGATTTAATGTTCTATAAAATTATGGTTTGTTAAATTTTATTTATGCTTTAGCATGAATAACAAGTTATGGATTCATTCATGATAGTAGGGTCAAAGGAGAAGGAGGAAAAGGAGGACACTGAATGCCTAAGAGAGATTGAGAGAGGAATTACACTAAGATGAGTAAAGAACAATGAGTTTTCAGAGTTGTTCTTCCTAAATTGATTAAGAGGAAGACCTAGGGAATCATTATTATATTCCAATATTGTTTTATCTTGCAAGAAGTGAATGGTTGAACTTTTTTAAATAACTGATTAAAACTTTTTTAAAATAGCTGATACTTTGAACTATTATATTTAGGATGGTAAGTGAAAAGATACTGTATTACAGTAAGTTCTTTTTTCTTCTCCCTGTATTCTAGGGACAATTTTTCAAAACTATAAACTATTTAACTGTAAGATATAAATCCTATTTTATACTGAATTATATAATACAGGAATTAAAGACAGTGAGCACTGAACAATCTTTTTTTATTATGCTTTAAATTCTTGAATACACGTGCAGAATGTACAGTTTGTTACATAGGTATGTGCCATGATGGCTTGCTACCCCATCAACTTGTCATCTAGGTTTTAAGCCCCACATGCATTAGGTATTTGTCCTAATCCTACCTATTCCTGTCCCCCAGCCCCTGACAGGCCCCGGTGTGTGATATTCCCCTCCCTGTGTCCACGTGTTCTTGTTGTCAGCTCCCACTTATGAGTGAGAACATGAACTCATTATTTTTTATGACTGCATAGTATTGCATGGTGTATATGTGCCACACTTTCTTTATCCAGTGTATTATTGATGGGCAGTTGGGTTGGTTCCAAGTCTTTGCTATTGTAAGTAGTGTGGCCATAAATAACATATGCATGTGTCTTTATAATAGAATGATTTATAATCCTTTGGGTATATACCCACTAATGGGATTGCTAGGTCAAGTGTATTAATGGTTCTAGATCCTTGAGGAATCGCACACTGTCTTCCACAATGGTTGAACTAATTTATACTTCCACCAGCAGTGTAAAAGTGTTCCTATTACTCCACATCCTCTCCAGCATCTGTTGTTTCCTGACTTTTTAAAGATTGCCATTCTAACTAGCCTGAGATGGTATCTCATTGTGATTTTGATTTGCATTTCTCTAATGACCAGTGATGATGAGCTTTCTTTAATGTTTGTTGGCCACATACACAGCAATCTTAAATTCACTTCTCAGTAGAAGAGACTTGTTTATTAAACAAGTTAGTTTTATATAATTTACATTTATTATATTACCAGAATAGCTAGCTAGTAAAAACTTTAAAAGTATTATTTGGCACTCTAAAAGAACTGCAATCTAGTTTACAGCCTATTTGAAATGTGTAATTTTGAAAGACTTTCACAGAAGATATAAAACTGAGAATTTTAAAATACTATTCACTAAGAAAAGCATGGTGCTTACTTGAAATTCTGAACAATTCACTGGTTATTTTGAAGTCTTTATGTTAAAATAAGTAAACTTTCAAACCAAAACTCTTTGCAGCTGTGAGACCAAATTTTATCTTACAGTTATGCAATACAAAAGCAGGACTTCAGGAACCAAAGCACTGCCCTTCTTGAAGACACTGCTAATTCTGTATTAAAATCACAGAGGTTATGCTTTTTCTTATATTGTATTTTGAATTTAATCTCAAAAGAATCTTGGATACTGTCTATCCAAATCCCTCTATCTTCTTTTTCTTTCATTTGAACTTTTCATGCATAATACATTTTAATACTAGGGCTGCATAGAGATTTAGCAACAAAACATATGGGCATTAAATATACATGCCTGAAGTCAAACCAAACTCATGCATTGTGAAAGCCATTAAAATTATGTTGAATTGCTTTCCTTTCTAATCACAGTACATTGGAAGAGTAGGGGAGGTGATGTCCACATGGTGAGGGACAGACTTCTCTATATAAAGAAGTATACGCTGGCCCAAATTTTACAAGCATCATCAGTTTAGGTCAAACACTATGTTTTTCCTTTTTATTTTTTATTTTTGACTCTTTATTATATTATCTGTATTTCATGACTGCTGGATGCTATAGGGAGGAAGAATTTTACTTTTACTCTTTAAAGGTTTTTTTTTTTTCTGAACCTGAAATTAAATTTACATAAGACAGAATAACAGGAGAAAAGCATGAAAATTTAGTTAATACAAGTTTCATATGGCACAGGAGCCTTCATAAGGAAATAAAGGCCCAAAGATGCAATTAGAATTGAATACTTATATATTGAATTTGGCAAAGAGTAGGAAGTTGTGAAAAAGTAACTAAATTATGTGGGAAGGCTAAAAGAAGATACATATTATTCTAACAAGGTCTATACAGAATTCTCTGGGTTTCAAGTTTCTGTCCTTGATCATAAGAATATTGCCTTCCTTCTGGTACAGGGAGGACATCTTTCAGGCAGAAATGCCATCTCCTGTTGTTAAGAAAGAGAAGGAAGGTCAAAGTGATCTTACACCAGAATGGTAGCATATTTTGGGGTGGCATCATTTTAACTCCTTCACTGCTCTGCTTTTATAAAAAATCTGAAGTCATTCCTTTGGAGTTTCATGTCATTCATCTCTTTTTCTTAATATATCACCTCTCCCTCAATCTTCTGGAAAAGTCTGGATATATTTTTATAGATAAGCATTATTCAAAATGGCATTGCATGGCTGTTCCGTACAGATCAGTTTCTGAGATCTGTGTTAGACTGCATTCTACACTCCCCAATCACATATCTGTATTAAAGATTCTTTTTTTTTTTTTTTTTTTTTTTGAGACGGAGTTTCGCTCTTGTTACCCAGGCTGGAGTGCAATGGTGCAATCTCGGCTCACCACAACCTCTGCCTCCTGGGTTCAGGCAATTCTCCTGCCTCAGCCTCCCGAGTAGCTGGGATTTTTTCAAGTTTAATTACAAAACATTTTTTCGTAACACATAAAATATTAGGAAAGACATAATGACAGAAATACTATCTAATTCTAATCTCTTCTTAAAAATTGCCCTCTTACATGCAAAGTATTTAAAAGACATATTATTAACAAGAAGGTAGTATACAGCACTCCTAATTTCAAACTTAAAACCGTATTTTTAAAAATTTTTCTCAAAGGGATTTTTCGTTTTATCTCCTTATTCCTGTAATTTAAAAAGGAAAAGAAAGTCATATAACGCTCTTCACTACAGATACGGACAAAATTTCTGTATTCACTAAAACCAAGAGGCAGGAAATGGCCTTCATAACCGTCCTCCAATATTGCTGGAGGATCAGGGTGGTGGGAATGTCAGTTTAAAAACCAGTTGCAGGTCAGGCTCAGTGGCTCACATCCATAATCCCAGCACTTTGGGAGGCCAAAGCGGGCAGATCACGATGTCAGGAGTTTGAAACCAGCCTGACCAAGATAGTGAAACAGCACCCCCACTAAAAATACAAAAATTAGCTGGGCGTGGTGGCACATGCCTGTAATCCCAGCTACTAAGAAGGCTGAGGCAGGAGAATCACTTGAACCCAGGAGACAGCGGTTGGAGTGAGCTGAGATCACACCATTACATTCCAGCCTGGGCAACAGAGCAAGACTCCGTCTCAAAACAAAACAAACAAAACAAAACAGAAAAGTTGCAATATACTGTACTATCAGAGAATGGGGTGAAGCAATCGAGTCCTTTTTACCTATCTGACTCTGAATCAAGACAGCTAAAAGAATGTACCAGAAAGAAAAAACAAACAAACAAAATGCTACCCAAATCTCCATCCAGTATATCTACCCTTTATGGAGAAAAGTACCCTTATAATGTTTTACAAAGAATCGTGGTCTCAAGTTTCCACTTTCAGTTTTAGTAGAAAAGAATTTTCAAAGAAAACACTCTAAACAAGACCTTCCTGTATACAAAGCTCTATTTCAATAATTAACGCAACAATGATACCCTGGTTGGAACAATCCAGCCGCTTTGAAACTTTACTATTTACTTAGTAGATGAACAAGATTCTCTACGGAGGTGGCTTTGACTTCAAGAGATGTGTTAGACAGCTCCAAGTTACATTTTAGAGACCCTTGTATTTTTAGACATTCTTTTTCATCTGTCAGAGAAACACGTTGACGAGTCTGCATGAAAGATTATTCTCACTCATAGGCGCGTGATGAACAATAAGAATACATGGACACAGGGAAGGGAGTACTACACACTGAGGTCTATTGGGGGAAATAGCGGAGGGAGGGGGGGACGGGGGGGATAGCATGGGGAGAAATGCCAAATGTGGGTGAAGGGGCAGAAGGCAGCAAAACACACTGCCACGTGTGTACCTATGCAACTATCTTACATGTTCTGCACATGTACCCCAAAACCTAAAACACAATAAAAAGAAAAAAAAAAAACAAAGAAAATCACTTTGAAAAGAAAAAAAAAAAAGAAAGATTGTAACTCACAAACCATGCATCATAAAACTAACAAGGCAAATTTAAAGAACCAATGAAAGAATGGAATCTAGTCTCGGAATCTTCAATTGGCTATGGTAATCTCAATTTATTCCATTAATTATCTTTTAGACCTCAAGATACACATGACCTAGGGATAGTTTACATCAATGGACAAGACTTAAAAATAAAACCAAGTTCAGCAAGTATTTTAGCACCTACTAAAAACTACACAACTCCCACAACAACACATTTAGCGTTTCTAAAGTTGTAAGAAGCATGTTCGGAAACTTCACGGAATTTCCCAAGTTGTTTGGGTCAAAAACACGTCTTCTCAAAAAAAAAAAAAAAAAGGTAACGAGGAAGAGGAAAGGGGGGACATTTTGGGGCAAGAAACCAAACTGGTCTGTCGCATGTTAAGTCAATTTCACGTTCACCTACTGGTCACCACGAAGCCAAGATGTTTTAAAAGGAACACATTCTGAGGTCTCCAGGGATGAGCTCTCGAAGCTGCTCAGCACCGGCGCCTGAGCCGGGGCTAAGATCCCGCGTCTCTGATTCTGGCCTCACTGAGAGAATCCGGGGGGCCAACAGGGGTTCCCCACGGCAGCCTTCAGAGAAGACGAGGGAGAAGGGCTGCCCGGGTCTCACGGGTGCTTCCCCCGCTAGGGCTGGCCGCGGCCGTCAGGGCCGAGGGGCGCGCAAGGCACAGAATGTAGAGACCCAGAAGCTCGCAGAGCCGCCCGCCCGGGAGCCTGAGCCGGGGAGGACCTCACCTTGCTGCGGTCCTCCTCCTGCTGCTGCAGAAACTCAGAACTGCGACCATGGCAACGCGGGAACCGAGCCGGGGCCGCCTGGCTGTACCGGGAAAGAAGAGGCCGGGCCTGGCCGCGGCAGCCTGGGCGCCTCTCAGGGGCGGCCCGCTCTCCGCCTCCGCCGGCCTCCCTGCCAGAAGGCTCCACACTCCGCCACCATCCCAGCTGCCCCGGGAGCAGGCGCGCAGGGCGCCACGTGCTCCCCTAGAGCGGCCCCCAATCCCGGATGTCGTCCATCTTGGAGCCAGACAAAGACGCTGGGCCGACCCTTGCTCACCTGCATGAGGAGGCCGCAGTCCGCAGGGCTGCGAAGGTAACGTGAAGCCCCGGACGCTCTCCCAGCACGGCGCATCTAGAGAAAGCTTAAAGCTGTCTTTTAAATCCATTCATATCCAACAAGCATAGACTAACGTGACTCAAAACGGCAATAATCAGACAGATTCTTCTATCAATGCATAAAAGTTGATGAACTTTTAATTATTTGCTGATGTCTAGCAATGTAACAGAGCCGTTTTGTTTCTCACCTGAAGATATTCTGTATAAAAATAGAAGAAATTCTGTAAATGATAAACTACAATAAAAACTAATCAGTCAACTTTATTGGAATCTTTTAACCTTAATAGAAAATTTTAACAAATAATCTATGTAATAAAGAGTATTTTAAAAACTAAAACTACATCTAAAATAGAGAAACTCTGACCCAAATAGATAACTCCCTTAAAACTGTTTCTTTAAACACAAAGCTAGTTAAAAGACTGATATGAAGTGGCAGTTCTTCACCAAGAGGACACAGCATATTAAATTTAAGTGGCTTTCATGCTAGAATCTTTTTTGCTTATGGATGGAACATTGTAGACACACACACACACACACACACACACACACACACTGCAGATATGTGGCCTTGGTATCATCCCAAAACATTTTCTTTTTACAGTAAGAATACTCTATTTCTGTTTTACACTGTATTTAGGTCTAGTTATGGAGTTCTCTTTAGATTTTTTTTTAAGGCTCCTTTAAGTATCTTTCCATTCCTTTAACGTAAAAACTACCTTTTAATCTCAGGATAATCAGGCCTCTTATTCCTTTTCCCCTGGATTCTCCTACTCCACCTTCAGGTTTAGAGTAAGCATCACTTTTTAAGGACAATTTTCTTCAATGTCCAAAGTTAATTTTTGTACCTGTTCTATGCTTTCATAGCACACTCTTGTAATACTTACTGAAATTATAATTAAAGAATTACTCATGTAACTATATATATTATGAGAGTCTCTGTATGTGGACTGTCCATAGTACATTTATTATTAGGACCACCAGTTTCTAGGACATGTAACACATAGTAGGATGACCGATAATGTATTTTTGAATAAATAATAGAATGGAGTAATTATGGCATATTTTCATTGTAGCCTAGGTGAATTTATTTTGAAAGATATTGCACTGTCATTTTTATACTTGATCACTCTGTTATTTTAATTTTATCAGAGTGTTCAGTAACTCCCTTGTTCTCTTCTCAGATAGATCTTACAAGATAGATAACCTAGATCCTCAGACTATTAGCATTCTTCTGTTTCATTTCCTTTCAAATAATTGCATGACTTCCTGTGTTCTTCATGAGAGAGAGCTGTACAACTTCATTACACTTCCCTGCTTCATACAGCCTCCCTGTCAACTCTGGCAGGAGCATATCTCTCCTTTTCTTGAAGGCAGGCCTCTCTCAGCTTTCAGTTATTTCCTCTTCTGGTTGATCTCTAACATTATTGTTAAAGAACTAACAAGTTTAGTGCAGAAAAGCTGAAACTGATTATTCCTTCCAGCTTAAAGATACTTGCCCTGTAAAGGATAAAGCCCCGTATCAACAATTATTTGTATAAATATTTGTATAAACATAGAAAATATAGATGCACAAAAATTATAAAAAATATATAGCATTACTTATGTCTTTTAAAGAGACAGAAACTTAAACATAAGTCAAACATAAGAAAATAATAATCCTTAACAGTTCCTCAGATAATACTACTGAGAGATCCAGGTTGTGAGGACTATTCACTTATATAACTTAGAGAAAGGCCTCTTTAAATCATTTTCCAACTCTAATATCTATCAATAGTTGAATGATGAATCAATATGTGGTACATGATCACAGTGGAATGTTATTCAGCAATAAAGAGAAATACCTCTAATGCATGTTACAACAAGGATTAACCTTGAAAACATTATGCTAAGTGAAATAAGACAAAAGAGGACAATTATTATGACTCCACTTTTATGAAATATTGAATGGAAAAATGTATAAGTAAACTAGAGGTTCTAGAAGCAAAGTTGAAGGGTCATGGGGGAGTTATTGCTTAATGGTTAGTACATATGTGTTTGCAATGATGGAAACGTTTTGAGATAGATAGTGATGATGGTTGCACAATATTGTGAATATAATTAATGTCACCAACTTCTACACTACAGAATAAAGTGTCAACTATTTTACCAAAATAAAATTTTCTGTCATATAAATTTCATGTAATGTATATATTTTTACCAATATAAATTTTGACTAATATAATCAGTGAATATTTAAATTTTGTATTAAAATCATGCATAAATAAAAGAAATTCTGCTGGGGCCAAAAACAGCAAAAAAAGAAAAAAAAGACATAAGTTCATTCGTTGTTTTTCTTTCCAGGGAAATTAATTGAATTGCATATCTTGAAACCACAAATTCATTGTTATACCTATAGTCTGAACAATGTATTATATAATCTTAGGATCCCCTTAAAAATGTAAATGCAAGGGTAAATATTTTGAATAAGGAAGTGCATCACAGCAAATTGCAACTTGAAACAACTGACATATCACAAAATATCTCAAAAATCTACATGTATACAATTTTTATTAATTGACTTTCTGATATACCTCTATGCTTTTCCTTTTTGCTCTTTTTTTCTTTGAATTTTTCTTCATATAATTATGATTTTTAAACTATTTTCCACAGGGAGTATAAAAAGATGATTCAGTATTTCCTCTAGTATAATCTGTACCAAAAAGTTTAGTTTTGTGATGTGTTATTTTCATGCCCCAGGCACCTCAATATCCCTTCGGGGAATCTTTATCTGCAGCCGTTATGGCTTACTTTCACTCACCCTACTGACCCCACCTGCCCTGCAGGACCAAATGTTTGTCCTAAGGATCATGCTCATATTCTAAGGGATTTAATACACATCTCAGGTAAAGTTATGAGCTTTCTTAGGCAATCTCTAGATGAGTTTTCTGGCACCATTTCCATACACACTTCAGTCTCAGAAGTTTCAGTGTCTCGCAAAATAATGAGATTTCATCAAAGCATTTGATGTTCCAGCTCAAAGTGACCATGAAAAGCATCTAGTCCAGGGCTTTTTAAACTTTACTCAGCTAAATACCACTATCACAATTTTGCCATTTCCATATACCACTTTTGCAGTTATTTGCTTAGGATTTATTTTCTAATTGTTTACTTAATCATGCACGTTAATCTGTCTTGACACAATATATTCATAAAATCTCATTCTAGGCTTGAAACTTATATATACTTTTTTTGATGTACATTAAGATACATTTATAGGCACAAAAGAAAAAAATGATTGATGATATAGAAATAAGAAACTTCAATGATGAAAACTACACAGAAATCTTGTATTTTTAAAAGTAATTCTCATTTTTATTTAATTGAAGTAGTGAAAGTGATGTTTTCTGTTTTCCTCTAAAAATTTTTTTAACAAGAATGATATTGTTCCTTAGATTACAGTAATTCTTAGTGCACTCAAAAGGCATTTTAATCAAGTGAAAAAAAGGAATAACTTCGAGTAATAAAGAAAGCAGGTGAGGGAGCCAGACCCAGGGTTAACGTTAACGGGGGACAGAATAAATGCCTTGTTTTGGCCACTTCCTCTATTAATCTATAAAATATTCCCTGTCATTTCTGCATGTATAAACCATCATTGCACACTTTATGCACCATATAGTCTTCTGCACTTTGTTGTTTACCTTTTTCTCCCACACCCTGCAAACTCCTGGGAATACTGAATAGGCCTTACTACCATAGACATTTCTATTGCTTGGTATCATGTTAAGTGCCTGGAAGGTACTCATTATTATTGAATAAATGGCAGAAAGGTATGTATAATAACAGACACCTGGAAAAAATTAATGCTTACTGTTAATATGGATAAATAATAAATAAATAGAATAGCAATCCTAAGACCAGACCACCCATAAGAAGAACTGAATGAATACAGACTTAGATGATAAAAAGCCTAGAAGACGTTTTGTAAACTTCTGTGCTCTGACATGTCAGTAATCCCCCAGTTTAAAAAAAAAAAAACTCACAAAATGCATATAATTGGCTTAAACCAAGACACGACAAGCCAAACATACTTCTGATTCTTGACCCTAGGAAAAGATCCTTGCTGAAGACATAGAAGACATGGTCTTACCCTCCCATCTGCTACATTTTCTATGCAATGTTACATTTTATGTCCAAAGAGACTTCTGCCAACATGAGACTTCCAGCTGGACAGCTAGTGTATTTCCTAAACATTATTTTAAATACAACTCCTTTTGTTTTAACACTTTGCCAAACTTGAAATACTTTTTGATCAGGAAAACAGGCATCATCTCTACTACCATGATGTTTTTTGCCTAATGAGAGAGAGATAATAAATTTTTTAAAGCCATGCATAATTATAAATTTCGATAAATGCCAAGAAAAAAACACCCAACATGCATTGAGAAAATATATGGGAAACTTAACTTAAATAAGGATAAACAAGAAAAGACTTCCCAAGGAACAGAAGATCAATTTCAGGTCTGATAGAACAAGCCTTATAAAGGCAGCAATACAGGGAATTCTAGGCAGAAAAGTGTTTGAAAAGTCCCTGAGTTGAGAAAGTGCTTGGATGGGCCTAAAAATGTACAGAAGACTCGGGGACTAGTGTGTTTCAAATGTAGCTGAGAAGGGTCTGAGCTGAATTGGGAGAAGGAATTCAGGCCCAGATCGTGCAATGTACTACAGGCAGTAAGAAGTTTTGCGTGTGTAATGCGAAGCATACTAATGGTGGTAGATATGCACGGCTATACAGCATAAGTGAGGTCTGGAGACTACAGTTAATAGTACTGTATTGTACATTTGAAATTTGCTAACAGTAGACGTTAAATGTTCTCATTACAAAAAGCAATGTGAGAAAATGGATACATTCATTAGCTTGGTGTTGGTAGTCATTTCATAATGTAAACCTACATTAAAATATTCATGCTGCATATCTTAAAATTATGCAATTTTTATTTGTCAATTATACCTCAACCAAGCTAGAAAAAATAAAAATTAAAAGGAAAAAAGACAAGATGCAAGAATGATAATAAAAATTATTTCAGCTGCTTGGTGAATAATAGATTAGAAGAGGTAATAGAAAAATTGGGAAAACCATGGGGAATCTATCAAATTGCTCAGGAGATAGCTTATGAAATTTTACCTTAGGATAATGATGGTGAGCATAGATAGAAATGGAAGATTTAGAGATATTATTTGGGAAGTCAAGATTAATAGTGAAGGATTAAATTTAAGATGATACCAAGTTTCTGGTTTGATTAACTACATGTGCTATTTACTAGAAAGGGGAAAAATAAAAGAGCAAGGGGTTTGCAGAGGAAAACCTGTAGTTTAGTTTTGAACACATGAAGATTACAATGTTTGTAAAGCATCTACATTTTAGGTGGGTAGTGGGCAGTTGGGGATATAATTCTTTAAAACTTGCATATATAAGTCTCATGATATAAACGTGGATGATATAAACACAAATTATAAATAAATGTAGAATACGAATGACATAAATTTTAAACGACATTGATTTGATCCAGAAGAGGGAATAATTTTATAATATAGGAAGGGTCGGTGACAGAGACAGAGGGTGAGAAGTCCTTAACAAGGCAATAAGAGATTGGTTTCTAGATTGGCTTTTTATAGGTGAGGGGTCATCTTGTTTTTTTGAGAAGGAAAACAGCAGCAAATTCATCCAGAGAAAGAAAAATGTGCAGTTTTGCTGTCAAGAAAGTGTAGAAAGTCTCTTCCAAAGGTTCCATTATTTTTTCAGGTTTGAGAGACAAGATAAAATGCAAAATAGTCACTAAACAAGGTGAATAAAGAAACCAGAAAATCTTCTTCAAGTTTTACAATCAAAAATTTCCCAAACGTCACAAATGGTTTGTATCAATCTCAAGGTTGAATCATCTTCTTACACACGCTGCCTAATAGAAGAGGGGCAGTGAAAAACGAATGGTTCCCAGGGAAAGAGGGCTTAATTTAAATGTCCCTATTTCACAAAACCCACTAAAATAAGCATTGCTTTAATATTTAAATAATCAGAAGGCATTTATCTTGTTCTAGTTTTCTTCTCTGTTGAAGGGTTTCTGCCAGAAGAATAAAAGAAATCACACAGAAGGGCCTCCTGTTCTCTCGGCATTTCTAACAGTCACTAATGTTGCAGTGATTTCAAATTGGAGTATGCATTTTCTGATGCAATTTCTGGATCCTGCCTTCGGAGAATCTGATTATATGTTTGGAGTTACCTGCAATTTTAATTAGTTCCTCAAATGATGTTGAGGCATGAACTATACCTTGAGGGAAACAAAATAGGGATGAACCAAAATGGTAGATTCAGCGACGTCAACACTTTATTTACGTGCATTGTCTTTAAGTTCAGGGATCATTATAATAGGAATTAAGAGCATCAAAAATCAGAAAAATATGTGTGTAGTTTCTGTATAAATTGGGACACATGAGTTTTGCAATTTTATGAAGGCAAATTAAAGACAAACACTATCATTTTATGATTCTCTGTTTTGACACATCTTTCAAAACCTAAACATGAATAGAGGTGAATTGACATTAATTTTATTTAATCAATATACTTTTAGACATAGAAATAAAATTAAAGTTGATTTTACTACAATTAAAGCACACAATTGGCATTAAATTGATGTTGAGTAAGACAAAGCATATAACAAGAACATATTTCTAAAGATGCAGTATAAAACTGTCAAAATATTCTGAAAATAAATCTTCACTTTATAACCACTTTTTAACTATTTCTTTCTTAAGGTAATACTTCTCTCTATACATGTTAAAATATTATAAGTCAGATAACCAGATAAGATAATGCAGAACACAATAAAACAAGTTTAAATGCAGATTTTATCAAGATTAAAAAAACAGCAGTAGCCCAGCAAGCATTTACATTTTCAAATATATTTTTGAAATTGTCCTAAAAAATAAATGACCCTATACAAACAATAAAGGAGTAGTAGAAGATAGTATAAAGAAGAAAAAAAGTTTTTACATGATTTTTACATTTCTGAACTTTTTCTAGAATTATTAAAGCTGGGAGAAACCCATTTTTAACATTCCAAATTTAGTAATTAAACATTTTAATTATGTTTTGCTTTAATTTTAATGTAGAAACCAGTGTTGTCTTAGAAACCCAGAGCATGTAGCCAGGATACCTGAGTGATGATAAGCAAATGTGTTTCAGTTTTCTCATCTGTAAAATCAGATAATAGTTGTACATACCATAAGTCTTCTGAAAGTGTGAAATGGATTAATATACAAAAAGCACATACACCAGGGTCTAGCACATGTTACATACTCTGTATTCACTCTTAGAAGCATATACATTTCATTTTAAAGTATTTAATTTAAAGTTTTTGTGTTATTTTATCCAAATTACTCTGAAATTATTCTGGAAGCAGTTTATATGGCCAATAGCAGCTGAGATTACGATGTGGCAGAGTGCAGACCAAAAAGATGTGTTCAGAAGTTTGCAGGAGATTTAAAGTTTTGCTTTTATGCATAAAGGAATCTAGGACATCAATGATATTGTGGAGATACTACACCCATATTGGACTTAACTTTCTTGAGATTTCCTGTAAGTGAGGAAACTACATAGCTATTTGCTTTAGGCTATTGCTTTTAGGTTGCTACATGCAGCCACAGAGCCTAATTGATACATCCAGTAAACTGCATTTTCTGAAGAAACAAAGTATCAGCTGCATTTTGATCATCTAAAAACTAAAACTAGAAAGTCATTATCCAAATGCATTCAGTAGATAGAAAGCAGAAGCACAACATTCAGGTCCCTTGATTCTCTATTCTGTGCAATCATTCTGACTTTGCTCTGCTCTGGCTCCCTACTTCTACCTGATGAATATCTCTTCCATCTCATTCCCCTTCTTTGCATCACTGTAAGTTTCCTCAAGGAAACCACATGTTAGTGCTTCTGGTTCTTGTCTCTTAATCATAAATTTCCTTTTCTATTTCTTTGAAGGAAGAAATAATATTTTCCTATGCATTTAAGCACCTAATAAATGAGCTGAAATGAATGATTTGTTTTAGAAATAAAGAAGCAAAGCTTTAAGAGTAGTATAGGGTTAGCGTCACAGAAATTCAGTTTCATATTAACGGTGACACTGATGACTAGCATTATTGAATTCTTGCTATGTACTGATGATGATGGGTGGCATCTGTCAAATGTTTGCTATGCTCCATGTCCTATACATGAATTAACTTATTTAATCCTTAAAATATATTTATGAATTTAACATTGTTATAATTCCTCTATGACAGAAGCAGATATTAAGGTCCTGTGATCCTCAAATATATGTTGGTAGCCACTAGAATTAACTTCTCTCTTATTTCCATTGTCAAAGCATTCTACTTTCCCTTAGTTTGGAGAAAAATGGATTATATGTAACTTTAGCTATTAACACTTAAATATCTCTTTGTCTGTACTACTCAGTCTGACCACATTCTTCCCATCTAAAACTTGCTTTGTCTTCTAGGTTCCCCTTTCCAGACAGATATCACTTTGCAAAAAAATACTTTTGTGCGTGTCTATATTTCTTTTCTTTTCTTTTTTTATTGTAATTTAAGTTCTGGGGTACATGTGCAGATTTTACAGGATCGTTGCATAGGTACACACATGCCATGGTGGTTTGCTGCCTCGATCCCCCTATCACCTACATCAAGCATTTCTCTACAAATAGTTTCCTCACTTGGGCTTCTATCCTCATTTACCAGAATTATTTTAAAATTCTAACGTGGACCCCAGACTCTCATTTCTCTGACTTTACAAGCATTGTAACTTGCAACTGAAGAATTAAACTTACCTTTCCCAGATGCCTTAAGGTTTATCTAGCCCAATAATTCTTAACAGCTTGAAGGCACCACTACTACCTAAGTGTTTGAGAAGGATGCACTTGAACATCACCCACCTTTAAGAAAGCCCAAATTGTTACAGATTATTTTAACATAGCAATGACAATGACTCTTAAAATGTTCCCATGGTTAGAGTGCAAAATATTGATATGTTGAAAAGATATATTAAAACATTCTGGAAAAAAATTACTAGCAAAAATATTAATTAAAAAAATTAAGCATTATACTATAGTAGATCGAGTTAAACTGCAAAACTCTTGAATATAAGGACGACTGACTTTTATATTTTACAAAGTAAACTTTTTCTCTCTCTTCCACTCTGTTTTAGAAAGTTAATTATGCACCTCAAATCATGGCAAATGGCAACCATTAGTCTCTCAATTCAATTATTTAGTATTTTTAACTATTCTTCATGCATTCCTTTTTCTTCCAAAAGGGTGAATTATTCTACTATGTTTGATATGTATACATTTGTTTCTATGTAGTCTTATAAAAGTGAATTGTGTTTATTCTTATATTTTAGCTTACTAAAATGATATTGAGCTATAGAGTTAGTACTGCTTGGCTGCTTTCTAAAAAAAACCTGCAGCAATGAGGGCTCCTATAGTCCACATCCTGCCATACACTTGGCATCATCCGGGTTCTTAATATATCTAAAATGATATATAGTTATATAATTATTTATCTAGCTACCAATGAATATGATAATATCTTCATAAGCTTTTTGACTTTTTAGACTTCTTTAGTGAAAGAAATGAAAGAAGGAAGGAAGGAAGGAAGGAGGGAAAGAGGGAAGGAGGGAAGGAACGAAGGAAGGAAGGAAGGAGGGAGGGAGGGAGGGAAGGAAGGAACAAAGGAAGGAAGGAAGGAAGGAAAGAAGGAAGAAAGGAAGGAAAAAAGGAAGGAAGGAAGGAAGGAGGGAACGAAGGAAGGAAGGAAGGAGGGAGGGAAGGAGGGAAGGAAGGAATGAAGGAAGGAAGGAAGGAAAGAAGGAAGGAAGGAAGGAAGGAAGGAAGAAAGGAAGGAAGGAAGGAAAGAAAGAAAAAGAAATGTGCCTACAGATTACTTGGGGATCTTGACCAAACGATAAAATATACATTCCTGTTCACTAGATCGAGTGTGGTTCCCAAGATTTGACCTTTTTCACAGGCTCCCACATGATGACAATGTTGGTCTGTGAATAACGCTTTAAGTGCAAGGGTTAAGATAAGACTGATCCTAACAATTTGTGAATCTTTTTCTTCCATTTGTGTTTCAGAGCAAGTTTATCATATTTCTCAAAATACCCAATTGAAATTTTGTTGGGTTGATTGAATCAATTTATGTAAAAATTAATTTAGGGATAATTGTTTTTTTTCCTCTGAACACTGAAGAAAAATATACTAATTAAAAATAATTAATATTTCTATATTGTTAATCAATCAAAAGCAGTGCTGTCCCTCAACTTATTCAGATAATCTTCTATGTTTATTATTAAGTGTGGAATTTTTCCATGGAATACTTGGTTAAAAATTAATTCACTGTGCTCCTCATTAATGTAATTCCCAAATACATTGTAGTTACATGGGTATTTAAAGTGTTTTATTATCATTTACATTTGGTTATAATTGGTATAGAGAGGAATACTATTTATTTTACACTATTCATTATTTTATCCAATATCTTTATAATTTCATTAAATTATCTCATTAATTCAAATAATTTATCAGTTGTGACCATTTTTGGTTGACTTTAGGTAAATGACCACTTACTCTAACGAAAATCTTTGATTTATCTTTCAATTGTTACACTTCTCTTTCTTCTTTGTTCTTTCTTCAGAGCATTAATACTGACATCCCATAGAACCCTTCCTAACAGGAAGAAGCAACGTGGAGCAGACTTTTTTCTAACACAGCCTAGATATTTATGGCTTAAGTCTTTATAGTTGATTGAATTCAGAATAAGCAGATAATTTTGCATAATCCTAAAAGTTATTTTTAGCAGATTTTAGCAGAATCGTTCACCACATTTTTAGCAGATATAATGCAGCCAACACTTCTGTCTTTGGCTAGCACATTTTTTAAATATTCTAAAGCTCTCCAAACCTCATTATAAAACTATGCCTAAATATATAACTAATAACTGCATTTGGAAGAAATGCATTGTGGATGGAAACAGAATTTACATTAAATGGTAAGAAAAATAATATTTTCTAAAGTTTTATCTATGATAAAAATCATATTATATTGCCATCTAAAATGTAAATAATTATAAAAGTTTATTTATACTGTTTACCACTTTTTGTTTGTTTGTTTGTTTTTACTTTTTGATTTTCAGGC
Source organism: Leontopithecus rosalia (assembly GCA_028533165.1). Classification (NCBI taxonomy): domain Eukaryota; kingdom Metazoa; phylum Chordata; class Mammalia; order Primates; family Cebidae; genus Leontopithecus; species Leontopithecus rosalia. Next base: position 108,617,945 of record CM052649.1, on the reverse strand, counting down.
TCTTAATCAGGACTCTGAAAATCTTAGAGTTTTCCAGTGGCATCTGTTGTTTCTGTTGCCTTTCTCAGCATCTCGTCCCTCACCTCTTTTGCTGATAGGACCTCAATTATTCATTTATAAACTTCCCACACTCAACCTCATTTACTCCAGTTGTGGATCTGTGACTCATACCTAAACAGCAGAACATCCAGTGCCCACTAGTGATAGTGACTGGTTCAAGGATTAGCATATGGGTTGAGCCAGGTCAATGAGTCTCTAACCTGGGATTTTACTGCAAAAAGAAACTCTCTTTCCAAGGAGGATATTAAAAGTGTTAGAATTGAAAATCTAGAACTACAGATGGTCCTCTTGCTACTCCTATCATAGGAGAGCAGAGGTGCAGATTCCGGATGACACTATTTGTACATCTGGTTTCAACTTTGTTGGAAACGAGCTTTACTCTGAGTTTCTCAGTTTCTTATTCAAATCAGATTGACGCGATTTTATATTTTTTCAAGTGGGAAAGTTGTATCTAGTCATTGAATTCCAGTGATTGTTTTTGAGGTTTATAAAAACTCTAGTTACTGAGTTTCGCTCTTGTTACCCAGGCTAGAGTAGAATGACGTGATCTCGACTCACCGCAACCTCCGCCTCCTGGGTTCAGGCAATTCTCCTGCCTCAGCCTCCTGAGTAGCTGGGATTACAGGCACGCGCTACCGTGCCCAGCTAATTTTTTTTTTTTGTATTTTTAGTAGAGACGGGATTTCACCATGTTGACCAGGATGGTCTCGATTTCTTGACCTCGTGATCCACCCGCCTTGGCCTCCCAAAGTGCTGTGATTACAGGCGTGAGCCACCGCTCCCGGCCCCTGTAACAGTATTTCTTACACACTTAAGATCTACTTTGATGAATGGCATATTAGACTGCTGATTTCTGTTAATAGGATATATTTAAAGTTTCAAAGAAGATAACTCACAAAGTAAATAAAAATCACTTAGTCATTAACATTTTCAACACTTAATTGTTTGTAAGTTAATCCATGAGTGTTTGCAGGAAGACAAAGATCAGGAAAGCTGTTTCTTAGCAGCCCTGTTTCTTAGCATATCCATAGCTAAATAAAATTATTTTTACCAGAATTTCATTCACAAAATAAAAACTCTATCATAACTATACAAATAAACATGCATTATATAAACTTAATTTATTATCTGCAAATATATATAATTTTGTTTAAGACATAAAAACTAATTTATTAAAAATAAACATAAACATACGCATTCGCTCATAAAAGACTGTCTAATGTGAATGAGATCATTTTTAAAATTTTTATCTGGAAATAAGAAAATAATAAAATTATTGAAGATAGTGAATTGCTCCAATCACTTAAGAAGAACTTGACCTACATGGGGCATCCAATAAAACTTTTAGGATTTTACTCCCTGAAATTTCAACTAATTATTATACACACAATAATTAGATACCTGAGGAAGCAATAAATTGTTATAACACATCTACTGGAAATTAAAAATGCAGAAGATGCGCTTTATTCTTTGAAAAGCCTAGGAACTTTTTTTTTAATTGCATCTTTTTTTTTTTTTTTTTTTTGAGACGGAGTTTCGCTCTTGTTACCCAGGCTGGAGTGCAATGGCGCAATCC
>CM052649.1:108605710-108616209 GCA_028533165.1 Leontopithecus rosalia | reverse complement strand
CAATTCTCCTGCCTCAGCCTCCTGAGTAGCTAGGATTACAGGCACGAGCCACCATGCCCAGCTAATTTTTTGTATCTTTAGTAGAGACGGGGTTTCACCGTGTTGACCAGGATGGTCTCGATCTCTTAACCTCATGATCCACCCGCCTCGGCCTCCCAAAGTGCTGGGATTACAGGCTTGAGCCACCGCGCCCGGCCTCTTTTTTTTTTTTCTAACAGAGACTGGGTCTAGCTTTGTTGGTATGGCTGGTCTCAAACTCCTGGCCTCTAGCATTCCTCTCAAGATGCTGAGATTCCATTTATGAGCCATGGCACTCAGACCAGGAAGCTATTTCTTATGTAAATATAGATATGTCTCTACAGCGGGACTTAAACTAATATTCATATGTGCATCATGAGGATCAGGTTTGTTGTTTGTTTTCAAGATAGTTACTCAAACACAAAGCTCATAGTCCTTAAAACTGATAGATACTGGAGGAAGATAAGAGGGAAGGTTCAAGGAGAATTTCCCCCTGGACTGCATACCGGGACAATGAAGTGGAGCTTTGGGAAGTTCCCACTGTTTGCAAGGGAGAGGAGCCCCGCCTCTCCTGTTCCTGGGTGGTAATTTGGGATTCAGTCTGTGAAGCTGAAAACCTGCTAGCAGAACTCTGTCTCTCTGGCTTTGCTGAGAGTTATTTTTCCTTTTCCTCTTTGCCCAATTAATTTCGTTCCCCCTTACCCTTCTAAGTGTCTACATGCCTAGCTTCCTGGTCAAGAACCCGGATTTTTCTACAGCAAAACAACGTATTGCATGGTCTTTGTAATACCCTACAACTAAAGTGGTTATATCATTTGTTATCCAAACTGTGCTAATTTTGAGAGTGAGACGGTTCTAATAATAATTGTGCTGAGATGAAAATGAAGCTGTCACAAACAAATTATCCTAGCTACAAAATCCTATTCTAAAATACGTGATTATCATAGCTAGTTCAAATTTCTTTCTTTCTTTTTTTTTCTGGAAAAACGGATGACTCTTTGGAACATTCTTTCAGAATGGGCTCAGGATGGCAAATCTCCCATCGATTGCTGATTGGAACACTGAGCTGATTGAAAGGTCATGTTAGAGCTCAGCAGGAAGGCTTGCCATGATCCATGTTCAATGGAGGAGGCAATGGTACAGGTGTGAAGTATTTTTTGGCTTTAATGGAGAATATTTTTTTTGTTCCTAGTTTTTAGCACTTTTTCCTTCCTCCTACCTTATTGGTTTGTTGAAGAAAATGATAATAATAAAAATGTACCAGTCAGCTGTCTACATGATCTACATTATCATTTAGTCTTCAAAACAACTCTGTGGTAGATTATTTCTACTGTTTCCATGTTACCATTAAGAACGCTGATACACTGAGAGCTTTAAAAACTTCCCAAGGTTACATATCCAATAACTGGCAGAGCTGGAACCAGACCTAGGCATTCTGGTTCCAGATACTTTTACTTAACCAGCATACTAGAATTCCTTTGGGATGTACTAGAGATACTTGGAATTTTGAATTACTAATGCCTATAAGAAATAAAAAAATCTAAGTTTTATATTATATGATTATAGTATATACATTCACTCCTTTAAAATTATTAAATTTCTATAATCAGGAAAAAAGGCATGGAAATGTTGAAGTATGTATAAGATTAAAAAGTCAGAGTTCATATAAGAGGAGGTTTTAAAAATCATACAAAATGTTTTATTGATATGCTTCAAAGAATCACTTTGTTCACTGTTTTACCAACAGAAACTAGAATGGCATATTTGGTGCTTAATAAATAAATAATGAATGAATGGATATTTATATACACACCTGTGATCTTTTTTCTCTTTCTCTATTTGAATCATTTTCCATGAAAGTCAAAGGAATTAAGGTTAGAAAAGAGCAAGGCTGTTCAGCAAGCCCTGGGTATACTAGAACAGCAGAGAAAAATGCCATATGGCTTCTGGAAAGAGCTCTGGGTTGAGATAAGGAGGAGTCAGTTCTTAACTAGACTCATCTCCAACTAGCAATCTGATCTTACAATCTGACCTGAAAATATGTAAAATGTCTCAACGCGTCTTATCTTTAAAATAAGATAATTAAGCCTAACATTCTAATATCCCTTAAAGTTTTATAATTTTAAGTCATGGCTTCTGTTCTCATACAGGTGGTCTATGCTGCCGCATGTTAACAGGGAGACTGTCAAAGTGGGTGGTTAAAGTCTTAAAGGTTTTCTAGTTATTCTATTTCATTTAAATTCTTTCTTCAATCTAATTTCAAAGCATTTGATCAATTTTTCCCCAATGTTTAGGATGTTTCTTAATTACTTTGGGTGGAAAATACCTGATAATACTTTCCCAATATTTTGTTAACAGATATCTGTGAAAGATATGCATTTGGCAGAAAATCATAAGAGATTTACAACCTAAAAGGATTGATGCCTGAGTAACATTAGTGGCTACATATGCATGTTGGTAATTTAGAGAGGTTGGTCTGACTAACTGATTCTTATTCTCATGTTGTTTTATCTCAATTAGCAAACCATGTTCCAAGTCTGACAAAATTATTAGAATGAACAGATTTTCTCAACATGTCTAATAGCTACTGAGAATAAACTGAAGACCCCAGGAAATCATTTCCAATTCATACTAGAGTTCCAATCTAATTTTATTTCATGGGCTCAGTTATCAAAATTAGAATGTTGCTTACCTGGGATTAGAGTAGGAAATTTGAACATCTCTATACTGTTTGACATATTATAATAAATACATAGTACTTTAGCAATTTAAAGATGAAATAAAGTAGAAGATATCTGACTAGAGGCATCGCCTCCTCCAGGAAGAACAGAAATAGTGAGTAGGTAATAAAACAACAAATGTAGCATCTAAGAGATAACGTTGGAATTCAGCAGAGAAATGGAAAATAGAAAAACACCTGAGAAATGGAAGGAGTGGAAAGAGGCAGCTGGTTCAGCTGGGATCATCTGGGAGTCTGGAAAAGCTTCCCAGTGCAGAGGAAAAAGGCAAGTGAGAGACATTCAGCTATCTACAGTCCCATCGTGGATTCCTGGAGCCCTAGCTATAGAAGAGCCCCTCATTCCTGTGAGCCCTAAGACGAGTATAAGGAGCAATGGCATTGTTCTAGGGAGAGACATCTCATGCTGGATCCCACACACCCCTGAGACCCAAGCAGTTGAAGCATGGTGCCATTTTGAGAGGCCAGTTCCCCATCCTGCATTCTGCCTGAGCGCCCAATTCCCCATCCTGCATTCTGCCTGAGCGCCCAAGACCTCCTGCATCTCTACATCCCTGGAACCCTGCTGACATTTCCCCGTGTCTACTCAGAGGGCTGCTATACAACACCAATTAGACTCCCAGCAGTGCACCAGGGTCCCCAGCATTCTAACCTACGCAATGTACTATACATCAAGAAATGGGACTTGAAGCACAGAGAGAAGGCTGCCTCCAGGACAAAAGGAACCAAAACATGCACCTCATGAAGCCCCAAAGCTGCCTGCCTGGAGCTGCTACCACTGACAGTAATTCAGCCCTCACCAGCAGCGGGACCTCTGTACACTTGCATATACCTGAGATCAGGCCTCCCCCAACCCACTCATTGGTTGCCATAGCTGCCACCACAAAAGTGCTTTCTGGAGACCTGAGTATTACCATTTCCTGACCAACACAACCTGTGTTCATAAACACCACTGAAAAGCCTGAGGATAGGTCCACCTGGCATGGCACTGCTCCTCCAGTGCCCCAGGGGCCTGGTGATTATCACACCCCATACGTCATCACTGGCCTCTGTGCACTCCTCCTGGGGACCTGAGCATGAGCTCACCCAGCCTGCCTCCACCACTACTTCTGGGTCCTTAACCAGACTTTTAAAATGACCACTTTAATACTAACATAATTGGTTATTACGAAGAAAATCTTAATATAAAAATTAGTCTAAAGAGTCGAAAATAGAAAAAAGTATGAAGAACATTTTTAAATGAATTCTAATCACAAAATAAATTTAAAATTATCCATCCTGAAAATGAAAACAAAGTCAAAATATAACTATAGCTAATTTATGGAAATAAAACTAATTGGCTCTAGGACTAGACTTCATGTCAAGTTTTTTTGTCATGTTTTTTGGAGGTTACCATATCAAATAAAATTATACATTTTAAGAGGATCAGTGACAAATTTTAGAAAGTAAGTCATATTGCTAGATGTTTCTTTGCAATGGAAATCACAATTGACTCATTACAATATAATATTGTGTATCCAGGGGAAGAAAAAGCTATCTAAAAAGTACTGTGCATCTACTGTGTTTTAAAAGTTCACATATGTCTGTAATATTTATTTGTAATAACTATAACAACAATTTTAAAATTGCTTATGAAAACCAATCTGAAAGAAAGTTATCAAGGTAACACAGCACATGAGTAGCAGAAGCAGCATTTAAATTTGTCTTTGTCTAAGATTATGAGGCACTAGAATGTTTATGTATTACCTATACATAAACATGTGCCTTTACATCAGACACATTATGTGTGAAGTTTACATCAAAATTTCATTTGATCCTAATTCATTAACTATGACTTTAGTGCTCTAGTTTTCAATCTGAGTTTTTCAGACTTTATGCAATATCCAGTCCATACAGACTGGATGATCTTCAAGTTCCCTCCTGAGAAGGGTGGTTGTAAACATATGTAACAATCTGCATGGCTTCAGTGCTACCAATCAGAATTTAGAACAGATGCAAACAACCAGTTCCTATGAACAGACTATTGATGGATGAGTATTAGTATTGCACCCAGGCATTTTGGACCTAGGCTTTCCTGTTGATTCCATACATACTTCTTCTCCCAGACCCTCTGTTCACTCACCGGGCTGTACTTCAGCCAACACACAAATTTGGGAGAGGAAATGTGTGGGCAAAACAAGTAGAGTCGGCAAATTTAAAATAGCCCCTTTAAAGAAAGATAGGCTGTTTTCTTGATTTGTATCCTTTATTTAGAAAATTCGTAACAGAGTAGGCACTTAATTGAGAAACAGAAATAGATTATGATTTAACTAAAAATATCTAAATTGGAATCAGCAATTTGCCTAGTAAACAGAAATATGTTTATTTTCAATACACTGAAAATGGTTTCAATGAATCATTGAATACTATTGAATCACTGAATCATTGAATAAGTTTCAATGATCAAAGCTGGTATATTCAAAAAAAGACCAAACATTAACCTATTTCAAAATAAATACTGAAATTAGAGGTGAAGCTTTCAAAACAAGGAAAACTAAGTCTTACTTGAGTTATGAAATTATGATTTTTATATCCTAAATATAGGAATAAAAATGTCTTTAGTCTGATTGTGTTCTGTGTATTATGCCAGGTGGTTTTTACTTGCTATTTTTCTCCTAACAACTCTATGATACTCTAAGAACGAAATTATCAATTCGTATTTTAAAGTTGAAGAGCCTTAAACCCAGAGTTTAAATAATTTTGCTAGGAATTAAAGTGGCAGAGTAATGGTGCACTTTCACTTGCCCTTCCACAGTAGAGTTTACAGGACAAATGTGCTTACAGGAATTGTTCACATTCCACTGCAATGGGAAGAAAAGAGCAATTACTGCTGGAAGATAGAACTTGTAGATATAACTAATATCTAAAAGTGGTATCATATGACTTTAAAAAATGAGTCCCAAATGTAGCAAATACAACATATTCTCACCTACAAGCAAAATTCATGTTAAAGATACATGTTTAATTGAACTTTTCTCCTTTAAGTTCCAAAGCTTCCCATTCATTTCCATCCCCACATTCTACTGCAATTGCTTGCACTAAAATCATTCCATTCTAAGGGTTGTAGTTTAATGACACTTTATTATAAAATGACATTTATGTGTTGAAACACTGTGTTTAACGGAGCTGCATGTGTGTTTCTGATAATTGCAGTATCTGTGGGAAATCCTGTGTTTTTCAGTGTGTAGGCAACCAAATAGACAATGCTTCCTTCCCAAGAGCAAAATGGTCAAATCTCATAGATAACATTCTTCAACGTTTATTCCATTCCTCTTTTCAGACTTACTTCAAAGTCATGGATCTCCATTAATTTAAAATATTAACAAATTCTCAGGCAAAGCCCTCAAGCAAGAGCCTCCATTGAAGATGGTCCCTCCGAACTCCAAATAATGGGAGTCCAGTAAAAGGCCTTAAGAGACACTGTATCTCATGAAATGCTTCTGGCATCATTTAGAGAGTAATGTTTCCAAGCTGTACTAATAATAGCCTATGCATTATGAAAGTAGGCAGACTACTGTAACAGTACTGTGACTGGCATGGCTGGGGTGTGTGCTTCCTAAAGAATGCTTTAATGCCAAGCAAAACAATGAGCCTAATTCTCACATGTGTCTGTTTTATGTATAAACAGGTTTTCTCTTTACCTTCTTAAAAGAAGGTAAAAAAAAGAAAGGTGATTTGCACATTTTGTAAACTGAAATATTAGGAGAATGCTTTTCAGCCTCTAACTTCAATTGCTTTGACATATTTGATGTTACTTGTCCAGTTTCTTTCTACCCTTCTGAAGGCTGGGAGACTGAGCCAGATGTTGGCTCATGAATGAGTGCTTGGGTTTTGGCAATAAAGAGTCAGGAATAAGCAGTTACCACCTGAGAAGAACCTGTATGTCAAGATCACTGTGATGAGCAGAGAGTGACATCTGTGATAAAATAACTGAGCTTCAACTCTGGGCAGGGCTAATTCAAAAAACTAAATAACATAAATCAAAATCACAGAGTGAAGAGTATAAATATAGAAAAAGCAAATTAAAGTAAAATAAGTCAAGAATTAGTTAAGATTGATTCTGAGCAATTTCCCTAAACTTGGACTGGAAACAGTGTCAGGATTCCCTGGTGATATTAGCTGCCCTAAAGGACCCTGTATGATTGAACACGCTATTCTTTGGCATGTGTTCCCAAACTTTCCTGTATTTCCCTAGAGAAAAACTGAGATATGTGTAGAACTCTTAGAGTGATTGCCTTCCAGACAGTTTATCTTTCCAGATATTGAGATTTGTTTTGGTGAACATGGAGTCCAATATGGTCTCTACTGTGTATTCTTATACCCACCATGGGCTATTGGGGATGGATGTGGTGCGATGGTGTGAAAATATGAAACCATTAGCATTCTAACAGAGATGCCAAGGAACAGTAAAAAAGTTATAAAGGCCTAAGAAAGGGTGCCAGCAATTTGGTGTGGTGTCTATGAAACATTGGTTTCTCCTCAGAGTAGGTAGTGTTCTGGATGGATAGGAACAACAGGGCTTGGACCCTCTGAATTGAGTTTTTATGTTTCTCCAAAGCCTCCTGATACTTTCAAGTCTACCACTGTGTTAACACCAAGAAGTACATTTAAATCACACAGAATTTTCAAATCACACATCTACCATTTTCTCTCTTTTATACACACTTGTCCTGGAGAGAAGTCTTTGATAAAAGATGGACAGTGCTAAGCTAAGCTTAGACTTGTATACTTAAAAATTGTCGAAAATGGGCCCCACTGCTGGTGTGATTTAACCCCTTACAGGCAATGGCTTTACAATTACTAAAATTATCCCAAATTTTAAGATTTGTGCATTAGGATGGTTTTCATTAATGGAATTGAAAACCTTAACCAAGAAAAAAGAGAAGAGGCTGTGAGGATCCATGGGAGATAATACACAGATATATACAATGTATCTGGCACAGAAGTGTTCACTGCATCAAAGGTCTTCCTTCTTTACCTACTTTTCAAAAATTCACCTACTAATATATCTTCATTCCATTCTTGTGAAAAAATAGCATGCACTACCCTACTTACAATTACTTTCTTTGCTTTTACTATATAAATGACTTTTTAAAACTGTTAATCCGTATTTCTTCACCATTATCCATGGAGCTGGGCGCTAGACTTGTTTTTCTATATCTCAGATCTAATCATGCTACTACTTTCCATGTACCTTAGGAAAAAAAACCTAAATTCTTTATTATAATTTATGTAAATCATTATACATTTTATTTATATAAATTATTGTCCTTTGGTATTGTGGAAACAATATGGTGATAGTTAACAAAATATTGAGCTATGACAATCAGTAAGTATTTGATAACATTTTCAACTGGATTTATTCCCAGTTTCCACACATTTTATTTTGGGTAATCTCTCTTAAATATATCCCTTTATTCCCTGTATATTAAAACTGTATTAGTCAGGATTCTCCATATACATATATGCATATGCTTGCTAGAAACAGAAAGACCCAGAAATAATGTAATAAGGTTTTACAGATTATTTGGGCATCCCTTAGCTCAGTCAAGTTGACACATGAAATTAACCTTCAAAAATGCTCAACAAAGAATTATCATTGTGGTGAAAATAAAAGAAATAAAATATATGAAGCACGTAGGACATGAGTGCCAGATTCTACCTTTAGATGTACATATATTCCTCTCTTCAGCTCTACCTCCGATCATCACTCATTCAACTCAAGTTGAGAATTACTGCAGGTTTTCCAATTCCTGAAATAAAGATATTGGTGAAGCTGTCCAAGACTATCTAGTTAATACCTGCACGACAATTTTCTTAGGGTATTGATAATGCTGTCCCTTCTCTCTAAAATATCCTAAATTACTTCTTTACTTAGAAAGTGCTTGCATTTTATCTAACATAACTCTTCAAATGCTCCATTTAAAAGCAGTATTTCTTTCTCTAAATTCTATAAAACTACTACTTCACTTTGTTATAATACTGATTTCATTACAAAGCAATTGCCTGTGCCACTGCCACCCACCATTAGACTGTGTACCTTGGAGAAAAATACCCACTTAATTATTTCTATATTCCCCTAAAGCTAAACAGATTTTGGCTCATATGCTCAGACTCAGTAAGTACACAAATCTGCCTAAGTTAATGAAAAAGTCCAAATTTGGAAAAAACCTTCAAAGTCTAATTGGGATAATAAAGTTTTAAACATTTAGTGACAACGGACTTTTGAGCTAAAATCTATGGGAAAAACATCAGATATACTTTATAAAATAATACAAAAGGAGGGGGATCGAGAGGTAGATGGCGCTCTAGAAGCAACTCACCACTGCAGCTCTCAGTCAAGACGCAGAGGGTGAGCAAACACCGCATTTTCAGACGGATCTTTATAGCCCACAGAGCGGGGTGGGGGGAAGCCCAGGTGTAAGAGGCATGCAGGACTCAAGCGCAGCGCTCTCCGCTGGCACGGCCAGGCAGCCAGCGCCGCCTCAGCAGCACGGCGCAAGAAACACACGGGTCTGGGTGCCCTGTTAAACTGGCAATTTGAGACTTGGGAGGGTAGATTGCTATGTTCATCTGATTGAATGGGTTTTGGATGGTGAACTAGACCAGGAGATTTCTGGGAGGTGAATTGTGAACCAGCGCAGCGGGTGGCTTCACGGGAAATGACACAGATCCCGGGGCCCTTTCAGCCGGTGGCTGAGGCACCTGGGAGTCAACCCTACAACTTAAAAAAAAAAAAAGCAAAAAGGCTCAGAGGCAGGGAGCCAAGTGATCAGGCTCGACGGGTCCCACCCCCACAGGGAAGAGCAATAAGGCGATTCGGAGTGCCGGGGGTTGAGAGTTCCACTGCGGGAAGAGCTGAACACAGGACTGTGCAGCTCGGTGGGGGAGGGGCATCCGCCATTGCCGAGAGTTTCTGCCCCTACTGAGGCACCCGCCCACTGCTGACGCAGTCAGCCGTTGCCAAGGTAACCCACAATAACAGAGAGACTCCACCTCCAAGGCAGAGCCCACAACAGCAGGGCGGAGCCTATGTCAGTAGGGCAGAGCCCAAAACAGCAGGATGGAGCCCACAGAAAAAGGGCGGACCTCACGCCAGCAGGGCGGAGCCTCGGCAGCCAAATAGTGAGTAGACTGCCTCCTAGCTGGGCAGGACAGTGCAACAGATACTCACAAATAAAGCCCTAACTCCCCGAGACAGAGCATCTGAGGAAAAAAAACGGTTTCATGAGTTCTGCCACAACAGACTTAAATGTACTTGCCTAGCAACACTGAATGAACAATGGAGCTCACAGAACAGAACTCGAGCTCCTATAAAGTACAGATCGTCTCCTCAAGCAGCTCCCTGACCCCCGTATACCCAACGAATCACCTCAAAAAGGACTGATCAGACTGACATTTGGCGGGCATCATTCTGGGACAAAGATAGAAGAAGAAACTGGTAGCATCCTTCACTGTTCTGCAGCTGCTACAGGTGTACCCCAGGCAAGCAGGGCCCAGAGTGCACCTTAGCAGTCTTACAGCCGAGGGGCTAGACAGTTAGAAGGAATATTAAGAAACAGAAATACTTCATCATCAACAATCTGGGTCTCTACTCAGAGACCCAATCGAAAAATCAGCAACTACTCAGACCACAGGTGGATAAATCCACAAAGATGGGAAGAAACCAGCGCAAAAAGGAGGAAAACAACCGAAACCAGAACAC
>CM052649.1:108483098-108605210 GCA_028533165.1 Leontopithecus rosalia | reverse complement strand
AGTGTAAAATAGTTCAACCATTGTGGAAGACAGTGTGGCGATTCCTCAAGGATCTACAAATAGAAATTCCATTTGACCCAGCAATCCCATTACTAGGTATATATCCAAAGGACTATAAATCGTTCTACTATAAGGACACATGCACACGAATGTTCATTGCAGCACTGTTTACAATAGCAAAGAGCTGGAATCAACCCAAATGCCCATTGATGATAGACTGGACTGGGAAAATGTGGCACATATACACCATGGAATATTATGCAGCAATCAAAAATGATGAGTTCGTGTCCTTTGTAGGGACATGGATGAATCTGGAGAACATCATTCTCAGCAAGTTGACACAACAGAAAAGGAAACACCATATATACTCACTCATAGGTGGGTGATGAACAATGAGAACACATGGACACAGGGAAGGGAGTACCACACACTGAGGTCTATTGGGGGAAGTAGGGGAGGGACAGCGGCGGGGGGAGCAGGGGAGGGATGGCATGGGGAGAAATGCCAAATATGGGTGAAGGGGCAGTAGGCAGCAAAACACACTGCCACATGTGTACCTATGCAACTATCTTGCATGTTCTGCACATGTACCCCAAAACCTAAAATGCAATAAATAATAATAATAATAATAATAATAATACAAAAGGACATTAATCCTATGGAAATGGAGATCATCATATCAAAATATATGGTAAATATGTTTGCTTACGTTATCTAGATACTAATGAAGATTTTTTCTAAAAACCTCATGAAAATTTAGTCTTATATAATGATAAAAATATGAGATACGAGGCTTAAAACACTGTATTTTAAAATATTTATGTTTGTCACTTTCTAACAAGAAAGAGTTACTCTCTCTCTCTCTCTCTCTCACTATTTTGGTGCCTTATGTCTGTATATTCACATTATGGTTAACAGGTCTCCTGGGAGAAAAGATAAGAGTAGAAGCAGAAGTCTAAGATTGGGAGTTATTGTCTGTACTGAGTCCCAGTTTAGAAAGAATAAGGAGAAAAAAACAAAAGTATTAGAAGTAGAAAATATCTTCTGAACTGATAGGCGGTATTCTCCCTTCAAGTTTTGCTTCCACTTGTTCATCAAGCCTTCTTGGCATTTGATAGTCATAAAATAAACTCTTAAAACACACACACACACACACACACACACACACACACACACACAAACACACACACTTCATTTGGCAGTGGAATGAGTTCAGTGTTTGATTATGTGAGGCTATTAATACAAAGAAATAAATGTTAAAAAAAGCACTTTGGGAATTCAGTTAAATGCATTCTTATTAAAAATTATATGAAGGATCTGACACAGAGAAACACAAAGGGCCTCTTAAATCAATATATGATAAAGGATCTTCCAGATGTAAAGAAAATTTTAGCTCAAAATCAGAAAGCATATTGCAAGTGCCCTAAGCATTATGCATCCAACAAAATACACACAGAGAGACTTCCAGGTTTTTAGATCACTAACTCCGACAAGCTTGGGTAGTTTGTATAATAGTCTATATTGGGCTTTGAACAGCACCTCAAAGACTTTATGCAATATTTTCAATTCTAAAAATCAAGAACAGCATTATAAAAAATAAAATATCCTAAAGTCACACTTCCAGAAGCACAAGCGCATGCACACGCGTGCACACAGACACACACACACACACAAATGAAACAAAAAAATACATAAATTATAAATTTTCTAATCTGATCCCTTTCAATTTCAGGAGTAAATGGATCAGTTTCATGATTGAAACATAAGGGCAAAGTGGATTAATACATCATCCTGTGCTTTGAAATCACAATGTGATTTTGATTTTAATTAGAGCTCTCTGAGCAAATTACACAGTCTGCATTTTGATATTATTACTTTAGGAAGTGTTGCCTACATTAAGCAGATGCTGACCTCTATAATCCAAACAATCTCAGTCATTAGATCTTCCTTATATACACTGTTTTGGATTGTTTTATCAACTAAGAAGTAGGGAGGAGCCTTTTAAAAACCTCCGCTGAACTGTCTATTAACACCAGGTGTAGAACTATCTCTCCAGACAACAGATCCTTTTCTTTTTTTTCTTTTGTTCTAGGAGATCCTTTTCTCATTGACATTTAATGATCAATTTTTCCTATATATCCCCTGCTCAGTAAATAAATCCATTAGCCACAGACATTTGCATTCACATTTCTTGTGTGAACTAATCTCAATCACTTTTTTCAACCTCTTAGCATTTTGGAAAAGGTACAATTTCTTTGCTTCTTAATAGCTAGAAAGGCCCGGGTACACATACACACAAAATAATGCAGCTTCACACACACACAAAATGATTTAGATCATCCTTTGAAATATGTTTGTAAAACTGATAAGCCTTGAGGCCTGCATTCTGAAAAGCATGTAAACCCAGCTCTAGAATGCATACTGTGTATCTGTTCTTTACAAATGTACATATTAAATTACCTTGGCCTATTTGACCTATTTGTAGAAAAGCATTATCTGTAAAAGTAAAAATGATAAGCAGCTCTATTTAAAAGAGGCAAGACCTCCTACCTCAATTAGACAATCTTATCAATTTTGGGTCGTGTGAGGGACCTGCTGTTCTATATATTAGTTAAATAATGAAGGATAACATACTTATATCGCTGCAATATTCACTATAAGTAGTTGCTCATTGACACTCACTGAACTGTGCTGGAAGTCCTAAGACATTCTTGACTTTCTTGAATATTTGTAGAGATAAAAAATACTGAGGCAAACCTATGTCTGCCCAAACCCTATTTAAAATCATGAATCTGGTTAGTGGAGAGAACTGGGCTCACACAAGAACAGTTAAATACTTGGGATCCTCCATCTCACTTCAGCCTACTCTGAGATAGGAATTCCTGAAAATCTGTGTCTTCTAATCTCTAATAGCAATGTTTAACTAGAAAAATTGGTCCATAGGAGTTCCATAAGAATATATACAGACTTTTGGTCCAGCTATAAAATAACTTTAAAGAAATGTGCCCAAATTCACAGACATAGAATTGCAGGACTTTGATAATTCAGTAGTCTCCTGATGTATCTTTACTTGTCTGCAGACTGCCATATTGAAGAACTCACTGATATTAAGGATCTCAATTTGAATCAAGTGATATATGTTCTTGTAGAGAACTTCAAGTGTTGAAACATAAGTAGGATGAAAAAGAAACCCTAGTGGGGGATCTTCCGTCTGTTTTACTATTAAGGTAATGGGCCATGGTCAGGAAAGTGTTGAGGGCATTATGATTTCCTCAGTCTTTAAACTGATAGAACCATTCCTATTATAGTCATTAGACATTTCCAAATCTGCTGTCATTAGAACACTGCTGGACTGGTTTACTGAGGAGTCTCAACCCTTTGCATAAACATAAAATGAAAAATGTTTTCCTTCTCTTCTTCCAACCTTGCCTTTGGAACATATTGAAATTCATCCCCTATTCTCCCATGAAATCCTATTTGAGCCCAACTCTTTCTAGTTATTTTTGCTTAATAGAATGTAGTGCAATCTGTTTAAAACTTCTCAATTCACATGCAAGCAAAAGCTCTGCAACATTCATGCTCCACTGTATAGATACTTGCTTTTCTTGATGGTTGAGAAAAGGAAGAATTAAAAAGGGCAATCGTCTCTACTTAGTTGCCGACCACTGCTCTTTGAAAGCTGCTTCCTCTTAGGCAGAGGAAGCAGCCAGAAATCTTCTCTACAGCCAGAAATCAAACATTTACTCTCTTGCAGGATGCACTATTGGCTTCTCTGGAATGCCCCAGGAGGCCTCAGATCTGTACAATTTCCTTACATGGGTTATCTGGACTCAGCTCTTCCTCTTCCATTTGTAACTGGCCATATATAGCCCCTCACTGCTGGAGGTTGTTTGCCCAGTGAGCAGCCTTCTTGGGTGGGATACTGGTAATATAACTAATCTGACTTATTTGTTATAATATTGACTACTCAGAGAATATGCTGCTCATATCCTTGACTCAGATAGCAGCTACGAAGTCTAATCTGCAGTCACATCCTCTGCCACCTCTTTTCATTCCCTTTCTTTGGCTCTACTTGAAGATGGGTCAAATCTAAGTACATTTTTAAAGGGGAATTGCATTCGAATTTCCTTTTCTTGTAGCCCCTCCCCAAATGTTTACAACTATTTTTTTCTAATGTTTTATTTTTTTTTCACTTGGCTTCAAAGAAGGGAAATACCCAACTCCCATCTTCTTGATTGGAGGAAAATGTACTTTAGGAATAATCCTTGAGTAAATCCACAAGACTCAAGAAGCTTTCCTCAAGTCCTTTTCTCTGCAATTAAAGTTCTTTCAGTTAACTTTTAGAAGTGGTGGAGTAGTAATGAATTCCAGGAGGGCCTTTCAACTATCTTTAAGGACCTGCACAGAAGTCTTTAACCTTACGTTTTGACTGCAATGACCTCTTTAGAGTGAAGGACTTGTTTTCACGTGTGGGTCCTAATAGCCATTGTAGGTATCTGGAAGACCCTCCAAAATCCAGTTACTTAGGTCTTAAGCAGAAGGATGCTTCCACCCTCCCCTGTAGCCACACCCCATAATTAACCTCACCAGAGAGGAGTTCTGTCTCCCTCTTCCCAGTAGCCAGGCAGTACAGAACAATCCCCAGTCCAATTTAAAATTAACATTTGTATCAGTGAAAGTAATGCATACATTTTAATTAAATTTAATTAAAATCACATTAACAATGGTTTCCAGCTTATTAAAATTTTTGTGCTTTTATTCCCCTGAGAGCAATAGCCACAAGAGTCATAATGACACAGAACACCAATCTTAGGTCTAGAGATCATGCAGTGAATCTTGCCACTGAGCCTCTGCTCATAAAGCTGGTCATTTCACTCTATTTTATTTTTACACCTGCACATTACAAAGATCTGCTTGTAATGGATTGGAGTGATGACCCCTTCTCTTTGTTATGAAGAAAGGAATCTGGTTTTAAATATCACCATTTATCTCAGATGGCTCAAACAGAGCCATTCAGTGCTTATGTGGTGGCACTTTATAATAAAACAATCATAGGAATGAATAAAAATTGTTCTTAACACAAAAATGAGTTTTTTCAATAAGCAGAATCACAAATATAAAAATAGAATTTGTGTTTTTCAAGTAATACTATTGTATCTTGTAAAAAGTAGGGAAAAGAACCATAAAAACTGCAAAGAGGAGACATCTTGAGAGGAAAGTGGTTGCAGATTATACTGATGGAAATAAAGGCCTGGAGATAGAGCCTCCAACATATATCACCAGGTAAACCCCTTAGTCCAGCTTCCTCAATCTCACAAAAGAGCCCTAGGATATTGCTGTTCCCATTTTGCAATAGCATACTAGGTTTCCTCTGTTTGTGTGTTTCTGAGAGTTACTTTTTTTTTCTAATTGTCACCAAGAGAAACTTAGGGACAGTCTTAGCAAAGTCTGTGCTAAAGGAAGCCTAAGTCTTCAGGTCACAAGAAAGAAAAGGGTCTCAATACTTCAAGAAATGGGGGGGAGCGGGGTAGAGTTTCCTGAGGAGGAAGTTTTTGTTTTTGTTTTAGCATTTTTATTCTTTTTTAAAAATTATGTTTTAATTGACTAAAAATTGTAAATATTCATCACATACAACATGTTGTTTTGAAATATGTGTACACTGTGAGATGACTACATTGAGCTAATTGACTTATTTATCACCTCTCATACTTGTTGTTTCCTCTGGTGAGAACACCTAAATCTACTTTCTTAGCAATTTGCAAGAATAAAACATTGTTATTAACTATAGTCTTCGTGTTGAACAATAGATCTCTAAATTTATTTTTCCTATCTAAATAAAATTTTGTATGTTTTGACAAACATCTCTCCAACCTGGACAGCCCTGGCTCAGTTCCAGATAACACCATTTTACCTCTGCTTCCAGGGATTCAACTTTTTTAGATTCCACACCTAAGTGAGATGTGGTATTTGTCTTTCTGTGCTGGGGTTATTCCACACAATATCTTCCAACCTCATCCGTGTTGCTGCAAAGATAAAAAGATTTTTCATGCTTCAAAGATGAGCATGAGAAGGATTTCAGAGAAACTGGAAAAAACAGATGACAAGAGACTGAGGTCATAGTGTGTGGTTGTGAGGGACATAATTTGTCACACTTTCCAAAGGCATATAAATGCTTGGTGTTCCTGCCACACCTCGGACCTTTTCTGAAGCACATGGAGATGAGCTAATTATTTAGGTCCCAACTTGTAATTCTTCTTTGTGTGGCTTTGGGATGCTGACTCAACTGTTCACCTAAAAACACCAACGAGACATACATCAAGCATCTTTCTGAGTTAGAGTCTATTCTCTCAGCAGAAGCTGAGGAAGAGTGTACCTGTCTCTAGTCACCAGGCAGGGACCTATCCTCACAAAGCTGGAGAACAGTAGCTATACTCCTCATCTGCATTCCCAGGTGTCAAACACAACAACAAACACTCCCCAAGTATGGGACACCACAAACCACCTGTCATTGTCTTCTTCTCATATCCTACCTGAGGGCATCCTATTCTGGGAATGAAAGGATGGGTCCTAAAACCAACTCTCTGCAGTATTAACAAATAAACCATAGAAAAGACTTGGAAAAGGTTATGTGTTTTCTTTAAGTTATTAAACATAAAAAATAAAGCAACTAGGACACACTATTCAGCATGTAACTCACCTGACAAGGAGTAGAATCCTCTCTCAGCTTCTTTCATCTTTCCCTTCCTCCTAGTTCTTTCCCCAACATGCACGATGTTCATGTCTCTCCCACAGGACTTCTGGCTATGTTTGTCTGCCTAACTTGATTTTGCTTATACTCTGTGCTGTTTCTTTTAGGTTTCTTGAAGTGACCATACATATGCCTCATTCATTTCCTTTAATTGCTCTTCATTTGGTTTAAAACCCACTACATACAATCTGGAACCTTCACCGTTCCCGAGTTGTCTTCTAGGTCATCAAAGACCTCAATAGTATCAAATCTGACAAATATTTTCTGAATTTCATCTTTTGTACTGTATTTTGTCTAGTTGATTCTCATAGAGAATCAACATTCTCTATGTCCTGAGCTTCCCAGATTTTTCCTAGTTTTCTGTATAAAGGGTGCCGCTGTCCTTTGTGTTTGCTGTGTTCACACTGGGACCTCAAAGTTAGGTCCCTGTCCTGTGTTCTTTGCTCCATGATTTCAGCCAGCTTAGCGTTTTCACTCCACCACATTTATGCTGATGACTCTTCTAATTCCTAATATATCCATTCCACCAATTCTGGACTAACTCATCTGAAATATCCAAAGAGACCACACATCAACTGAAGTTCAAATTTTTTATTGTTCAGACAAAATCTTCCTTTCTTCAGTATTCTTGTATGTTCTGGTTTACTTCCTAATCTTCAACAATGCCACAAATATTTTGAATGGATTCATAATGTTTAATAAAAATCAGAAATAGCTTTGTCTCAATCATATGAGCTAAAGTAATTTACACTTTTACCCCAAATAATCAAGTTAATTGAGTATACGACTCCAACAGTTAAAAACCAAACATCATTCACCATTTTTCTTCTTATTTGAAGCTTTTCATGGGATTTTGTTTCTCTGCCACACACTGAACCATAATCCATAGACAGCTTGAAATAAAAGTTATTATGTATGTGTCCTACCATATTTACTTTATAAAAAGTGACAAGCTGATCACACTGAAATATGTTTAGTTCCATATGTGTAATTTTTTACATAATTTGAGCTACTTAAAGAAAAACTATACCTATATAGTTTTATTTCATCTATTTCTGGCATAGCCGACACTTAATATTATGTATTTTTGACAAATAATAAAAGCCATTAGGTGTTTTCAATGTAGGATTTTCTTCTTGCTTTAATTTTTACCTATGACTTTATTAGATGATGTTATATACCCTTTAAATATCTATTTAATTTTAATTAAATGATCCACTATGCTTATTATAAGGACAGGTAAATAGTAAGTGCAGCTGCTAAAAGAAAACATCATAATTACTGTAATCTCAGCAGTTTGGGACACTAAGGTGGCCGGATCAATTGAGACCAGGAGTTTGAGACCAGCCTAGCCAACATGGTGAAACCTCATCTATACTAAAAATACAGAAAGTAGCCATGTGTGGTGGTGCATGTCTGTAGTCCCAGCTACTCGGAGGATGAGGTAGGAAAATTGCTTGAACCTGGGTGGCGGAGGCTGCAGTGAACCAAGATTGCACCAGTCTGGGTGACAGAACAAGACTCCTTCTCAAAAAACACACAAGAATAAAAAGAAAGAAAAGAAAGAAAAAAGAAAACACCATAATTAATGAGTGATAGTCTATAAAATTGAAGTAAATTTAGTACTATTCAATTTGAGACATATGGATGCAAATTTGAACGACATGGAGAGTTTTTTCAATTATACACCAAAGGCTCAGATTCTTCCAGGAATTAGTTTTCATAGCCCTCCAGGAATCATTGCCAGAAGGGGGCTATGTTTTTGCCAATGGAATCATCTTTCAGCCAAGTTAGAGTAAAAAATTATCAGAGGAAAAAGAAGTCAGAATCATAATCAAATACCATTTTCTCTGTCATTAAAAAATGGAATAAAGCATATTAGCTGTTTTAGAGGAATGTTCCAAAAATTAATGGTCACTGAAAATGTTATTAAACCTACAATAATTTTCAGAGCATTTCTATTTAATAATTCAGTTTTGTGAATTTTGACTAGAAAAAGACAACTTATAAAGAAATGCATCAGAAGATCTTTATTCAGTTGGTCTTCTGGACATTGACCTAGGCAAAGAATTTATGGCTAATACTTCAAAAGCACAAGCAATAAAAACCAAAAACAGATGAATGAGAGTTAATTAAACTAAAAAGCTTCTGTATAGCAAAAGACATTACCAACAGAGTGACAGACAATCTACAGAATGGGAAAAACTGTTTGTACACTATGGTTCAACAGGGAACTGACATCTAGAGTTTACAAGGAGCTCAGGCAACTCAACAACAGCATTAAAAGCAAATAACTCATTGTAAGGTGGACAAATAATATTAATAGACATTATTTTTAAAAAGACATGCAAATGGCCAATAAGCATATGAAAAAATGCTCAACATCACTAGTCATCAAAGAAATGCAAATTAAAACCACAATTAGATATCATTTACACAAGTCAGAATGGCTATTAAGAAAAAGACAAAAAAAATAACAGATGTTGGCAAGGGTGTGGAAAACAGGAAAGGCTTATACATCATTGGTAGGAATGCAAAGTAATTCAGCCTCTGTGGAAAACAGTATGAAGATTTGTGAAAGAACTAAAAATAGAACTTCCATTCAATCTAGCAATCCCATTACTGGGTATCTACCCATCTACCTAAAGGAAAAGAAATAACTACATTAAAAACAGCTGCACTCATGTTTATTGCAGCACTATTCACAATAGCAAAGATATGAAATCAACTTAAGTGTCTATCAAAGTATAATTGAATTTAAAATGTGTCATTAGACAGATACATGTGGGGTGTGTGTGTGTTTGTGTGTATACACACACCTCACACACAATGTTAAGTCAGATAATTCAGAAACAGAAAGTCAAATGTTGCATATTCTCATTTATAAGCAGGAGCTAAATAATGTGTACACCTGGCCTAGCATGTGGAATAATAGACATTAAGGACTGAAAAGGGTGGGTAGGATAGGGATTACAAATTACTTACAGGGTACAATGTATGTTGAGAGATGGATACATTAATAGCCCAGATTTAACCACTGTGCAATATATCCATGTAACAGAACTGCACTTGTAACTCTTAAATTTATGCCAAAAATCTTCTGTGGTTATTTCAAATCAAATTTCAGACCTTAAGGAGATCACTGCCTAAATGATTTCTACATTTAAATCTTCTAAAGAAAATCAAGTTAATTACATAGCAATCTGAAAAGTTGGTAATTAATTTATGATTTCTATAATGAATATATAAAACTGAAAGATAATTTACTGAGTGATGTGGCGTCAATGATTTTACAGTCTGAAAAATTTTATTTATATAAAAGTTATATTTGTATGAAAACATTCTTACTTAGAGAATAAAAAGCTTCACTTGTTGTAGTCAACAACTTAAAAATTATTTTCTAAATGATTGAGTAACTTCACAATCTTAACTATAACTTTTTTTAAAGGATAGAAAAAATAAACTCCAGGAGCATCTGGAGTCTCTTGGACCAGTGACACCTAAACTCCAGGAGACAGTTGAACAAATGACACATAAATTATTTGTTACACACACAAAAAGAGAGAAGAAAATAAAGAAAGTAAAGTCAGTGCCTGTAATCCCAGCTACTCAGGAGGCTGAGGCAGGAGAATTGCCTGAACCCATGAGGCAGAGGTTGCGGTGAGCCGAGATCGAGCCATTGCCCTCCAGCCTGGGTAACAAGAGCGAAACTCCATCTAAAAAAAAAAAAATAAAAGAAAGTAAAATCAATACTGTGTTTGGTAAATAAAGCTACAAGTCTATTATTCCAAAACCATATGTTTCACATGATTAAAGATATTTATATCCTCATAATTCACCTGCCAAAATCATGATTCACTGATAGAATCTATTTTTCAAAATTTGTTTCTCTGAATACATATAGGTCTAATTCCTTTGCATTTAAAATGTAAAAGCAATTCCTCCATAGATATGGCAACTTAAAAGATAAGAAAAGGTATAAAAGACATGGCTTTATAAAAATTCCTTTATATCTATTAAGATTCATCTTGAATATTCATATATTTCTATGTCAAACAGCTGAGTCTCTGAATTTTAGTGTGATTCACTTTACAAAACAAAGACTTAAAAAGTATTTGCTACAACTCAAATAAAAAATGTGCCACATATAATCGGAGTATTAATCTGTATTCCATTTCTAAAAATGAGAGAAAAAAATCTGTCATGACAGAGAAATTTTACTTACACTTTATGATAGTCAAATTTCTAAACAAAGATATTCAATACTTATGAATATGGGCACATTACAATTTTCTGAGTTTTAGATAGAGTCAGAAGCTGTTTGCTGCCTTTTGGTAATGTGAGTCACCGTGGCAAATGTGGTATAAGTTAAATCTATCTTAGCTTTCCATGTAGACACGAAGCAACTTATGACTGCACCATAACTCAATATGCATAACAGTCTATTGCATAGCTTTGCCTGCCAGATTTTCATTTCCTACTGTCTAGACAGCTGGTCTAAATACCACATTCTAAAACCTCCCTGGAGCATAATTCCCCCAAAGACTACTTAAAGCTTCTAGTAGTGTGAACTACTCCAGACACTCCCATTTTATTGCTTTCCTATGGTACAGTTGATGTCCAGAAAAACAGAATACAGACTTCCCTACAAGGAGAAAAAAAAAAAAAGACCTTAACAACCAATTACCCACTCTCGGTCCACAATCCCCCTGGTGGCTTTTAAGCTGTGTTCAGAAGTCAGGCTGAACAGTTTTTAGAAGAGAAAAACTATTTTCATGTAATAGACAATACAGAAAATATTTCCTGAGAGAAAAAGAAACCCCTGGAGTTCAAATGAATGCTCTCTATAGATCATTGTAACATTCAATTTATTGACATTTCTAAACAGATGTTTTATAAAAAAGAGAATAAAATAACTTTGGCTCTAACATCATAGGGAACAGTGAATCATAATCAGTTTAAAACTCAAACAAGAAAAAAGGGGTTAAATCTGAGAATAACTATAAGACTGGAAGAAAGTCAGCCAAATTCAAACAGGATATGCATGGATGTACTTAAAATAAGAATATAATTTAGCAGTAAGGTATGGAAATTAATCTGATATCAAAAGTCTGTAAAAGAAAATGAGGCAGAAAGATGACAAGAAATACAGGCAATGGACACAGTCAGGAAACATTCAGAAAAGAGCAGAAAGGTACTAAAATATGTGAGCACTAGTTTGACACAAGAAAAGCTGTATTAAAGAACATATGCCAAATTATTATTTTGTATTGGCTTCCTGATATGATTTGACTCTGTGTCCCCATCCAAATCTTATCTTGAACTGTAATTCCTATGTATGGAGGGAGGGACCTTGTGGGGGGTGACTGGATAATGGGGCAGTTCTCCCATGTTATTCTTCTGATAGTGAGTGAGTTCTCAGGAGATTTGATGGGTTTAAAAGTGTAGCACTTCCTTCTCTGTTCTTTCTCTCTTCTGCCACAATGTGAAGAAGGTCCTGCTTCTCTTTCCCCTCCACCATGACTAAGTTTCCTGAGAGCTCCCAAACTATGAAGAACTGTGAGTCAAGTAAAACTATTTTCATCACAAAGTACCCAGTCTCAGGTATTTCTTTATAGCAGTATGAAAACAGGCTAATACACCTCCATACAAAATTGTGATATTCTTGTCGAACAAATTTAAATAAATTTTTATCATAAACTGCAATTTCTGGAGCATAGCAATATATTCAGGAAAAAAAGAAGTTTATAGAAGATATGAAATGGGTCAGGGGCAGTGGCTCACACCTGTAATCCCAGCACTTTGGGAGGCCAATGTGGGTGAATCTTTGGGAGGCCAATCTGAAGTCAGGAGTTTGACACCAGCCTGCCCAACATGGTGAAACCCCATCTCAACTAAATACAAAAAATTAGCCAGGCATGGTGACATATGCCTGTAATCCCAAATACTTTGTAGGGTGATGCAGGAGAATCACTTGAACCCAAGAGGTGGGGTTGTAGTGAGCCTAGATTGTGCCATTGCACTCCAGTCTGGGCAACAAGAACCAAACTCCATCTCAAAAAAAAAAAAAAAGAAGAAGAAGAAAAAGTATGGAATAAAAAGAGACAAGAATGGCAGACATATGCACCAAAGTAGTTCTTAAATGATATGTGACCCAGCTTACTTGATAATGTCTAGAGCTTACAAATGAACCTTAGCCTGCAGCTGAAAAGAGAAGTAGGTATGTAGAAGTTTCTAGCAAAGGAGAAACAGGATCATCAACAGCTGGCAGATTGTGATAAAAGTTTTTCCATAAAGGGAACTCAGGAAAACAATGACTGAATATCACAATTAAAAGGAATGGAAAATCTAACATTTAGTTATAAGTATCACATTCCTAAATGTGTCTTCTTACTTACATTAATCTAGTCTATTTTTCCTGCATTTTTCCTCATTTATGCTTTAAACATTGGATAGCTTTTTTTTTTTCTATAAAGAGCCAGGGAGTAAATATTCCGGGCTTTCAGATAGCATATACTTTATCTTACATATATATTTTTTCATGTGTATGTGTTTAGTAATGCTTAAAAAATGTGAAAACAACTCTTACCTAGAGGGCTGAATAGAAACACAACACAGGCCATAGTTTGCCAACCCTTGTTTCAGAATAAATTGCCTTTTGACATCATTGAGATCTCATCAACTGCTGCTGACCATAAGTATATCAAAGGCAAACACGCAATTACACAGTAATTGGGTATGTTAGTATTTGGTTTGCTTCCTTCTCTCATTTCACCCAAATACATATGATGTGAACATTTAAAATCTTACGCATCTATTAAGCTGGCAAAGAGTAAGGACTGACATGATGACATGTTAGTGGTTTTTTTGAGTTCTGGGCTTGGATTGTAAATATTTGTAAGTTAATGGAAAGCAAAAATATTTAGCTAAGCTTGGAAATCCAACTATGTTGTATTTGCAGACATACTTTATGCTAAATAGAAATGTCTGATTTACATAAGATTCTGATAAGTTAAAATTCAATATGACCCAAATAAATTTCAGTATAGATATTGTACAATAACACTACTTTTTATCAGAAACCACATACATGTTTTTTAAAATTTTCATTGAAGGCATGTTTGGAAAGGCTAATGAAAATATATACAATATTTATTTCCACAGAGCACAAATATTTAAAACTGTCTTATCTATCCTCATTTTATTGGGAGGAATGTGTTAGCATTATTATTCCTATATTCAGCAGATGTTTATTGAACATCTAACTTGTCTACTTAGACTATAATAAGGAACAAGATAGACATGGTCTTCACCATGATGGAGTCATTTCCTATGAGACTGAGAAGTGATTTTTAAAAAGAAGAAAAAGTAAGATAATTACAGTCTATGAAAAGTGAAGAAGTAAGCATAACAATTTGGATAAATTGTGTAGCCTCTAGAAAGAAGTAATATTAAAGCTTAGAACTAAATATGGAAGAACAGGCAAAATTTTAAAGAAATGTGGGCAAAGCATTCCAAGCCTGAGGAGGGTCAGTTGAAAAAAGCATCACATAAAGAGAGTTTAGTGTGCCAAAGTAATAATTATGAGGTCAGTTGCCTGAGGTATTGAAAAAGCAGCATGAAATAAAGCTGAGGAGGAAGCTAGGATTAAGACTCACACTTCTACTTGGAGAAAGATTGGAGGAGGAAAGAATAGAAGCAGAGAGACCAGTAGTGAAGAACCAATATGGTCCCTTCCCTCTGTGAAGAATCTACATATTTTCCAGGTGAGTGATGGCAATGGTGGAGAGTAAGTTAGTGGCACAGGAATGGACAGGGATGAATGGACATAGAGATATGGGACAAGAGGAAGGCTCACGCCACAGTCTATCTTCCTATCTGTGGGAATCATGCAATAGGTAGAGAAAAATTAATTATTTAAAAGCAAGAAGACATAACTAAAATTTCAAAGTTCTTTAGAACTCAAATTACATCTTTTTTTTTTAAATTTTTTATTGCATTTTAGGTTTTGGGGTACATGTGCCGAACATGCAAGATAGTTGCATAGGTACATCTTATTTAACATATTTTCAAGTCATAAAAATAATAGGAAAATATTGCTTAACCCATCCAGAATTTTAAAATGGAATTTAAAATGTAAACTATGAACTCTTCCCTATCTTAAAGTTTTAACTCATTAAAGATAAATATATTTGTCACATGCCAGTGTATGTGCTTACTACTGAAAGTACAAATAAAGAAATACATAAATCTCAACAGTTATGAGCTGATATTTCAGGTGCTACTTATCTTTGGTAAAAGTATTTAAGATTATTTCATATTTTTTCTTTCTATTTTCTGCTGTTTCTTAAACAAGCAAAGAAATGGTATGCTTTATGACTCCACAAGGACTCTGACTCAGCCTCTTCCTTTTCTTTGTCTTCCTTTCGCTTCCTAATTCATTAGTCAAACGATTAAGTGAAGCAGAGCAAAGTGTATCTGCACTGGGGAAGGTAATTCTCTGGGACTGGAGTGGGGTATTGAAGCCCAAGGAGGGTGATGAGAATTATTTACATGAAGCATGAGCATGGCTGGACAGCTTATATGGGAAGCCAGAGGTAGAACAAGCTGAGGTGGGTATGCATACATTGGGGCAATCCAGGGAGTTGGATCACAAGCAGGATATGGAGGAAGTGCTGCAGGGTTTTGGCATCCAAGTAGGAAGCAAAAGGTGACCACACAGGGACCTTATGTATGGAGTAAAAGCATAATCAAGGTAAGGATGGCATCTGTACAAGAGTCAGCCCAGCAGGGTGAGGAAGGAATCTATGCATGGGAACAGACAGGTGTAGAGATGTGAAGCCCAAATATGTCAAGGAGAATATCCATGTGGGCAGGCACTCTAACATGACACTAGAGCTTGAGTGGAGTGGGGAAGGCATCAATGAGGAAGAATGCCCCAGTGCAATAGAAGCCAGAGCCACGAAGAGGATCTAGTTACAGTGGAATTCAGAGAGCATCTACCTGGTGGAGGAGTAGTCATGGAGATGGGAGATTGGTTACTCTCAATCTCCCAAAAGAATCAATTGACTAAATGTATATAAAGTGTAATGAGAGCTAGGATTCTCGCTGTCAAAGAAGGAATGGAAAGGAGAAATCCAGAATGCATGCTGACATATTGAATTGGGATTAGAAGTGTCAATATGAGTCAGGTGCAGTGGCTCATGCCCATGATCCAAGCTACTCTGGAGGCTGAGGCAGGAGAATTGCTCAGGATTTCAAGCTGACATGAGCTATGATTGAGCTGCTGTACTCCACAGCCTGGGCAACAAAGTGAGACACATTAAAAATATATATAAAATAAAGAAATACTGTGAATTTATGCTATCTAATATTTATAGATAGGAATATAATACAGTGTGTATCAATATAGATAGTACTATATATATATATAAAATATTTTTGTAGTTCTGTCTACTGAGAGGGCCTGAGAGTAGCAACATCCCAATGACAATAAGCACATGTAATATATAAATTGTGGATTCTGAACACATTCTCCTCTAAGAGGAATGATGATTCCTTGGAAATATGGTAAATTCCAATGCTGGGGAAGGAAAAGTAGAGAATAAACTTGGAACTCACTTCTTGGGTCAGAAACTAAGAAAAGCTTAAAGAAAGGTGGAGACATGCCAAAAGAATACAGAAACCAGCTTCAAGAGGCTCCCACTGCTCAGGCCAGAAACCACATGAGTAGTATTAAAAGCAAACAAAGAAAATGATAGCATCAGATTATAAAATGGCTAACAAAATAAGAAGCCAAATATATATAGATATAAGCTAACAAACACAAAAAAGTATATCAATTTAAAGCTTTAAAATGGAGGAGGTATCTATATAGTTTTATAGTATCTTCCATAAAATTCATATTGTTTTGAAAGTAGAAAAGAGACACTTTTAAATGGAGAAGTCAGGCAGATACACGTTTAATTGAAAATCAAGTGCCTTCTTTGCCGTAGTGGGACAAATCAAAATTATGTGTCACCTGATAGGTTGGATTGGTAAAAACAAAATTTGTGATATTTCTGTCAAAGGTGCACAAAATGAATCTAATCGTGAGAAAATGTCAGAAAGAACAAAATTGGAAGACATTCTAAGAAAGAACAAACAACAAATGAACAGCAAACTGGACTGTTAGATTGTACAATGTTAAAACATGAAAGTCAAATAAATTTCTGAGAAACTCTTCTAGACTGAGGAAACTAAAGACACATTACAATTAAATGCAATGCTTGACTCTAAGCTGGATCCTTTTTGCATTAAGAGATTTTTATTAAAACTATTGGTGAAATTTGAATGGGGTCTGTGGGTTGGATTGTAGCAATGAATCAATGTAAATTTCCCTGATTTGGGTTGCTATATTGTGACTGCATAGGTGTATTCTAAGACATTGGGCATTAAATCAGTAGTTACTTTCTAGTGGACCAGAAAACAAACATTCTTGTACAACACTTAAAACTTTTCTATAATTTGAAATTGTTTCAAAATTAAAAAAATAAAATATGATTTACTTTTTTAAATTAAAAATACAAGTCTACTTTACTTTAAAAATGGTCTCTCTGTTCATGTATTCAATTAATTCATGTATTTATTTATCTTGATTTAGTCATGCAGAAATTTGTTTTAAAAGTATTCTGTGTCAGGCATAGTGTGAGAGGTTCAAACATTTAAATTCATGTTTCATTTAATCATAACAGTCTTGCAAGTTATGAATGATTATTTTAATTTGTACACAGAAATAATGTTCAGCTAGTTGTTGAAAAAAGCCACATATAATATAGGAGAGCCTGAGTTCAATTCCAAGTCATATAGATTCCAGTCCGAACCTAACATTTAACTCAATGAAAGACATTTAAAATAAGTCATTTATCATTTTAAGTGGTCAATGAACAAATAATTGTGGTATAATTTAAGCATACCTTAAAACTATAGTATCATTATTCTACCTTACTATTACTTTTTTACAATAACTTCTAACAAAGAAAGAGAAACAACCAGTAAAAATATAAGTATGAAAAGACATGAAGGAAATGGATATATGTTACACAGTGAAAAAAGCCAAGTCGGAAAAATTATATACTGTACAACTCCAACTCTATAACATTTGGGAAAAGGTAAATGTTATATTGTCTATGGAGACAATACAAAGATGAGTGATTGCCAGGGGTTGAGGAGAAATAGAGATGAATAGGCAAGCACAGAGGATTTTAAGGCAATGAAACTATTCTGTATGACACCATAACAGTGGGTACATGTCATTGGACCTTTGTACAAACCTATGTAGTACACAACGCCAAGAATGAATAAATGTGATTGAAGAAATTTTGAAATTTCTATCACATCTCTTTTGTGCAATGTAATTATTGAACACTGCTAAATAATATCAATATACTTATATATATTTACATTATACACATATATACTACCACAAATGTGTGTTTCATCATTTATTTTTACACATGTACATGCGTATCCAAATGTTGTAGGTATATACTGAGAAAATATACACAATACAGTTCCATTCCACAATGAAGAGTCAAAGTCTCTTGGAAATACTTCAGAAAATGCCTGATTTAAAATACACTCCTAGCCACTTTTATTAATCACAGAACAACAAGATGTGCTCCATTAGAAATAGGTCATTATTTCTTTAATTGAGGACCATATAAAATTGGTTGACATTTGTGTAACTTTAAACAGAATTACGTACAGTACCATGGGTTTACACTGAGAGATGATTTTCAGAACCGAGACTAAGAAGTAGCAGATTCCTAACTCCCATGCCTCACTCATCCATTAAGAGAACTAGGAAAAGAGTAAACTCTAGAATTTAAGTTATAAGCATGTTTCTATTGTAACACAAGTGTATAAATGTAGATTCACATAAGTTTAATATATGAGATAAGGCGATACTCCATGAATGTGTGTCTGTAGGTATGGATTCTGTCATAAGTCAGAGAATAGGTTCTGAAATTTATGAAGAAACCTGTAAAAATACACCAGAAGAAAAATTGATTAAAGTAAAGGATTTTACTCTGTCAATCACTTCAACAGTTATTTGTTGCCAGTCCAATATATATATATATATATATATTTTTTTTTTTTTTTTGAGACGGAGTTTCGCTCTTGTTACCCAGGCTGGAGTGCAATGGCACAATCTCGGCTCACCGCAACCTCCGCCTCCTGGGTTCAGGCAATTCTCCTGCCTCAGCCTCCCGAGTAGCTGGGATTACAGGCACGGGCCACCATGCCCAGCTAATTTTTTGTATCTTTAGTAGAGACGGGGTTTCACCATGTTGACCAGGAGGGTCTCGATCTCTTGACCTCGTGATCCACCCACCTCGGCCTCCCAAAGTGCTGGGATTACAGGCGTGAGCCACCGTGCCCGGCCGCCAGTCCAATATTGTATGCTAAGTAGTATGAGATGTCTCTGCCCCTAAGAAGTATTTTCAAGTATTTGTGAGAACAAATTGAGTGAGAAAAATAGTAGAAAGAAAGAGGACAGTCAAAGAAAAAATTTTATAATTTTAAAAAATATTCTTTAACTTTATAATATTTATGCATTATACTAATCAGTTTTGAATCATAGAATGTTTCTTAATTTAATAAATTAGAAATTTGTAGGTCCATTAGACATTGATAGAAATAAAAAATCTGGATAAAGAACTACATTAGAAAATTGAAGGCATAGGCAATGGGTTCAATACAATTTGACTGACCATGTCTGACTACAGGATTGATGAACAAAAAATGTTCATTGCTAAAAGTGTGTGTGTGTGTGTGTGTGTGTGTGTGTGTGTGTGTGTGTGAGAGAGAGAGAGAGAGAGAGAGAGAATGAGAGACTGAGAAATATAATATTCTTACTATCTAAGCAGCCTTGTATATTGGAAAAATATAACATTGGAATCAAACTATAGAAACAAAAACCTTATTTAATATCAGAAAGTGGACCAAAAATACAAAAAGAAAATGTGAGTGCTTTATGAAACCTAATCCTTTTTTCTTTTCCTGTAGGCCCACAGAGCAATTCCCCATGCAACAGCTCGATTGCTGATGTCTTTGTGGCAACAAGTGACATTACTGGCTCATATAAATTATCCTAAGGGTAGATTGATGGTTATTAAATCACTACTGAGTCACATCTGTGTTCATCTTATAGAGATGTAGAGACAAGTACTACAGGCAGTAACTGTATGTCAGTTGCTGGCTCTGGTTCAGTAATTCCACAAAAGTCAAATCCATCTTGTTTCTTGTAGAGAAGATCACAGAATGAGGGAAAGCTCTGCTGCAGCAGGGACATGGGCACATAAGTGCAGCCTAAATGTCTTCTGGGGCCTCTCCAGCCCTCAAGAGCAAAGTAAGATTACTATGAAACTGCACAGAAAAAAATCTCACTAACTTAAATTTCTGCTAATCCCTAAGAATTACCTCCTGCCTCCAATTTTTTTGGTTTTACACATGCTACTCTTTCACATCATGACTTTCATTCTTCTAAAATATGGGTGTCCAAATGATCACAATAAGTATATAATAAACTTCAGTAAATTTGACTAGAAATGAAAAATAGAGTGGGCTTACTGCCACCTGACCTCTAAATTACATGTATACCCCTCATTTCTCTTTCTTATGCCCTTCCTCCATTTTCAAAAAGAATATTCAAATAGTCAAAACATATTCAAATCTAAAAAATCTCATCATCTGGAATGCATATCAACCCCCTTCTCTATAAATGTCAGCAAAATGACACTCAGGCTCACAATGACTCAAATTCCGTTTTAAATGAGCCTATCAAGAAATCACTCTCAAATATTGCATGTACTATTGGAAGAATTCTAGTAAACGTGACATTCTCAACCTTATCATATTGAAGTACAGCTCACATGTACTCAACACAGGTATAAAAATCTGTATACAGATGACAGCCACTAAGCATTTTCTGGAAAACCAGCTGATTTCACAAGAGGCTAAAGAAAGTCAAGAAAGATGTTTAATTCCTGGTGTCTGCCTCTAATAAGATTACTCTCTTTTTAATGTGAAGGAACTGGCCCAAGTTTGGTTCTCTGCTTTTCTCAATATATTTATTCCCATTTGAAGCTAAAGTCATTCAGCCTTTCATTTTCAGAAATATTGCAGACTAAATAACCAAAGACCACTGGCTCAGACCAAAATCTATTTGTAAATATCACTAATACATGACTGAGCTCACATGATAGTAAAGAAAAACCTGTAATAGCTTTGATGTTCAGATGTCTCCAGTGACATTCAAATATTCTAAAATATGGTATCAGTTTGTCTTCTGGCTCTAGGATTGCTTCTCTTGTAGCAATGACCACCAGATAGAATGGGTGTCATATTACAGGGTAATCACCATGATTTTGGAATTGTGCTTTCATTAGATTTCTTCTAGAATGACACAATTGGCCTCTAACTGCCTGGCTCTCCAAACCTGTTTCTGCCCAGGGTTGGTGAAGTTGGAAGAGGAAATGGAGTATATCCTGAATGAAGCTTAAAATCCTATGAGATATTTCTATTAACCTTTATACATAAAGAGTAGATAAGTTTATCTCTCTCTGTCTTCTGTCTTTATTGATGTGTTCAAAACTCCAGGCACAAGTGTAGTGTCAACAAGGGTTGGTTTTGCTTTCTCCAAAATGCCAACAAGATGCAATTTAGATTCATAAAAGGACTCAAGTTCCCATCACTATGACTTATCAGTAAACTGATGACTGGTTTACAGTACTCTGTAAGTTCCCAAGTCTATAGGCTGTGTAAGTACATTTTATTTACATCATAATTCTAGTTTCATAGGATCTCCTACTGCAAACTTTCTCTAGTGAATACTTGTCATGTTTTAATCATCTAGGGTATTTAGATAATCCATTTTCTGTTTTGAGAATTATTGAAATTCTAAGCTGTGGAGTTAGGTAGCTAGCTCTTTGATTAACCAACACCATTAACCTATAAGCTTGACTTGAACCATCCTGAAATCATGTAACTTTCTCAATAACCTTTAATTGATGCTTTTTCTACTTCAATGGCTGTATACACTGTTAATTGTAGCTGAAAATCTGAATAAACCCTCTAAACTTCTTTTAGGCAAAGTTAGCCAGAACTGCCTACTCTCACTCCCCTACCCCTTCTGTTTACAATGGTCTTTGTTTATATGGCTTTGCTCCAATAATATCATTAAATTCAAGAGAGGAGGCTTTAACTAAAGTTCAGTGTACATTAGACATAACTTTACTTTTTAAGTCTTAGGAGAATGGTCCATCATGTTCAAAAACTTTCTCTAAATACATTAGCCCCTCATCTGTTTCCTTTCTGGACTCTAACAACACAAACTGCCTGTATAATGCATTTCTCTCTGAGAACTTAGATTCCCTTTTTCAAGAAAGCAGAGAAGCCTAATTTCATTGAATTTGTACTAAGGGTAATACACTGAGATAAATGCTTTATGTACATTTTGCCCTTTGACTTTCCCTTTCTGACTACAAATGCTACATGAGTTCTCTATATTTACAGATAAGGAAAGCAAGGCTCCCAAAAATTATACAACTTGCTAACAGTCACACAGTTGGGGCTCGCATACAAGTGTGTAAGATTCCAGGTATTTTTTTTTCACTACACTTTGCAACACAGATATCAGTTTTAAATCCAGCTTATAAAATATTGAAGGCCATGTCAGGTATAATATATGTATTTCAGGAAAAAAACCTCAGATGGGTCCCATAGAAACATGGGACAGCAGAAAAGAAGAGAATTGAAACTAGATTGAGCTCGCACTCTTGAATAGGGCAGTCCTGGTTGGTAGGTCCTTAGGAGCAGGTTCCTAGGTGAATCTCTCAAAACATAGCAGCTTCATTTGCATTGCGGAAAATGGTTTACATTATTTTAATGATGGCCAAAAGAGCAATTTCGATAGTGGTAACCACAGGAAACCAGAATTATAGCCATTTATAAGTTGTAACTGAACTGTGAGTCACTTCTGCTCATTCATTACTGAGTGTCTGGTGTATATGAGTCATTATGAAAATACAGAACATAAGTGACTTTTGCGAAAATTAGCAACACAAATCCAAAATATAAGACACATACTTCTCCTTGATATATACAAAACTCTAATTTTATGAGGGATTTTATTACAAAAATGATAATAGTAGTGATAAACTAAAGAATATATATTCAGAAATGATTAAGACCAAGAATTGGCAGACATTTCTATAGAGGTTTAGATAATAAACATATTAGGCTTGTGGAATATACAGTAATTGTCACAAAAACTCAACTTTGTTGTTGTAGCATGAAAGCACCCAAAGACATTAACAAATGACTGTGACTACGTTTCTATAAAACTTTATCTATAAAAGTAGTTGGCAAGCAGATTTAGTCTATGGGACACAGTTTGTTGACCTCTGATCTGTATACTTTCTAGAAGAATTCTGTAATTTATTTAACTGTAAAAATTAAAATTATAGAATATTTTTGACCAAAACTCAAAGACTGAAGTTAAAAGTGCAGTTATTCTCACATTTAAAAATTGCAAAAAAAGTAACTGGAACAGACAATCTCTGAGGGCTTAACAAGGGTCCATAAAATCTTACAACTGCCCACTCATACTACATATATTCCACATTCCACTCCTAGCTAACTTAAAAAGAGAAAAATGGGACAGGAGAGAAGATTTTTCAGCATAAATATATATGCTTTATATTTTACGGGAAATAAATGTTAGTAATGGGCTAAAGGAATAAGAATTTTTCCTGCCCCTAAGTCAAGTTTCATAGCAGAAAGCTTTAGCTCAACCACAAGCAAAGATTTGAGAAGGGAAGCTGATCACTTCATTCCCTGTGTGGATAACTCATGAGCTGTAGGATCCTGAGTTCATCCTTGTGCCACAATTAGAATGAAAACACGAGAGAGGAAGTTATGAAGTGTATTTGACATAGAACCTCTGCAATAGGAGGCAGTGTGTACACATTAAGATTGGCATCAATTTCTAGGCTATGGATTTCTAAAGACTTAAAACTTCTTGGAAAATCTTGTATCAAAAGAAAGAGCAATAAGCCAGTTAAAATATTCTGGTGAAGAATTATAATCCTAGTTCTTGGACACTTTCCATTAAAAGCTATAGATGAACTTGGTATTTTTCCATGAAGGGGCACAAACATTCAAATAGATGTCAGGCACTAGAAAACACCTTGATGTCAGGGACATCAAGTCTATTGAGTAGACAATTTCCCAAGAATGACTTGGGGACATGAACCACTGATGAGATTAAAGGAGAACCAAAAGAAAAAGTAATAAAAAAGCATTAGATGAAACTCAACACTCCTCCCAAGGAAACCTGTGCAATTCCCATAAAAGACAATCACACTGATGGAGCTGTGTTCCACCAGCAGATGACCTCAGACAAACTGACACTACCCTGTGACCGATACAAACTTGCTTATGATAGAAATTACTATTTCTCATGTCTGTGAGACTACAACACTTGTAATCACTCAAAAATGTTAGAGATGTGTTTAGCATGGTTGCCCATGTCTTCCCCCTTAACTCCAAGCAGAAATACAACTCAAGCCTATGATGGAGAGAAGGTTACATCTAAAGTGAGCTTGAGGCTGGACTTGCAAAATGACTTAGAATTTTATTAATTAAAGGAGAAGTGAAAATTGTGGAAACTTCAGAGGTTAAGAGATATGAAAGGAATACTTTGCAGGTTATGCCTGAGAATAGAAAAATTAAAATAGTTCCTATCCATTAATAACAGAACAATTCAAAATATAACATACAGAATGATGGTTTGTTTACTTAAAATATTTAAATGCATGATAGGATGGTTCAGGGAAACATGTTTCAAAATTAGAAAGAATTTAGAAATTACTATTTATGTATAAAATTTAACTAGACCACCCATTCGTGACATTGATCCCTAATTATGACTATTGCTTAAGTGTCTTCATTCAGGAAAAGAAGAAAATGCTGATTGCACTCCTGTTCTACCCATTTTTCATGGATTCTAGAACACACAGGAGCAATTTCTCTGGAAAAAATTTATTTATCTGGGTCGCCTACACCTCAAGGAATCATCAAGGAGCAGTATTTGGATCCTGGGCATGTTTGAAGTAGCACTGCATTTTCAAACTGTAAGTGAAGCTTGTTCTGTGACCATGTAATAAAGGCAAAAATATTATCATGTACCAAGGTGATGAATAGACCTTAATCCACTGGATATTCACTGTGTGCTAATTCATAATAAGATGTTTTCAATTACTGTAGTATTAGTTACTCAATATGAGTGCAGTAAAATAACCAGATGTTTTAAATATCATGTGACTATTAAATACCTTGTCTCACAAAATCCTCTAACCAAATAGCTCTGCTTTTACTAACAATGTTAATTCCAAATTTAAACATCCCCCAGATATAAAATGACTGTTTTGAAAATACAGGAGAGTAAAGTTTCATTTGATATAATAGAAATAAATAGTTATTTTCCATCTTCCTATAGTTAAGTCAATGCACATTGTCCAAAATTGAAAGTCCAAAAACTATTAGAAAGCATATCATTAAACAAACAATTAAAGGTATTGCCTCTGGAAAATGAAACCCAGAATTGTATTACAGTAAATGTATAAGCTGGGTCTCTGTAAATATCCAAATCCTTTGGTGATTAAGAATCCAGAATTTAGTAATTTTCAACTTAGAGCGGCAATACAGTGTGAAAAAATAATATATATTATGTAATAATATGGGCAGCATAGTAATAATAGTGGGAAGCACCCTATAATCAACCACATTTATTCAGATTCCTGATGTGAAACATTTGAAAGTTCATAGTTCATAGATGACAACAAAAAAGATTATAGCCTTATGTAACTTTAGGCAAGGTTTTACAACAAAGCTTTTTTTAATCTCTTATTTTTCAAAGCTTTTTAAATATTTGAATTTTAGATAAGGAATATTTTTACCTGTTTGAAATTTTTATTTTTAAAACCATGTACATGTTATCATTTAATAAATATGCAGACGCTTTTTAAAAAAAGGCAAATAGGTAAAGAGTAAACCAATGTACAATTAGGAAAAATGAAAGACTTTATAAACATGCAGTAAATTAAACTTATGAAAAACGTCAACATGATCAACATATATAGAATATTTGAATGACTTCACAATGGCATAAAAAATGTTTCTTCACTTAATGATTTTATTGGTTCCACAATGAAATTCTATAATGTACAAAAAAGGGTTAACTTAGCAGGACTGGGTTGTTGAAACCCTGTAGGTTCCCAAGAAAGACCTTTATTATTATTATTACTATTATTTGAGATGGAGTCTCACTCTGTTGCCAGGGTTGGAATGCAGTGGCTCAATCTTGGCTCACTACAACCTCCACCTCCTGGGTTCAAGGGATTCTCCTGCCTCAGCCTCCTGAGCAGATGGGATTACAGGCACCCACCACTACAACCAGCTAATTTTTCTATTTTTAGTAGAGGTGGAATTTTATCATGTTGGACAGGCTGATCTGAAACTCCTGACCTCATAATTTGCCTGCCTTGGTCTCCCAAGAAAGACCTTTTTTTCAGGACCTGGCCTTGGCTGGCTCCTGACAGCTGAGCTCTGAGCCCTTGGAAGGTTTTGTTAAACAAAATGTTTCTATATGCAGGCAGGCTTGGACCATGCTATAACAATTTAATCAAATAGTTTATGTTAAAAATGTGTTAACATAGGCCGGGCACAGTGGCTCAAGCCTGTAATCCCAGCACTTTGGGAGGCCGAGGTGGGTGGATCACGAGGTCAAGAGATCGAGACCATCCTGGTCAACATGGTGAAACCCCGTCTCTACTAAAAATACGAAAAAAAATTAGCTGGGCATGGTGGCGCGTTCCTGTAATCCCAGCTACTGGGGAGGCTGAGGCAGGAGAATTGCCTGAACCCAGGAGGCGAAGGTTGCGGTGAGCCGAGATTACGCCATTGCACTCCAGCCTGGGTAACAAGAGTGAAACTCCATCTCAAAAAAAAAATGTGTTAACATAAACTATTATGCTGACAATTGTTTTTTTCTCTGGTAGTCTGAGGTCTGAATAACAGATTAGCTGAGCATTAAGTAATATGCAGTGTCTTACTGACTGACCCCCCAGCCCCCACCACTCCCACCATCCCCACCACTCCTCCCAAAAGAAACCCTGGGATCCAAGGTTCAGGTGAACTTTTCTGGCTGGCAATTCTTCACACATGTTGGCTCACATTATTGCTGGGAAAATTAGGTTTCTCCTATGAGACTGCACACTGTACTATACTGTACTTGGCCCATGCACCTTCTTCTTCTTCTTTCTTCTTCTTCTCCTCCTCCTCCTCCTCCTCCTTCTTCTTCTTCTTTCTTCTTCCTCTTCTTCTTCTTTTTTTTTTTTGCTGATTTTAATCTGTATCCTTTCACTGCCATAAAATGTAATCCTGAATATAAGACCTTTTGAAGCCTGTGAGTCCACTTAGTGAACAGCTGAACCTGAGGATGGTCTTGGGGACCACCACATGTGCTATTATCCTAAAATAGTGACATTTGGCATAAGTATGTGTTTCTGATGCCAGAAATTAGGTTACTAGGACTTCTTTAGTTCGCCAGCTATTGTTACCCTTATTTACTATACATTTCTTTTAACTTTTGATCTTATATTTTGTTGTTGTGTTGCATATTAACAGCATCTCTGGAATCTAAAATTCTGTCAGTTAAGTGGGAGCAATCAAGACCTCTACCTTATGTTCTGATGCCTTCTGAGCAGATGCATTACATCAATTTTCCAGGTAAAATTTAATCTTGAGTTTTTGTATAAGCCATAATGAGTAATATGTGCCATGTGGGAGAAACTATTAACCCTTTCAGCTGGGTTCACAGTGGCCAATATAGCAGAAAACCATTTATGCAACAAGTAATGTAAAATTGCTAGCAACCAGTACCACGGACAAATACACGTTGATTGTATCCAACTCACACTGCTGTTTAGAAGACGGCCTGCAATAATGTGTATGGGAAGGGCACTATAAATTTAAAAAAGATGCTAGTTATCACCTTTACTATGCATTTATAGATTAGAGGAGTTTCTAAATTGCTCAATTTGTTTCTTTTCCTTAAGATAGATCACCTCTTCAGCTCCATAAAGAAGTAGTCTTGTAAGATTGCTCATGTCTGGATGATGTACCAATGAGAAGGGAAAGGATTTCAGAGCAATATCCTGTTCAACAAGGTAGGACAGGATCTGCAATGAGGCTTCCACCAAATCAGGGTCAATATATTTATCTTGAGTGGTCTATTATCAGATAGCTGGAATGGACTACATTCCCTCTAACTTGAAAAATTATTAGAGTTTATTCTTTCTACTAATGAGCCTTTGTTTTCAAGGTTGAATACAAAATATGAGAAGACTAAAGGTTTTTATGTAAAGGAAGCTGCATCTGCTGTGATCATTAACTGAACACCCTTCAATAATACATGACTGATGTTTTAAATTTTTTGTCTTTGAGCTGTTTTTTTCTGACAAGCGTGCCCTGCCCCTTGCTGTGTTGTGGGGTCCTTCCACCTCTAGTCACAGTAACAAGAAGAAAACCTGCAGAGGAAGAGTATCAAGTATTTTCCTTCCTGCTGTGCTGAAAAAAATGTTTATATAAAAATATGTCAAATATAGAAAATTGTTACTGTGATCTGTGAAAAGCATAAGTTGAAAATAATTTTTTAAATACAAATATTTTATTTTCCTGGAGAAAAAAACATAACACATTATAATTTGGAAAGAAAAGAAAGATTCTCTGTCCTCCACAAATCTATTCCTTTCATATAGAAGTTCTTCCTCTCATCCAGAAGTCCATTGAAGTTATGGAGAGTAGAATTTAGCCCACATTCCTCAGCACCCCACTGAAAGATAGAAAAAAAAATATTGACATAACTGAAAATACAGAAGGGAGCAGAGTATGTGTCTGATTTACACCCATTCTCTTTCTATTTTCTGCTTTCTAACACTTTTATCTATTTCACATCCCTTAGGATTTAATTTTAAAAGATGAAGTTATGACTATGGGCAGACAGACTATTACCAATGCAAATTCAGTGAATAAATATGATCATAGGTTATTGACCTTATCAATGACTATCTATTAAAATGAAGAGTATCCCAAGAAAAACCAAAGCAAACAAAATCAGATGTCTTCTATATGATTATACATATATAAAAGGCTAATAAAAAATTCACTGATTTTACTTTCTGAGGCTTATAATCTTTGATAAATTTATGATCTCATTTTATTTCCAAAACAAATTGCCATCATTTAATTGGTATTAAATTTATTCATGCCAGATACTTTTCTAGGCACTTAGAATACAGTATTTAACAAAACAGACAAAAATCTGTTGTGACAGAATTTATGTTTCAACAGAAAAAATTAGACAACACACAAAGTAAATGAATATATTAGATAATTTGCTGGTAAGTAATAAGAAAGAAAGCAAGTTGGTGTGGCTGTGGAGAACAAGGGGAAGAAAGAGGAAGAGCAACAGGACCTGAGGTCAGAGAGGCAACTGGGCTTGGCTCACCCATGAGCTTTTCATAATTTATAATAACCCTGGCTTTTAGTTTGAATGAAAGGAAGGGCCACTGGCTTGTTAAACAGATGAGCAATGTGTCTCAATTAAGAATTTTTTAAATTACTGTAACATGAAATCACAAAAAGAAAAATAATTTGTAACCTCAAATTCTTCTTCTTCTTAGAAGCCTGGGGAATCAGATTGTTTATGTTGTTAACTGGGAAGTTATGAAATGGGCCAGAAGACTGGATTTACAATTCCTGGGGACAAGGAATCAATCCAAAAATGAAAATGCTGAAGCAAGCAAATAACTTAGAAAAATGTCCCAGGGATATCAAGAAGTTTCTTGAGGAAATGAAACGAGTGGAATCATTCCATCTCTCTTTTTTTCTTGAAGAATCTTCCATTACTGTCAACTCCTGGCTCTCACTTCACTCATCACACTGGTGGCTGCAGTCCACCCAGCCCTGCTAGCTTCAACACACCTGCCATCCTAAATATCCTGTGACCAGGTTACTTCACAGACACATATTCTGTCCACCTCTGCCGTGGCCCAATTCACTTCATTTATTGAAGTGAATTTGATGTAATGTTTCTAAACTGCTGTTTCAGAGGCTTTACTCACATTAATTTAACAAGCATTCTGAAGTTCAAATTGTACTTTAACCTCTTCATTCATGTTCTTCAAAGCAGAAGGGATCTTAAGAAGGTGAATGTAAGTTGTTAATATCTAGGACAAGGACATGCAAGGCAATTTATACCATATCAATCAACTATTTAGAAAATTATTTATTTTGGTTAGGGAATGAGTAATTCTGAGTACTACTAATAAAGAAAGTCTAAAGAAAGAGCAAGTTCTTGGAGGCATCAGACAGCTTAAGAGTGTTACAGACTGAATTGTGCCAACCACCCCCTTCCCCAAATGAATAGATTGAATCCCTGTTGCCCCCAGTGTGACTGTATTTGGAGAAACGGTCTTTAAAGAGATAAAAGGTCAAATGAGATCATAAGGATGAGACCCTAATCTAATAATACTGATGACATAATAAGAAAATGAAGAGATACCAGAGGCATGTGCTCACACATAGAAAGAACCCTGTGAGGATGCAGTGAGAAGGCGATTCTTTGCAAACCAAGAAAAGGGAGCTTAGGAGAAAATCAACTTGCTACTGCCTTGATTTCAGACTTTTACCCTCTATAAGTGTGACAAAGAAAATTTCTGTTTTTTTAACCCCCAAAATACAAGTCTGTGGCATACTATCATGTGCAACCTAAACTGACTAATAAAAAGAGAGTGAAGAAAGTCAGGACTTTAGTAAATAAGACTAGAGTGTAGGACATAGGAAAGAGTTAGAAAATAGGGATCGGCTTGTCTTGACTCTGGAGAGTTTAGTAGTTGTAAGACCATAAAGATGATCTATAAGTTTAAGCTGAAGCCTTAGAGAAATAAGACCTACACAGGTGTAGAAAATGCATACAAGTTACTTGCAATTTGTTATAGAATGCACGTCTGTGTCCTCCCATAATTCGTATGTTGAAACCCTAACCCCTAATGGGATGGTATTAGGAGGTGTGTCTCAGAGGGGTAACGGTTTAGATAAAATCATGAGGGTGGAGCCCACACACTGGGTATCCTTACGTGAAGAGAAAGAGATTAGAGCTAGTGCTCTATGCCATATGAGGATATAACTAGAAGGAGACTCTCTACAAGTCAGAAATTAGGCCCTTATGAGACACTGCATCTGCCTGTGCCTTGATCTTAAACTTCACGGTTTCCTTGAGTAATAGATTGTTATTTAAACCACCCAGTTTATGGTATTTTAATTATAGCAGCCTGAACTAACAATGATTATTTCTGAAAAGATTTTTTTTGATAACACAGATCTGCCTGAACCCTGCTCAAATGGATAAAACAATAAATTCCAGTGAATTGTAACCCTATGTAATAAATGTAGATTTTCTTATTAATCACAAAATATAAAAAAAATTTAATCTTTTACAATTTTGATTTTTTAACTCTACTAGTAATCACAAAGGTTTTATTCCATTCTTATTTTTATATGACTCTATTATCTCCATGACAATAAGTAAAATAATATGTCTACTGGGCAATAAGCAGTATGCTTAAAAATTGGAGAATTATACAAATAAGGTACAGACTTATATAACACTCTGAAAAGAAACATTGGAATCATTTGGCGCAGCTCTCTCATTTTAAAATAATGTAAGTGAGGTTTATGTAAGATAATAGGTTGAGGACTTCCTTATGATGGCAGGGCAGAGGAGTCATTAGAGCTCATGGTTTATACTTCCCACAGCACTGTTATGTCTGTCTCCAAACATGGGCTTCATAAACACAAACACATTCCAACATTTCTTATTGCTAAATGCTAAGTAGCTGCATTTTAGAGCTTGAATTTCAGGAATTGTGTAATCTGATTGTCTGTATTTTATAGATGAGGGAAATGAAACATAGATATTTAATGGGTGGAGCATAACATCACAGATCATTCTCCCTGTAGATACAGAGCTATAACTGAGAGTTACTGACTTACAGCTCTGTTAGCTAACAGACTCTCTTGTGCCCAAACTAGTGGCATGACAATGATAAAGCAGCCAAAGCAGGCAACAAGAGAATGCATTGTCTGTAGATAAATTAGAAACAACAATA
This sequence comes from Leontopithecus rosalia, assembly GCA_028533165.1. Classification (NCBI taxonomy): domain Eukaryota; kingdom Metazoa; phylum Chordata; class Mammalia; order Primates; family Cebidae; genus Leontopithecus; species Leontopithecus rosalia. Next base: position 108,573,185 of record CM052649.1, on the reverse strand, counting down.
AAATAGACTCATTAGGTCTGCTTTTAATATCCTATGCACCAGTAATTATAAAGAATTGCAGTGATAAAATGTTTCTCTCTGAAAAAAGTTACTAGTGAATATCCTAAAGAATTGTTAAAGACATTGTGTAATAATATACATGTAAGCTTCAAATTAGCACATATTTATTATTCATCCATTAATAAACATTATCTTATATATGAAAGTAAATTTGGAGCATTTCCAGGTATACAGTTACACAATGAATCCTTGATGTAACTGAACTTATTTTATTCACCAAAAACAATGTGGTATATGTTTAGCTATCAGAATAGTAAAGACACATTTTGTTCAACAACTTGCCTATAAAGAGAATTTGAGTATATTCACTCCTGCTTTTAAATTGGCCCTCAACACCCAGAAACAAAGCAAATGGTCATATACAACATACATTCATGTGTTAAACAAGAAATTTAAAAGTTTCATCCAAATGAAAGAAAATTCAAAAATAAGAAGTGACAGCTTTTCAGATGAGAAAGAATCAGTGCAAGATCTCTGGCAATACAAAAATAGAGTTCTTTGACACCCCCAAAACATCATACTGGCTCTTCAGCAAGATTCAAACCAAAATGAAAATACTGAAATGACAGTTAAAGATTCAAAATATGGGTTCTAACAAGATAGGTATATTTTAAAAACCACAACAGAACTTCAAGAAATAAAAACATCACTAAAGCTATTTTAAAATAATGTTGAAAGTATTAAAGACAGTCTAGATGAAGCAGAAGAAAGAACTTCAGGGCTTGAAAACTAGTCTTTCAAATGAACTCAGAATAAAATTTTAAAAAAGTTAACAAATTAAAAAATCTATGAAATCAGTATTATCCTGATACCAAAATCCACAAGGACACATACAAAAAGAAAACTACAGGCCAGCATCACTGACTAACATAGATCCAAGAATCCTCAACTAGCAAACAGAATACAATAGAACATCAATAAGACAATACATCATGATCAAGTGGTTTTTAATACAGAGATGCAAGGATAGTCCAACATGCACAAATCCATAAATGGGATTTACCACATAAGCAGAATTAAAGAGAAAAACCATATCATCATTTCAATAGATGCAGAATAATTTAATAAAATTCAACATCCCTTCATGATTTAAAAAAATCAACAAATTAGGCATTGAAGGAACATACCCCATAATAAGAGCCATATATGACAAACCCATAGTCAACATTAACTGAATGAGGAAATGTTGAAAGCATTCCACCTAAGAACTGAGACAAGGCAAAGATGTTCAGTCTCAACACTCCTATTTAACATAGTATTAGGAGTTCTACCACAGCAATCAGGCAAGAAGTAAGATGTCTAAATTGGAAAAAAAGGAAGTAAAATTGTCTCTGCTCACTGATGACATGACGTTATACCTAGAAAATCCTAAATACTCCTCTAAAAGACTCCTAAGCCTGATAAACTACTTCAGTAAAGTTTCCACATATAAAATCATGTACAAATATTAGTAGAATTTCTATACACCAATAACCATTTCTATATACCATTGGTTATTGGTGTATGGAAATTCCACTAATTTTTATAAGTTTGTTATTGGTGTATAGAAATCCTATAATCTAAAAATTTGGTTCTCCAGCCAAGAACCAAATCAAGAACTCAATCCAATTTATAATAGCTACCAAAAAATATATCTAGGAATATATTTTACCAAGGAAGTAAAAAATTACTTCAATAACTACTACAAAACACGCATAAAAAAATCTTAGATGACACACCAAATGAAAAACCCTTCCATACTCATGCATTGGATGAATTACTATCATTAAGATGACCATTCTGCCCAAAGCAATCTATAGATTCAATGCAATTCCTATCAAATTACCAACACCATTTTTCACAGAATTGGAAAAGCAATTCTAAAATTCACATGGAACCAAAAAGTGCCCAAAGAGTCAAAACAATCCTAAGCAAAATGCACAAAGCTAGAGGTGATGCAATCATCACCTAACTTAAAACTATATATCAAGGCAACCAAACCAACATGGCGTTAGTACAAAAATAAAACATAGATCAATGGAACAGAATATCCAATGCAGAAACAAAGCCACACACCTACAATGAATTGGTTTAGCCCTTTTCGCCTGTTTAGGGTGAAAAAGAAGTAACTGTCTCTTCTGTCAAAAGAAAATTTGGTGTTATGATGGGCGTTGCCCAAGCACTTACCACAGGTCAGCATGTTATCACCATCCCAACCTTTGGGAAGTTGGCTGCCAAGGTTTAATAGAGACTGATTGGCCAAACCTCTGCACTCTCTTAAAGCTGCAGTGGATTCAAAATTCACAACCAGTAAACCTCTTGTTTCATGTATTCTGCCATTCCCCAATGTTCCCTAGGTCTCTAAATGCCAAAATATATCTAAGAGAGGACAATGCCCAAGCGGCATTAAACCTTTTTAAAACTTACTACCGGCCCTTTTGGGGCTTCTTAGAAAAATCCTATCCTTACCTTTGGCCCCTCCCACCTGTTCCCTTGTCCCACACCAGAGACAGACCTGTTAATTTGATTATACTTTCCCTACAAGATCTAGTTGTAGAGGCACTCTTAAAACTGGTGCCAGGGAGAGCAGAACACGAGTATAATGCCTGCCAAAATTGGAAATACCACAATAGCCACAAGACCTGAGTGACTATTGGTAAAAAGAAAGAGAGGAGAGACAGAGAGAAAAGAAAAAAGGCAGAGAGAAAAAAGAGACACAGAGACAGAGAGAAGGGAGGGAGAGAGGAGAGACAGACAAAGTGAGAAGAAAAAGAGACAGAGAGAGGGGAGGGAGAGAGGAGAGAGTCAGAGAAAGTAGGAAGGAAAAGAGACAAAGAGAGAGGAAAGCAAAAGAGAGAGAAAGAAAAGAGAGAGATAGGGAGACAGAAATTTGATGCTTTTTAGGGTTCCTATGTCAAGGTGACCAAAAGCCGCAGGGGCGGGAAACTCACAACCGGCCCAGCGGCTGCGAGCTCAGTTTTAAAACTGATGCAAAAAGCGTTTTTTTTCTTCTTTCTCCGCTGGCCGGGCTGCCAGCCCCACCCGACTTTCAGGCAGGCCACACCACCTCAGGGTGCAGTATTTGCATCCAAAATATAGCTTAAAAAAGCTTTCTGCCTACCCTTGATGCAAGTGGCCTGTTAGTACAGTAGTTAAGGTGTAGGGCTTGCAACTGTAAGGTTTCTGTTTCAAGTCCTTAGTTGAGCCATTCTTAACTTGGAATGAAAACCTCTTGGGGAAATTTAGAAGGTAATGGCTATAGGACTTTATATTTGGTATAATTTGCCTTGCTTAGGATTGGTTCTCTCTACAGCAGAAATTTTCCATCTGAATTGGCAAAAAAAAAAAAAAAAAAAAAAAAAACCAGATGGGATCCTCTGGTTCCTGGCCCTGCACCCACCTCCAGTGAATAAAGACCAATTCCAAGGCTAAATTTTCAGGCCAATATTAGGTAAATTTAACCCTGAAAAAAACTCCACACCCTGTGTAAATTGGAGTGGCCATCATTTAAGGTGGGTTGGCCAAACTCCAAGACATACAGTCCCAAGGTAACCCAGGCTTTATGGAATGTGGTGACAGGCTCCCCTGGGCACCCAGAGCAGTTTCCATACATTAACCAGTGGCTAGGCTTAGTTCAACAGCCCCCTCTTGGCTTAAATGCTGCATAAAGCATGCTGGGTTACAAGTTGTGCTGGCACGCCCCAAGAAAGCCGCTTCTGTGCCAGCGGTACTTCCCTCCCCAGTGGGGGATCAGGAATTACCTCCACTCTACTCAAGGCCCTCTAAACCAAGGCCTCAGCAGCCCCCGCACCTGAGAGTACTAGTAACCAACCCTTGTACCCCCTGCACACCCGCAGCGGGGCTCCACACCCACCAGCGGTCCTTCCTCTCTGAGTGGCACCTCCCACAGGAGAAGACAATCGGGGTCGCCCATTCTTTGTTCACATCCCCATCTTGTCAAGTAACTTATATACCTGGAAGGTGATAGAAATTAAAAAGAGGGCCAAAACACCAAGTGGTGGAATAAGCTTTATTAAAAGAAAGGGAAAAACTGCCGGGCTGCACCCAAAATTGGCACACAGCACCCGTGGCAAGGCAAAAGGAATTTTTTTAGCCTGCAAGCCAGCAGGCTTGCAGGAGGGGAGGGGCTGGGGAATGGCTGAGTTTAATAGTTCCAGGGAAGGGGTCCTGCTAGGGAACTGCTGAGAAAGTTCCCGGGAGGGGGTCATGCTGTGGAACTGCTAAGATGGGCAGAGAGGGAGGGTTAGGAACTTGCTGAGTTAGAAAGTTCCTCGGGAGGGGGTCATGCTGGGAGGCTAGGGAACTTGAGACAGTGGAGTAAGTTCTGTTAGAGTCTCAACATATCCCCCCCCCGCTGCCCCCCACCCTTCTCTAAGAAGCCCCAGGCTTTGACAGCGCTCTTGGAATTTGTACTCCAGACTCATTGCCCTACTTGGGACTACTGCCAACAATTATTACTGATTCTGTTCACCACAGAGGAAAGAAGCAGAATTAGACAGGAAGCTCTGAAAGCCATCATAGGTCCAGGGCAAGGAACAGTAGAAAAAATCAGGACGGAATTAAAAAGGTTTTTCCCTTTACCCGATCCCAATGGGACCCCAATACCTTTGGGGGTTACCAGGTTCTGAACATTTTTCACTGGTATCTTTTAGCAGTGGTTAAAAGGGTGGCTAGGAGGCCCATCAACCTCTCCAAGGTAAAACCAGTGACTCAGGGTACGCAGGAGTCACTGGCTGCATTCCTGGAATGCCTACAAGAGGCCTATGGCACCTATACTCCTATAGACCCTGAGGCCCCAAAAATCAATGGGCCATTAATTTGGACTTTGTCTCCCAGTCAGCCCTGGATATCAGGAAAAAGTTACAAAAACTAGATGGATTCCAGGGAATAAATTTAACCCAATTGCTGGAAATTACCCAGAAAGTTTTTAATAACAGGGATACTCCTGGAGCCATACAAGACAAAAAAGTTACTAAGGCAGAAATAGCAGCCCTTCAGGAGACACAAGTCATTCCACGAGGGCAAGGGGCCTTGTAAAAGGGCCTCCGGGGTCCCCAACCCCCATTAAGAAGAAACCAATGTGCATATTGTAAAGAAGACAAACATTAGAAAAAATAAGTGCCCCAAGAGAAAAAGATGAGTAACCGCTCAGGAAAAGCCACTGAGGGCTCTCCTCAATTCCTCAATTTAAAAGGTCAGAATTGACGGGGCTGGGGCTCTTATTTACTAAGCCCCCAGGAGCCCAGGGTCACTTTAAGAGTTGGTGGCAAATCTGTCAACTTTGTAGTGGACACTAGGGCAGCCCACTGGGTCTTTAGCCTCTGGGACCACTATCCAGTAAAAAACAATTATCCAGGGGGCCACAGGAAAAAACACAACAAGCCCTTGGACCACCAACTGGTTCATTGATCTGGGGAACGGCACTGTCACCCACTCCTTCTTAGCCATTCCAGAGTGTCTGTACCCACTCCTAGGGCGGAACTTACTTCACAAACTCCAAGTAAATATTTCTTTCTGTGAAAGTCAGGCTTGCCTCTCAATTCTTCCTCCCTTGGCTTTAAGGCAACCTCAGTAAATCCTCATCACCTGTGCTCTGTCAGATGAGTATCTTTTGCAGGAAGCTTTATCCTCAGAGGCAGATCAACCACCAACATCAGACCTCTTCTGCCAGTTCCAAGAACCAGGAGTATGGGCTAAAACCAATTCCCCAGGCTTGGCAAGTCACTGTACCCCAGTCATGGTCCAGCTATTGGCAACGGCAACTCCAGTCCAGGTACGACAATATCCCATAACCCAGGAAGCCAGACGGGGGAACTGCTCCACATATAACAAGACTCCTAAAAGGAGGGATCCTTACTACCTATAAGTCCCCCTGGAATACCCCATTGCTCCCCCTCTTAAAACCAGGCACAAAGGACTATCGGCCCATCCAGGACTTAAGGGAGGTAAACAAACAAGTAGAAACTGTCCACCCTTTGGTCCCAAATCCGTATACCCTCTTAAGTCTCTTGGGCCCGGAATACTACCATTACACTGTCCTGGATCTCAAAAATGCATTCTTTTGCATCCCACTGGCCCCTGTTAGCCAGTCCATATTTTCTTTTAAATGCACTGACCCTATACTGGGGTTTTAGGGCAACTCACTTGGACAAGACTGCCTAAGGGGTTCAAAAACTCCCCCACTCTGTTTGACAAGGCACTTAGCCAAGATCTTACCATCTTCCCAGCTAAGTTCCCCGAGTGTACCCTACTCCGATACGTGAATAACTTACTTTTGGCTAGAAAAACCCAGGAGGCCTGTAAAGAGACCACTCAGTCATTACTAAAGACCCTACAAACTTTGGGGTACCGGGTCTCAACTAACAAAGCCCAACTCTGCCAACAGAAGGTTACTTACCTGGGCTATATCATAGTGAAGGGCAACTGGGCACTGGCGCCCAGCTGAGTCCAAGCAGTGCTGCAAATACCTACCCCCACTACAAAATGCCAGATTTAAGAATTCCTTAGGGTGGTGGGATATTGCAGGCTATAAATTCTAGGATTTGCTAAGATAGCCAAGCCTCTGTATGCCTGTACTGGAGAAAATTAGCCCCTGGCTTGGACAGAAGTAGAACAATGGGCTTTTAACCAACTTAAGACTGCCCTAACTACGGCCCCAGCCTTGGCCTTGCCAGACATCTAAACCCTTCCGGTTGTTTGTACGTAAAAAGCAGGGAGTCACTAAGGGGGTTCTCGCCCAGACATTACGGCCATGGTTCCGGCCAGTTGCTTACCATTTATAAAGACTTAACCCCATAGCCTCTGGGTGGCCAGCTTGCCTGAGATCAGTAGCAGCTACAGCCCTGTTAGTCAAGGAGGCAGACAAACTAACCTTGGGGCAGGAGTTAAACTTAGTGACACCCCACACGGTGGAGTCATTACTCTGTGGAGCTCTGGGAAAATGAATGTCAAATGCCCACATAGTTCAATATCGGGCCTTACTTTTAGACCAGCCCCGCAAAAGTTTTTAAAGGCTACAGTTTTAAACCCAGCCATGCTGCTACCTAATAGTGAGCCAGAAAAGCCCACACATGATTGCCAGCAAATAATAGATGTCATCCAAACCGCTGGACCGGACCTCACTGATGTCCCCCTACAGAATCCGGAGGAGGTACTGTATCCTAATGGCAGCAGCTTCATGGTCAATGGAGTCAGGTATGCCGGGGCAGTTGTGGTCACTCTCAAAAGGGTTATTTGGGCCCAGGCCCTTCCTTAGAACCATAGCCCAGAAGACAGAACTCATAGCTCTGACAAAAGCCTTAGACTCGGCAGAAGGAAAGATTGTCAACATTTATACGGACAGCTGGTATGCCTTTGCTACGGCTCATGTACATAGGGCTATTTATAAAAAAAGAGAACTACTTACCTCAGAAAAAAAGACCATCAAAAACAGAAGAAATCCTAGCCCTACTAAAGGCTATATGGAAGCCCAAGGCAGTGGCATTAATACACTGCAAAGGACACCAGAAGGGAGATTCACTAGAGGCAGAGGGAAATAGGGCGGCTGACCTACAAGCCAGACAGGCAGCCTTGGGACCAGTAAAACCTCTGACTCTTCTGGTAACTCTGCCAGCCCCAACCCTGCCCCCTACCCCTACATACTCATCTGATGAAGAAAACTTTGCTAAAGAACAAGGGAGCAAACAAGATTCCACAGGATGGTGGATTCTACCGGACAGAGGAATGTGTTCCCCAAGGCTCTAGGATGAGCCCTAGTTAAGGACACATACCAGGCCACTCACTTAGGACAGACCAAACTAACTGAGCTGCTAAAAGCCAAGTACTACATTCTCTATTTACATAAACTTATCAAGGAAATCACTACTCGGTATAATGTATGTGCCTGAGTAAATCCGGGAAGGAACAGGTCTAGCCAGGTATGAGTAAGACTCAGAGGAACTAGCCCTGGGAAGCACTGGGAAGTAGATTTCACTGAAATAAAACCTCCAGTAAATTGCTATAAATACCTCCTTGTGTTTATAGATATGTTCTATAGATAAGTCAAGGCCTTCCCCACTAAGTCTGAGACTGCTTTGGTGGTCACAAAAAAACTATTACAGGACCTTGTTCCTCGGTTTGGCCTCCCTCAAACACTGGGGTAGGACAATAGGCCCACCTTTTTGGCACAAATTTCTCAGGGTCTAGCCAAGGCCCTGGGTATATCCTGGAAATTACACTGTGCCTATCATCCCCAGAGTTCAGGACAGGTCAAACTAATAAAGCAAAAAGAAACCCTGACAAAGTTTATCCTAGAGACTGGTGAAAACTGGGTCAGCCTGCTTCCTTTTGCCCTCCTCTGCATCCAATGCACACCCTATCAGAAAGGCTGCTCCCCTTTAAAATCATGTTCAGCAGACCCTGTCCCTTACAACCCACACCCGTGATACCATGCATGCTGAAGTCCGTAACTATACACTCCTTAAGTCCTTACAGGCGCTCCAGTCGGTTCAATCCCAGGTACACCAGCTCATTAAAGACACCCGTCCCACCTCATTGGGCTCACAAACCATCCTACACACCTCTTCCAGCCTGGAAACTCTGTCCTTTTTAAAGATTCACTACCTCCAGCCTCACCCCTACCTGTTGAAAGGAACCCTGCATGGTTATCCTGACCACACCCACCACACTTAAGGTGAACGGACTAACAGCCTGAATTCATCACCCCACATCAAGACTGCCCCACCAGAAGAGCAACGAAGTGTCAACCATTCATCCCGATTCACTAAAACTAAGACTTGTGCACTTTTCGAAGTCACCACCCTTGCCACCCTAATCCATGTTGAAAATCCCTATAGCAAACCCCCCTTAGAACAAACAAACAATACTAATCTACTGGAGGAATTAATAATTTAATTCCTGTAAATAAAACCAGGGGGAAAGTGACATGGTGAAAGCCCCATAAAACTGCATACCTCAACCATACCTCGGCTTTCTGTTGAAACTGCTCTCTGAAACCCTGATACGACAGGCAAGCAGTCCAATCCCATGCCATCTCGAACCCTGAGACTTGTAATAAGTAACTAAAGTCTGTAATTTCCACCCTACCCAGGCAATGTGTAAACTAACGCTTATCTTAACTTCCGTGAACCACTTAAGTCACAATCAGAATGTCCTAAGTCCCCTGGCCCCCAGAATGTCCTAAGACCCTCACCCTCACCCCTGCCCAGGAGGTGGTTTACAGAGTGTCCAAAGTCCACTGACCCTTGGAGTGTCCAAAGCCCCTCACCCCCACCCCTGCCCAGGAGGTGGTTTACAGGCATAAAAGGTCTTGATACCCTCCTTTCAGGGCCACGGGTTAGAGAGATGCGAGTCCTCCGTGGCCGCCGGCAATAAATGACTCTGAATTGGCTTACTTTTGTCTAAGCAGTTATTCTGTACTCGCTCGCTTACAACGCTTGAAACAAGTTTCTGGATTTTATTTTAGTACCAAGAGGTTTCTTGAAATAATATAACTAGTTAATCCAACAATTTTTTAAATTATCTCACTTATTTTAAAGTTCTCCAATATTGAATCTTAATTTTCTAAACAACTGTGTGTCTTGTATTATTATGAACTCACTTAGATTTTATAAACTAATTGTGTCTATGGAATCTCTGAAGCTTATTCACAATGGTTAATCCAGAAAGGCTTTCTCTTTATAGCACAAGTTTTTACCTTGGACTTCGAACAATCCATAAACCCTTTGAGATGGGATATAACATTTTGGACATGTGCAAATTTTTCTGAGAGAGAATCCATAGCTGTCATCAACTTTCTCAAAGAAGCTGGAAGTCTAGCTGAGTTAAGAAGTTGAAGCCTCATAAGTGCTGTTAACTCCTGGATTCCAATAATTTTAAAAGTCTAATTTTTAAAAGCTGAGTGAGAGACATATGGGTTTTTGAAATAATATTTTATCTAAATGTCTGATTGCTTAAAATAGTTCATAACCAAGTATAATATATTTACAAAGAATGGATATTCTAAAGGCAAAAACTATCAATACATTTTTAAAATATTGTATCAATGTTGCAAAGTGAGGAGGTATTTGATATATAAAGACAACCAGATAGACATATAGGTATGATCCCAAAATATTTGTACTAAAAGAAGTCTTGATCTACTTGCTAACATCTTACAGAATACTGGAGAACTGAAAAAGCTTTAACTATTTCATTGTGAAAACACAGTCATTAAACTCTGAGGCACTGTTGAGGCATTGAGTGTGGACATTGGGATCTCTATGATGTCACCTTCTCACCACAGTGTCAAACCTGTGCTCTAAATGAAGTTCTGGCAGTGAATGTCAGTTCCAAGCTGTTTGAATTACAGATACTTTTTTTTTTACTGCTTTTGAGAATTAAAATTATTCTTTCTCTTGTTTTGATAAGTACTATTTGGTACCAGGACAATTTTACTTAGTTTGTACCACTGGAAGCCAAGAGAGAGACAGATAGAAAGAGACAGAGAGAAATAGAGAAAGAGAGAGAGAGAGAGAGAGAGAGAGAGAGAGAGAAAGAGAGAAGCATTTTTTCTTACTGAAAGAAGCAAAATTAAATATTCTAGAAAATAAAAACACCACTATTGTTCTACATTTAATTTAATCAACATACTTTAATTTACTAATTATTTTTATTTATTTATTTATTTATTTTAAAGAAAGAAAGAGAAAGAGAAAAGTGGGAGAGAGAACAGGAGTCTTGTTCTATTGCCCAGGCTGGAAAGCAATCTAGAAATAGGTATTAAAAACCTCTTTTATGCTGATGATTGTGCTTAACAGCGGAGACAGGAAGGAATAAGGAAAGAAAATAACAAACAAACAGCCAACCAATATTTTGTTTAAATCTGTGAAATGCTGTGCAAGTGCTGAAGAGTTATTTGCTTCCATTTATGTGGTCACTTTCAAAATAGGTATAATGTGATACTAAAAAAAAATGTATGTTCTGTGGATCTGGGGTGTAGAATTGTATAAATATTCACTGAGTTTACTTGTTCTGGGTCTGAGTTCAAATCATAAATGTCTCTGTTAATTTTCTATCTCATTGATCCGTCAAATATTAACAGTGTGGTGTCAAAGTCTCCCGCTATTAGTGTGGGAGTCCAAGTCTCTTTATAAGTTATTGAAAACTTGACTTATATATCTGGGTGCCCCTATATTGGGTACATATATATTTATAATCATTGACTCCTATTGTTGCATTGATCTTTTTATCATTATGTAATGTCCTTCTTTGTTTCTTTTAGTCTTGGTTACTATTGTAGTCTATTTTGTCAGAGACGAAAGTTACGACTCCTGTTTGTTTGTTTGTTTGTTTGTTTGTTTTGTTTTTCTTTCCTCTCCATTTGATTGGTACTAATTATTTGTTTTATACAAATTAGGGAAATTGTAAAAGATATTTTAAATGTCAAACTCACTTAAATTAATATAAATCTTAAATCCACAACTTAAAAACTTTCCAATTCAATGCAGCATGGAGTTAGAAATGCTATTATTTGCAAATTGCTGTTAAACAAGGGTAACAATGTAAAAATGAATATGACATCATTTCTTTGCTCTAAAAGATTACATTCTAGTGAAGAAAACAGAAATGCAAGAAATTAATCACAATTTTAGCAAAAGTAAAGACAGAAACATTTACATTTTAAAAACTGTTTTCGTTTTCTTTCAGAGGTTAACCTTGTGTCATTTTTTTTTTCAGTTTAAACAACATATTTATTTTCGTTTTACTTTTTTATTTATTTATCTATTTTCTTTTATTATGCTTTAAGTTCTGGGGTAGATGTACAGATCTTGTAGGATTGTTACATAGGTATACATATGCAATGGTGGTTTGCTGCCTCCATCCCCCCATCACCTACATTAGGTATTTCTCCCAATGTTATCTCTCCCCAATCTTCCCACCCTGACACATTTATTTCTTATAGCTCTATAGACCAGGAGTCTGACATAGTCTCACTGGGCTAAAATCCAGGTGTCCACAGGGTTACATTCTTCTCCCGAGGGTGTAAGGGAGGATCTGTTTCCTTGCTCATTTGTTTTTGGCAGAATTGAGTTCTTCGCTGCTGTGTGACTGTGATCCCTGATTCCTTACTTGCTGTCAGCTGAGGGCTGTTCTAAAGGCCACCTACGTTCCTTCACTCATGACTTCTTTATCCACGTTCAAAGTTGGCAACAGTAGGTTGAATCTCTCTCACCCTTCAGTCTCTCCTTTGACTCCCCTTTCATCTCTAACCCAGCCAGGAAAGTTTCTCAACTTTTAAGGGCTAACAATTATAAGATTGGGTTTACCCAGATAATCTTGGATAATCTCCTATCTGGAGATGCTTCACCTTAATCACATCTGCAGTCTCTTTTCTTTCTTTCTTTTTTATTTTTATTTTTTGTTGAGACAGTTTCACTCTGTTGCCCAGGCTGAAGTGCAGTGTCATGATCTTGGCACACTGCAAACTCTGCCTCCCGGGTTCAAGCGATTCTCCTGCCTCGGACAACCAATTAGCTGGGATTACAGGAGGACACCACCACACCACCTAATTTTTGCATTTTTAGTGGAACAGTTTCACCACATTGGCCAGGCTGGTCTCCAACTCCTGACCTCAGGTGATCCACGTCTCAGCCTCTCAAAGTGCTAGGATTACAGGTGTGAGCCACCATGCCTGGCCTGCAAAGTCTCTTTTGACATGTAAGGTAATATATCACAGATTCTCTCAGAATGAGGACACCTTTGGGAGACGGGTATATTATTCTGCCTATTTTATGCCTCTGGTGAAATATTTTTTTAAAGATAAGGAATATGGATTGGTGCTTATGGTGCTAGGTAAGTCATAGATTTGTCTTCTGAGTCACTGAATATTGATCCTGGGAGAGATGAAAATATTTGTGTAATATAAATGATTTCCTTGGGGTAAGTAGAGTGGATTCCTAGACACTGAGAATTCTAGATCTTGCTCTTCTTTTTAGTTCAGGGATAAGAAAATAGCATGCCTAATTCTATTAGTGTATATTCCTTCAGAGCAGGCATTGGTGACTGATACACCTTCTCTTCTGGGCCAAATTTTTTTTAAAATCCTCGTCCCACATAATTATCTGCTTTTCCAGGGATCCTTTAGAAAGAAAGTCTCGTCCTGTTGGTCATGCTTAATTTGCCGCCAGCTCATCTTCAGCAGTGACAACATAAGGAAATGGAATTAGAGACATTGAGAAAAATGAATTATGCCTTCTAAAAAGATTAAAGTAATTTCTATTTTTCAGATCCTCCATCTACTTATTTTTTTTAGATTGTGGTGGCATCTCTGCTCACGGCAACCTCCACCTCCTGGGTTCAAGCAATTCTCTTGCCTCAGCCTTCCAAGTAGCAGGGATTAAAGGCGCCTGCCACCACACTCAGCTAATTTTTTTAGTTTTAGGAGAAACAGGGTTTCACCATGTTGGCCAGGCTGGTCTTGAACTCCTGACCACAAGTGATCTGCCTGCCTCAGCCTCCCAAAGTGCAGGGATTACAGGCATGAGCCACTGCACCCAGCCCTCCATCTACTTTTGATTTCAACTCCAGATTAGCTGTTTTGGAACTCTTAATACAGCAATGGTGAAAATGCATTAATTCAGTAAGTATTGGGTGCCTACTGTGTGTAAGACCAAGCAGTCCAAAGATCTCCAAGGATGAGGCAGGGTGGTATTCTAATCAAAACAGCTAGATAGCCAACTCCATGTTCCTGTGAAATGGCTGGCTTGTTCATTTGGGATTTGTGCACATTCCTCAATTGTTTAATAATGAGACAGGAACTTAATTCTTCCTACGGTTATGCCCCTTTAGCCAATTAATTATTTGTTTTTTCAAACAGATATTGTCACAGCTCTACCACCACCATCCTTTACTTACTCCAACTCAAACCTTCCCCAAATCACCATCTTTTTATTTTGAGACACAGTCTCATTCTGTCGCCAGGTGCCAGGCTGGAGTGCATTGGCGCGATTTCTGCTCACTGCAACCTCCGCCTCCCAGGTTCAAGCAATTCTCCTGCCTCAGCCTCCCGAGTAGCTGGGACTACACATGCCACCATGCACAGCTAATTTTTGTGGTTTTAGTAAAGACGGGGTTTCACCATGTTGGCCATGATGGTCTCTATCTCTTGACCTCTCCATCTGCCCGCCTCGGCCTCCCAAAGTGCTGGGATTACAGGCGTGAGCCACCACTCCCGGCCCCAAATCACCATCTTGAAGTTGTGCTTATCATTCTGTAAATACACCTATAGCAATATATATTATTGTTTTGTGAAGATTTAAAATATTCTATGAAAAGCATAATTCCACTTGATTTTCTACAGGAAGCATTCTAGTTTCTGTCTTATCTTTTATTCTTCATCTATTTTCAAGATTTTAATATTTGTTAAAATTTTTTTCATTTTGAAAATAAGAATTCTTTCTTACCTGTGAAAAACTGATAGAGATACAAGTAAATCTATATAAAATGGACAAAAATTCTTTTGAATATTAATGGTAAAAAGAAGATTAATTAGATCTTTATATTTACAAATGAAACTAAAATTATGAAAATATGCTTATTTTACATTGATTATATTCATAATTTTTTATGATTTTTAAAAAATGTTTCGGTTACTTATATTTCTGGCATATTTTTCTGACAAACTGTATGATAGCATTAAAGCTACATTAATCATTTTGCATTTGACTTTATCTTCATTATGTTTTTGTTCATCATTTTCATTAAATTTTCAAGTCTTCCTTAATTTAGTGATACTTTCATTATTCTCTGCTGAAGCCCAATTATGTCAACACCGACAATTTTCTTTTTCAATGGTTAGTTGGCCTGTCTCTGCCTAACTTTTTTTTTTTTTTGAGGTAGAATTTCACTCTTGCAGCCAGGCTGGAGTGCAGTGGCACGACCTTGGCTCACTGCAACCTCAGCCTCCCAGCTTCAAGTGATTCTCCTTCCTCACAGCATCCTGAGTAGCTGAGGAAGGTTCCTGCCATCATGCCTGGCTAATTTTTTTTTGTTTTTAGTAGAGACGGGGTTACACCATGTTGGCCAGGCTAATCTCGAAATTCTGACCTCAAGCAATCTACCTGCCTCCGCCTCCCCAAGTGCTGGGACTACAGATGTGAGTAACTGCTCCCAGCCTGTGCTACACTTTTATCAGTGGCTTTTTAATTTGAGCTTAATGTGACCTTTATTAACTACCTAAAATTCTTCACTTTGCAATTAGTTTGCATTGTCTTTCCATTGCGTTTGGTATTTTGCACAGTAGATTATCAGAAGTGACACATCAAGGAGGATATTAATAGAAAATATATTATGACAGGAGAGATGGTTGAACTCAGATTCCCGTTGTAGTATGCAATTCATTAGCAAATAATGTCATTTATACAAGTTTGTTATGAAATACCAAGATAACCTTAATGCTCTCCAGCTTGACTAAACTTCAGATAGACTTCTTTCTAAATACAGGCCCCTGACTTCCCTTTTCTTACAGCATTTACTCTAGGTAACGTAATTGCAAAATTTTAACTGCCTTTTTATGCATATAAATTTCTTTAACAGATTTGCCATAGTTAAGCTTCTTGGCATGTTTAAGACCAAGGGAATGTCATATTAAAGTACCTAGGAACCAACTATTTGAAATTTAATTTTTGATGAAGATAAGACTTCTACTTTTCAGTATCTTAGAGCGGGTGGGTGCCTAACTTTGATATACGTACCTTGCTTCAATCTGACATTAAGATATCAGAAAGTTTTCTTTTGGGCAAGACCCAGTTAGCAAACACAGGTGGCCTAAGATTTTCCCACTCACTCCACCCTAATTCATAAACTCTAGACCTTTGATTCAATGGTGCGGTGTTCAATCTCTTTCCCGATTGTAATATCTTGTAAAATCTTCCTTGTCCATTTAACTTTGCACACTACAATTTTTCCTTGACAATGTTTTCTCTACTTCATTTACTTAACTGCTAGGACTCATATAATGATTCTAAGCTAACCATATGTATTTCAACATTTTGCAGTTGATAGAGGGTTACCGTTTTCTACAGTCAGTCAAGAAACTTTGAAAAGCATAAATCCTCTTTATTAGCATGTTTACTGTTCATCCTTAAAAGATATATTGTATCTTTATTATTCAAATTGCAATTCTCAGCAAATTGACACAAGAACAGAAAAGGAAACACCGTATATACTCACTCATAGGCGGGTGATGAACAATGGGAACACATGGACATAGGGAAGAGAGCACCACACACTGAGGTCTATTGGGGGAAATAGGGTAGGGACAGCGGGGGGGGGGGGGGGAGAGCAGGGGAGGGATGGCATGGGGAGAAATGCCAAATATGGGTGAGGGGGCAGAAGGCAGCAAAACACACTGCCACGTGTGTACCTATGCAACTATCTTGCATGTTCTGCACATGTACCCCAAAACCTAAAATGCAATAAAAATTAAAAAAAAAAAAAAAGTTTGGTTGTAAAGAGCAAGGACTCTGCCTTATATTTTTAAATCTCTGTAATGCCTAATACAATATCTACCATGTAAAGAAAACCACAAAAATGTGGTGATGTTATATGAATACAGTCATTTGTTTCAAAAGTTTATATCTCAAAACAGTAAAGACATAATCACAAGTTATATTTTAATGTCAGTGTACTACTTACATTTCAGAGAACACAAATATAAAACAAGTGAAAACCTAAATGTCCAATCATAGAGAATTAATTTAATAAATAATAAAAATTATGTATGAAATGGAATAACCGGCAAAATATATGTCAAAATATGTGACTGGAGGAATGACTGATTACATGCCTGGGATAAGAAATAGACAAGATTGGACTGTGATATTCTGTTATTACTGAGAAAAGAAGCTATCAAATAATTTGGCTCTGGTGAAAATGGCATAGAGCCAACATAAAAGGGCCATGAACAATTCAGTGTGCAAATAAATAACAAATTAATAAATACAAATGATCAAACACACTAATATTTTTAAAACCTAGGAGTTCATAGTGTTATTTTCAACAAGGAAAGAGGGAGGGAGGGAAGTAAGAAAGAAAAGGAAGGAAAGAAAAAGAAAGGAAGGAAGAAAGCTGACTAATTTTATACAATCAGGGTAACCATGGCACCAATTCCTTATTCTAAAACTTGACATTTAAAAGAAAAAATGTTGACATTGATTCTGACTTTTCTGCACAAATTATTTTAGTTTAACCAAATCATCTTAACTGATAGAAGAAAAATTTTTTAACAGTTAAATTCTAACAAATAAATATGGAATAATGAAATTTTAAAAATCACCGTTTACAATTGCTGTTAAAATCATTGATTCAGGCAATGATTATTAATGAAATATTAATTGGGAACTTTATGATTAAATAATCAAGTTGCTTGATTAAACTCAATGATCAATCTCAGCCTCCATAAGTGTCCGAAACGTAGACGTTTTTATGTTATATGACTGCGATATAAAGCTGAAAAAGAAATATCTAATCTAAATGCACACAAGCTTCTAGAGCTAAATTATGTTACAATAAATGCAAAGAAAAAGGAAAAGTTCGTCGACATCACAAAGACTCAAACAAACCAACTCAGAGTGGAAGACTTTGCCGGTCAACTGTATTGATTTTCTATGGGCAGCATAACATTACAAAAGATTTAGTGGCCAACACAAACTTTGTTGTCTTACAGTTTTGTAGGTTAGGAGTTTGAAATGGGTCTCACTGGGCAAAAATCAAGGTATTGTCAGGGCTATAACTCTTTTTGGTGTCTCTATTGAAAAATTTGTTTATTTGTTTTACCCATTTAATAGAGACCACTCACATTCCTTGATTTATGGTCCACTTCCTTTATCTTCAAAGCCAGAAATGTTGCAGCTCTCTGACCACTCTACTGCAATATCATTTCCCTCTGATTTTCCGACTGATTTTTCTCTTCCACTTTAGGTATTCTTGCGATTAATTACATTAGGCCCATCTGGATAATCCAGGGTAATCTCCACCTGAAGGTTTTTAATTTAATCACATCTACAAAATCCACTTCTTTATGTAATGTAACATATTTACAGGTTCTGAGAATCAGAATAGGACATCTTTCAGGGCCATTAATCTGCCAACCTCAACTACTGATCTATTTTCTTTAGCAAGTCAATGGCATTGAAAAGTAAAAGTAAAGATCATTGTTCTAGGTTTAAATATACATCAGATACACAAAAGATTGTTACATGTGGTCATTTTCAATACTAATTTAAACTTTAAAAGGCAATTGTCTTGGGTGTAATGATTGCATTATAGTTATATGAGAAAATGTTCTGGTATTTTAGAGATACATACTGTAGTAAATGGGGGATTTTGTAATTTTTGGACTGTCTTTAAAATACCTCAGCTACAAACAAAAAACAAAAGGGAAAGAATAAGAGAACCAAAATGTAGCTATACCTATATATTAGTAAATGTATTATAGGAATCCATTATACTGTTTATTTTTAGGTATACTTGTGAATTTGGATACTAAATATTATAAACGTATATAGCTGTTGAAAATAGATTATAGAGTTTTATGTACAATATAAACCTATTCTTTTTTAAAAAAATGAGTGTGGATGTGTATGAATACTGTGAAAAGGTATATAATCTATTAACTATGTTATTTCCTGAAGAAGCAAATATGAATAACAACCCTTCTTCTACTTTTCTGACTTGCCTATATTTTATAACTACAATAAGTATGTATTTTGGGGATAAGTAGAGCTAATTATAAAAATGAGAGGCAACAGAGGCATGGATTTATATCTTCCAAGGTTCATAAAATTGGAAACACAACATATTGAGCACACACTTTCTGCCAGACATTGCACCTGAAGCTATAACATAGATTTCATAGGATCCTTATGGTAGTCTCAGTAGCTTCGTATCATTTTCCCCATAAAGTCAGTCCTTCAATGGCATACAGCAAGCAAATAATAATTTGAGATTTAAGTACCTATCTGGTCTGGTGTTAAATCCTATTGTGTTTTGAAATGCTATCACTACTCTTTTTCCCTATACTCAGCACAAACAGGCTCATGCATACATTTATAAGGGAGAGTTCAAGTTCCAGCTATTTGTTGATCTGGAAAACTGGGTCACTTCCTTTCAAACCCAGCTTGCACTATGGGTCTCAATAAGCAAAACTGCCATCTACTTGAGAAATAAGTAGCACTTAAATGGCATTGCCACACTTGCTCCTACAATTCTAGAGCCTCTTGGGATTATCTTTTTTTAATTTTTATTGCATTTTAGGTTTTGGGGTACATGTGCAGAACATGCAAGATAGTTGCATAGGTACACAATTCCCTCATCCCTGCTGGAACTCTGTAACTGCATTCCACACAGCTCTAATTCTAAGAGAGGTCCGCTGTAGGAAATCCTCTCCTTCCCACAAGGCATCGTATCTAGTTCCCTAAAGGTCTGCTCAGTGCTCCACCACTATTCTTTTGGACATGAAGCATCTAAGTCATGTCTTATTTGTTATCATAATGCTCGGTAGAAAAAGTGGTATTTGTTTTACCTAAACATAGGAAGGTGAATACTGCATAACAAGAACAGTGTTATTTACAGAAAGAGAGCAGATTACTTTTACTTCCTTACAATGCAACTCACAAATCTGTCTTACAAAAGCAGCATCCATCCAAAATTTTTACACTATTACCATAGAAGTAAATATCAACAAATTTATAAAATTGGGTCCATCAAAATAAAGGCAGGACTGGTTTGTGGAAATCTACCATTTAGCTTTCCTCACTAAAAGCTAAAATTTAAAAAGCTTAATGCTAAAAAGTTGTGGGTATCCTCTGATTTGGGAATTTATTAGAGAATTTATGTTATGTGCCCTTGGTCTTTCAGAATATAACACATTAATTCTATTTAAAATCCAAG
This sequence comes from Leontopithecus rosalia, assembly GCA_028533165.1. Classification (NCBI taxonomy): domain Eukaryota; kingdom Metazoa; phylum Chordata; class Mammalia; order Primates; family Cebidae; genus Leontopithecus; species Leontopithecus rosalia. The sequence continues at coordinate 108,553,196 of CM052649.1, read as the reverse complement.
TTCTTAATAAGCCTGATGTCTTTTGCACTCATTGTACAACAAAAAGAGATTACATCCTTAGCAACAGACATGCTGAACACCACACAAATTTCCAACCTGTTATTCTCTAAGTTCTGCTTTTTTTCTACCTCATAAAATGTATGTAATCCACCCACATCCTTTGCAGCACTCCCACCAGAATTTCAGTTGTATTATTTTTCACTAGATCTACAGATGTATAACCCTGGTAGGTCCACCTGCTTTCAGTTTGTTTTATCCTTCTTCAAACCACCTTCTACAGTAAAGTCAGTAGTTTTCCAAAAAGCAAATATACCTAATATGCTAGTTATTTAGCATGATATATACAGTCTTTCATAATTTTAGCTTTTGCCAACTTTTCAACTGCATCTCCTATTACTTCTCAGCCTTCACTCTGCATTCAAATAATCAAAAATCTCTTGCATTTTCTTAAACAAAAATAGATTCTATCTTAAGCCTCAGAAAGGACACCTTTCCACCCACACTTTTGCAGCTTTTTTCCCCTACCCATAGACAAAAAAAGATCTGTTTTTATTCAGCCATGGCCTTTGGAAGTACCTCCAGACACTGCATTCTCTTTCCTTAAACCAACTGCCTTAATGGCCCTACAATAGGCCTTTGATTCTCCTCTCACTTTTCTCTTCTTCTCTACATGTCTCCCCCAACTAGGCCTTGCCTTATTGCCAAATTCTGTCTAAGTTAAAGACATTGATCTAGACAAAAGACAGAAATCCTTCAAAATAAAACTGCCATTCCCTTTTTCAAGAGCTCCTATACCTTACATTAATTTTTATTATTTAGAAACACTTCTACAATACATTAAATCTCAACCCAGATGTTATCTTCTCTGATAAGCTGTCCTTACTATTTCCAACTGGAACAAAGCTCTCACTTCTCTCTGTTCCCATATCTTGATTTTCATACTTCTGTAATACATATGTAATTCCTTGTCTTTTGTCTCTGCACTGTGAGCATCTAGAGGTCAAAGTCCATCTGAACATATTTGAATGAAGTGATACATAAGGGAATGTTTGTAAAGTCTGGAAAGAAGGCAGGGAGTATCAATATTTGTTTTATGAAGAATAACAAAGAAATGATTTCAGTGAGTTCTTCCCTCATTAAAAATATTATGTATGCATATATGGCATTTACTCCTCTGTTTCATATGAAAAAGGATGACTAAATTATGGTAATACCAATATAAAAACATATGAAGCATTTAAAGCATTTAATTGAACTACACACAGCTAACAAAATCCGATAAATGAGAGCCTTGAAGTAATACATCACAGTATTTGTACAATACGTTTTTTGAAAATGTACAAACATTGCCTCTTGAAAGTGTATACATTGATAATGTGAGGAAGAAAATATTGACACAGTAACTTAACAACTTTTAAGTTGCTAACTCCAGTTGAAAAATGTTTGTCATCTGTGGCACCTATAAAGTGGAGACTTATCCTCTCCATCAAAATGAAAAAAATTTAAAAAAAGTATATCACACCTTAGCAGTTGAGAGTTTTTACAGGAATTTTAGTGGCATTTTCAACTGAGCAACACAGAAGTTATCAATATCCTGTTAAAAAAGAGTTTAACTTGGAATTCAAATGCTGATTTGAGATTTAATAAAATCAGTAACTTCAGAGTTAGCAATAGCTAGGAAAATAGGCTACATTTTTAAAGTTTCCCTTGATCGTATAAGCTCTTCTATTTACTAATGTGCTTTTTCTACTCTACAAAGACATATTATCTAACTCCTCAGAGTTCTTGCTAAATAGTTGCTATATAGACCCAAATTGACAATAATGGGTTTTGATTTCCTGATTAAGCAGGACAAGTAAAAGTATACTCTGGAAGCAAAATGTTCCTACCTAAGAAGATCATCTATGTTGGGGGTGTGGAAGTGGAGTAGACCCAGCCAAATGGAAGTGCCTCTTTTCACAGCACACAACTGATTTTTTTCAGCTCCAGTAATTTTGCTTATGCTAGAGCTGAACTAAATCCACTCATAGGATTTTTAGGTTCTTAAACCTTATTCATTCTATTCTTAAGAAAAGCATCTTAAATTTCATCTTAATGGAATATGCCTCCCCTAAACTCCCAGTTGGAGCTAAAATGTTTCATAACTTTCACAGGATTTTAGTTTAAATTTAACAAATATTTGTAAAGTAGTGTAGTCAAAATTACTCTTAAAACTCCTCTGAAGGGTGTTACTTTAGAGGATAATAGACTATCTCTCAGTATGTCTTTCTTCATTAAGAGAGACCCCCATTCTACATATGAGCACCAGTGAAGGGATTTCTAGGACTGTGCTGTTCAATGCAGAAGCCACCAGTCAAATGCGGGTATTGAGCACATGAAATGAGGCTAGTATTGCAAGTTGAAATGCTAACATGTAAATAATTAGGTTAATAATATGACATATTATCAAAATGATTTAACCACTTCCAGCTTCCAGTCTGGCATGTAAGGAGCTTAGGAGTTGCCATTCTAACAAGTAAAAATTCGAACAAAATGAAAAATCAACAATTGTCAAATCTGTGGGAGAAGTGAAGTCAGAAGTCAAATCAGCATCTCCAAAACTGAAGAGACCAACAGGTGAACACAGAGAATCACAACTCACCAAAGCAGAAACTCTTGACCACAAATCTCTGTGGGAATCAGTGCCAGATTAGAAGAAGCTGAACTGTAATTGATGAATTACTGGAGGCTCAGTGTGGACCGGTTTGTGTGTGAAAAACAACAAAGGAATCCTGTTGTAGAGAGGCCCTCACACTTCTGTGAGGTTCATCTCCAGAAACTCTACTGCTAGGTTCTCAAAGAAAACATTGGAAAAGTCTCCCCCATGCTTCTGGCAGGGAGAGGCAGAAATCAATTATTTTGGAATAATTCAGAGAATTCTATTTTATGATAAAAAGGCCTACCCTCAAGAGAAACTACTCTACCGGAGCCTCACCTGCTAGAGTTTTATCAGAGCCTAGAAGAAAGACAAAAGAAATATTTAATTCCAGGACTCTCAAGCCATCCTCTTGCACCTAAGGTGTGTTTATGGCAAGGGTAGAACTGAGTAGTGCTGGTGAAGTTTTTAGTCTGGGGCACAGCCTCACTGACAGACTGAGACCCAATGTTAGGACTACACAATCCTTGCTTTTCCCATACTCTACCACAACATTTTTAAAGATCTAATTGCTACAGCCGTTTTCACCCTTGAAATTGTGCCCACTTTTAACAAAAAATTGCAAACCGTAATAAAGGGAAAAAATAAGAGTTTGGAGAAACTGAACAAGCATCAGAAGCAAAGTAAGAAGATACGGCAAGAATTATCAAAGCAGGAATTTAAAGTAACTTGCTGGGCCATGTGCGGTGGTTCATGTCTATAATCCTAGCACTTTGGGAGGCTGAGGCAGGTGGATCATTTGAGATCATGAGTTCAAGACCACCCTGGCCAACATGATGAAACACCATCTCTATTAAAAATACAAAATTTAACCGGGCGTGGTGGTGCACATCTGTAATCCCAGCTATTTGAATGACTGAGGCACAAGAATCACTTGAACCCAAGAGGCAGAGGTTGTAGTGAGCTGAGATCACACCACTGCACTCCATCTTGGGCCACAAAGCAAAACTTTGTCTCAAAAACAATTCAATAAATTAAAAAAAATAATTTGCCAAGTGTTTGGGTTTTTCTCCTCCAAGATGGCTGACTAGAGATGTTGGACACCAGTTCTCCTCAGAAAATAGAACTAAAGTTACAGGTGAATAATCATGGCCCAAGTGGAATACTGAGGGAAGAATGCTAGAATATATCAGAGAACCTAAAGGAAGAAGTTGGGACACATAAAAAGGAGGGTTGAGACTGGCAGAAATTTACCCCTGAACATCTTGTAGTCCCCGAGAAAGGGTAGGTGGAGGCATTTTAGTGCTTTCCCCATCCCTGTGGCAGACTGCTGACTTTCAAACTGTCAGAGAGACCTCTACTCTCATGAGCCCAAGCCTTGAGAAATTTGGAAACTCCTTCAGGGCAGAACCCTGGGCTGGCAGTTTACACAGTTTCATTCACCCTTCCCCTAGAACTGAGCTGAGACATTAAGTGCCTTGCTGTATGTACACCCACTGGGCATACCTCTGTCCTGCCCAGGCAGTCTCAACCCTCGAGTCACTATATCCCTAGTCTTCCTGCAAGCTTTCCCCAGAATCTGCTCAGCTTGCAGCAATCATGAAAGACTAGCAGGACCCAGGGGATCCCTGGGATTCCCAGAGACCTAATCTGCAGGGTGGGCTGCCCCTAGGCGAAGAGAGAGTACAGCACACCAAAGTGCCCCTACAGACAAAGGTAATCAGAGCATGTGCTCTCCTCGGCTTGAGAGCTCCCCACTTGTGAACTGAAAGGCATTGAACTCCTCCCAGCAGAGACCTGGGTGTGGTATTAGGCTCTGTAAAGGAGAAGTTTAATTCCACCCGAGTGGCCAAGCAGCACAAGTGCCTGGGAATGAACAAAGAGAGGGGATGTCTCCTGTCACCCTGCTCCCAATAGTGTGGATGAAGCCACATCTGTTTTCAAGGGTGCTAGTGCAGCTACACCAAAGGCTGGACATTCCAGGGCTATTAAGCATGGCTACACCCCCACTGATGGTATGTTCATTAGTCCAGACCTGCATAAAGGGGAGAGCCTCTTCTGCCTCCCTGCATGGAGCAGCAGCATTCCTGCAGTATAAAATACGTGAGTCACAAAGTTGTCTAGTTTGGGCTGATGGAAGAGGTTCTACCCTGAAGCCATTTTGACAGTAGCCAATCCAAGATAAGCATTTTTCACAGCCATCAATTTTATTGTGATCTGGAGATAAATGACAGTGTTATCCGAAGCAAAAAATTGCAAGCTCTGGGGAAAGAGTGTGATAGGGAGGTAGACCATATTTCTGTCTGCCCAGGATGTGTAGCTGATACATTACACTCATCAGGGACCTGGGTACACTTCACCATGAGCTCTCCTGGCCACCCATAAAAGGGTAGGTGCTTGGCTCATCATTGGGGTATCCAAGAGAGAGCTTGGTGATCCAACTCCACCCAGATTTGTCTCCACCAGGGACTGAACAGAGAACTCAGGACATTGAGCATTCTGCAGACAAGCCTGTCAACTATGACAACAGAGGTCCCTCCCAGAAAAAAAGGATCAAGGACATACCCATCAGATTCTGCCGCAGCCAGCTTTTTTTTTTTTTTTATTGCATTTTAGGTTTGGGAGTACATGTGCAGAACATGCAAGATAGTTGCATAGGTACACATGTGGCAGTGTGATTTGCTGTCTTCCTCCCCTTCACCCACATCTGGCATTTCTCCCCATGCTATCTCTCCCCAGCTCCCCCTGCTCACTGTCCCTTCCCTAGTCCCCCCAAGAGACCCCAGTGTGTAGTACTCCCCTCCCTGTGTCCATGTGTTCTCCTTGTTCATCACCCGCCTATGAGTGAGAATATGTGGTATTTCATTTTCTGTTCTTGTGTCAGTTTGCTGAGAATGATGTTCTCCAGATTCATCCATGTCCCTACAAAGGACATGAACTCATCGTTTTTAATTGCTGCATAATATTCCATGGTGTATATGTGCCCTGGTCATCAGAGAAATGAAAATCAAAACTACATTGAGATACCATCTCAAGCAAGCTTTTACCTGTAAGCACCACTACTGGACTGGAGGTTAAACTGTACAACCAAATAAAAAATGTGCTGACAGAAAAGCACAGTACTGGGGAAAAAGACAAGCTTCTTGAGACCTCTGAAATCCCAGTCCTGCAGAAGGTAATGAGCCTACTCATACATTCAGTAGATTACTACTGTAACCAGCATTTGACACCTTGGCCACTAGAAAGCACCCAGAATTGAAGCCAAATGACTATACACAATATACAATACAGTCACACCCTCAAGGGGAAAATTGTAAAAGTTTCATACAAATGAAAGTCAAATCAAAAATAAGAAGTATCAGTTTCTCCAGATGAGAAAGAATCACCATAAGAACTTAGAACCATGGAAACATAGTGGAAAATTCACCCCTAAAGGATCTCACCAGCTCACTAATAATGGATTATAAACAAAATGAAAATTCAAAAATGACAAAGATTCAAAATAATAATTGTAAGAAAGTTCAATGAAATTCAAAAGAAAATTGAAGGCCAATACAAAGAAAACAAAAGAACAAATCAGGATATGAATGAGGCATTTACTAAAGAGATCATTTAATATTAAAAAAATTACTTCTGAAAATGGGAAATTAATTGAAGGAATTAGAAAATACAGTTGAAAGGCTTAACAATGAACTAGACCAAGCAGAAGAAAGAATTTCAAAGCTTGAAGACATTAATCTGGTCAGACAAAAATAAAAATATATAAAAAATGAATGAAGTCCCTAAGTAATGTGGGATTATGTAAAGTGACCAAACCTATGAGTTATAGGCATTTCTGAGGGGGAAGAAGAAAAATTAAAAAGCTTGGGAAAGCTATTTGAGGGAATGATTCTGGAAAATGTCACTAGTTTTGCTAGAAAATTAGACATCCAGATACAAAAAGCCTAGAAATCACCTGGCAGATAATTTCTGAGATGAATTTCATGGAGGCATATACCCAACAAATTGTCCAAAGTCCTTTTGTTGTTTTGGAAATAATTCTAGAAGCAGCAAGAGTGAGGCATCTCTTGAGGGCACATCTGCCAGGACCTCTTGTTCAGCAAGGGGGCTCCAACCTGGTTAGGGGGTGTGTGGAAGATAAAGATGATAGACAGCCAGGGTCTGGAGGGTTGAGAAGTCTATGCTTCACCAACGGCTTTATTTAGCTCAGGGTCAGTTTATATACATTCTTGAAACTGAGATCAAGGGGAACAGAAAGTTTTACAGTGAAATTACAAGTTACAACATAAATCAGGTGGTTACAGTAGAAAGATCAGATACACAATGGAACCCAGCAGGTGGGTCTTGTTATCCATTTAATAAAAGTTCAGATTTTCTCCTAAGCTATGACAGTCAATCACTACTGTCTTGACAGAACAAAGAAGAATATGCTTGTGAAAATGAACATACTGCTACATATGGCTGCTAACCATTAGGTCACAGTGCACTTCAAGACTGCATGGCCATCTAGTGATTGTCTGCAGTAGTTTATCTTTAACCTAAAGCCTCTTTTAGATCCTGCTTTTCTTAGCTCGACTTCCTCCAATTGGAGACTTGGTGTCTGGGCTCAAACTCACCGCAAGGTGAGACCCAATTTACTAGGGGTCTCACACGGGAGTGCTTCCCACAAGCATCTAACCACTTATAAAGGAAATCTCAATAAACTAACAGCAGACTTCTCAGCAAAAACCTTATGAGCCAGAAGGTACTGAAGTCCTGTTTCTAGTTTTCTTAAACAAAAAACCTGTCAGCCAATAATTTTGCTTTCTGCTAAACTAAGCTTAATAAATGAAGGATAAATAAAGCCTTTCCCAGACAAGCAAGCTCTAAAGGAGTTCATTAACATGAGACAAGTCCTAAAGGAAACATACAAAGTTCTAAATGTGAAAATGAAAGGAAGATACCATCATAAAAGCACATAAAATTATAAAACTCACAAATCTATGCTAGTTCTATGACAAATGCTCAAAGTTTTAATCATGGAAACAAAAGAATGATAGCATCATAAAAGCACACAAAAGTATAAAAGTATAAAGCTCACAAATCTTATAAAGCAGTTATACAACTGAGGCTGCAAAGCAACTGGTAAGAACTATTATTATACCAGGAACAAAACCTCACACGTTAATATTAACCTTAAATATAAATGAACTAAATGCTTCACTTAAAAGATATAGAGTGGTGGAATAGATTTAAAGGGGGAAAAAAACAAAACGAAATCTAATGGGCAAAGATATTCACAAACTCAAAGTAAAAGGGTGGAAAAAGATATTTCATACAAACAAATCAAAACCAAGCAAAAGGAGCTATACTCATATTAAATAAAAACAGACTTTAAATAGCAGTGGTAGTAGTTAAAAGAACAAAGTTCTTAAAAGTCATTAAAACAACAAAGATAAAGAATGTTAAGGAATCAACTCAGCAAGGAGATGTAACAATTCTAAATATATTTCCACCAAACACGAAAGCACCACATTCATAAATAAAAAATTACTAGACTAAATAAAGAGACTGGTAGCCATATAATAACAGCAAAGGACTTCAACACCACACTGAAAGCACTAGACAGATTATCAAGGAAGGAAAGCAATAAAGAAACTCTGGACTTAAAGTGGCCTCCATACCAAATAGACCTAATAAACATTTACAGAACATTCTATGCCCCCCAAAAAGCACAGAATATACATTCTTTTCACCTGTGCATAAAATAGTCTGCAAAGGCTGGCCTTGGTGCCTCTTGCCTGTAATCCCAGCACTTTGGTAGTCCAAGGTGAGCAGATTACCTGAGGTCAGGAGTTCAAGACCAGCCTGGCCAACATGGTGAAACCCTGTATCTATTAAAAATACAGAAATTAGCCGGGTGTGGTAGTACACACCTGTAATCCCAGCTACCTAGGAGGCTGAGGTAGGAGAATCACTTGAACCTAGGAGGCAGAGGTTGCAGTGAGCTGAGATAGCACTGTTGCACTTCAGCCTGAGCAACAAGAGCAAAACTCTGCCCCCCCAAAAAAAATTTTCCAAAATTGACCATATGCTTGGCCATAAAGCAAATCTCAATCGATTTTTTAAAGATCATATGAAATAACTTTTCAGATCATAATGGAACAAACCCTGAAAATAATATCAAGAACAACTCTTCAAAACATACGAATACATAGAAATGAAACAACCTGTTCCAGAGTGATCTTTAGGTAAATGATAAAATTAAGGCAGAAATTTAAAGTTTCTAGAAATGAATGAAAATAGAGATGCAACATACTGTAACTTCTCTGATACAGCAAAAGCAATGTTAAGAGGAAAATTTAAAGCATTAAATGCCTACATGAAAAAGGTAGAAAGATCTCAAATTACCAACTTTATGCTGCACCCCTAGGAACTAGAAAAATAAAATCAAACCCAAACTTAAAGCTAGTGGAAGAGAAGAAATAACAAAGACCAGAGCAGAACTAAATGAGATTGAGACCAACAACAACAAAAGCAAAAATACAAAGGATTAACAAAAATTTTTAATAAATAAAATTGATAAACCACTAGTCAGTTTAAAAAAGAATTAGGGAAAGAAGATTCAAATAAGCACTTACAAGACAAAGGTGACAATACAACTATGTGGTCCCAAACTAAAAAATTCTAGAGGAAATAAATTCCTGGAAGTATACAAGCTCCCCATATTGAACTAGGAAAAGTAAACATCCTGAGCCTAGCCATAATGTGTAATGTAATTAAATCAGTAATAAAATAATCTCATAGTTAAAAAAAAGGCCCAGGACCATATGGTCTTTTAAATTGTACCCAAATTTTACCAGATATATGTAGGACTGCTACATCTATGTTTCAATCCTACTGAAACTAAGAAACCCCTCCTGACTCATTCCTTAAAGCAGGATCACCCTAATAACAACCCAGGAAAGAACACGACAAAAAAGAAAACTGCAGGTCAATATTCCAGATAAACATAGATGCAAAAATTCTCAGCAATATAGTAGAAAACCGAATCTAGCAGCACATCGCAAAGATAATACACCACCACCAAGTGGATTTTGTTCTAGGGATTCAAGCATGGAACATATACAAATATACAAACCAAAAATGTGATTTATCACAAAAACAGAACTAAAAACAACCATATAATCATCTCAATAGATGCAGAAAAGGCATTCAATAAAATCTATCATTGCCTCATGATAAAAACCCTCAACAAATTAGACATCAACAGAACATACATCAAAATATTAAAGGCTATATATAACAAACCCACAGCCAACATAATACTGAATGAGGAAAAGTTAAAAGTGTTCCACCCAATAAACAAGATAAGGATGCTCACTCTCACAACTTGATCTATAGATTTAATGCAATCTCAAGAAAAATCCGGGCAAGTTATTTGGTTATTGAAAAACTTATTCTAAAATTTATCTGGAAACATAAAACAGAATAGCCAACTCAATGTAGAAAGAAAAGAGCAAAGTCAGAGGACTGATTCTACCCTGTTTCAAAACTTACTATAAAGCTGCAGTAGTTAAGATAGTGTGCTATTGGCAAAAGCACAAGAATGGACAAATAGATCAATGGAAGAAAGAGAGAGCCCAGAAATAGACCCACATAAGTATAGTCAACTAATTTTTGACAACAGCACAAAGGCAATACAATTAAGCAAAGATAGTCTTTCAACAGACAGTGCTGGAATAACTAGACATTCACATCCCCAAAAATAAATTTAGACACAGATCTTACTCACTAACAAAAATTAAGTCAAAATTACCACAGACTTAAACATAAAACACACAAAAACCTCTATTAGTCTATCTTGCATTGCTATAAGGGAATATCTGAGATTGGGCAATGTATAAAGAAGAGAGTTTTATTAAGCTCAAAGTCCTGAAGGCTGAACAAGCATGGCACCAGCATCTGCTTGTCTTCTGATAGGGACCAGGAAGCTTCACTCAGGGCAGAAGGCAAAGTGGAAGCAGGCATCTCTCACGGTGAGACAGGGAACAAAAGAGGGAGAATAAGATTCTAGGTTCTTTTTAACAATCAGTTCTCCTGTGAACTAATAGAACAACCAAACTCACTCATTAACAAGGGGTGGCACCAAGCCATTTATAGAGAATCTGCCTCTATTTTTCAACACCTCCCACAAGGCCACACCTCCAAAATTGGAGATCACATTTCAACAGATATTTGAAGAAGATAAAACATCTAAATCTTACCAATAACCTAGATAACTTTGGGTATGGTCATCACTATGTAAAACATGAAAGGCTTGGTACATAAAATAAATAATTGACAATCTGGATTACATAAAAATTAAACACTTCTTGTTTAAGAAAGGCAATGACAAGAACATAAGCCACATTTTAGGAGAAAATAATTGCAAAAGACACATCTTACGAAGATTTGATATCCTAAACATACAAACAACTTCTAAAACTTAATAAGAAAACAACCCAATTAAAAAATGGGCAAAAGACTTGAACATACAACCCCCTGAAGAAAATGTATGAAGGATAAGTAAACATATGAAAAAATGTTCAGCACCATATGTCATAAGAGAATCAGCAATTAAAATAATAATGAGATACCACACTTCCTCTTGCTCATGAAGCAATCATCACACACTTCATTCTGAGCTCATAAAAAGCGTGGACTCAGCCCGCCTCAGACTTTCATCATGACTACCTGCCTGCAGATAGGAGCTACACACTTTGGGTCTCCTCTCCTCTGAGAGCTGTTTGATTACCTAATACAACTCTTCTCCACCTTGCTCTCTTCCTCAACACAGGACAAAAACTCAGGACTCTGTGAATGGCAGGAGCAAAAGGAACTGTGACACTTTACTGGATGGCTCACAGAGCTGCGGGCCAGAACTAAAGGATCTTAATATGTTCCTGGTCGGCTCACTGAACTGCAGATGGTGACATGCTCCCAGCCTTTGGGAATGAAAAGTGGGTGACCCTTCTGAGGGCTCAGACCTCGAGATTCCCTGAGCTAGAGCAGTAACACTATAGACCTTCTGCTCTCTGCCGATGCTGGGTGGCCACTCCACGCGATGGGAAGCAGCAGTGGGGTTGAGCTAGCCCAGGAACTGTGGGTCAGAGTGGGGCGGTAGAACTGAAAAAGCTGTTACACAAATGGGCTGAAACATACCCTCTTGCAGCGTGCTCCCCCAATTTGCCACACCGTGGGCAATGAAAAGGAGAGAAGAGCTGCAGCCCTCTGGGAGTCCAGATATCAGGGCTTCCTGAGCCAGGACTGTGACACAGTGGAACACCCTCTTTGGGGCTCTGCAGTTCCTGGAGTCTGAGCTTTTGGGCACCACCACATTCCCTTCATCTGGACAGCATCCACAGTGGAAGCCTTTTGTGGTACATCTGGTCCAGCTGCAGCCTTGCACAGAGCTAGCACCTACGCCAGGGCCTGGAGCTGCCTACCCCACTGCAGCAGCTGGTGCTTCTGGCTGTGTGTAGTGGCCAGACCCTGCACTCACTTGCTCACTCACCCCTCACCACTCTGCACCTGGCTCACTCTTTGCAGGTGTGGGATCTGGGCTGATAGAGCCAAGCACAGCCTGTCTGGTGGAGTGGGCAAAATGAGTTAGCAGGCATGAGAAAACTCAAGCAGAGGTGCTGCCAACCACAGAAGTTTGCAGTTGGTGAATCAACACTCAAAGAATCCTGTGGCAAAATGATACAGCCAGTTTGGAAGACAATTGGCAGTTTCTTGTAAAATCAATCTTACTTTTAACATAGGTTCCAGCAATTGCTCTCATTTGTATTTATCTAGAAGAGTTGAAAACTTAAGTCTATGTGAAAATCTTCACATGGATGTCTACAGCTGCTTTATTTATAATTGTCAAAACTTGGAAGCAACCAAAATGTTCTTTTGTAGGTGATTGGATAAATAAACTGTGGTACATTCAGAAAATGAAATATTATTCTTTGCTAAAAAGAAATGATCAAACTATGAAAAGACATGGAGGAAACTTGAATGCATATTACTAAGTGAAAGAAGCCAGTCTGAAAAGGCAACATACTATGTAATTCCAATATGTCACTTAGAAAAAAGTAAAACTATGGAGTCAATAAATCAGCAGCTGTATGGGTTGGGGTGGGGTAAAGGGTGAATAGATACAGCACATATTTGGGGGCAATAAAAGTACTCCATAGGTAAAGTGTTTTGATGGATACATATCAATATATGTTTGTCCAAATCTAGGGAATGAATGTTCAACACCCAAAGTAAACCCTAATGTAAACTTTGCAATCTGGGTGATTACAGATCAGTGTTTAGAAATTGTAATAAATATACCATTGTGTTACAGAATGTCAGTACTGAAAGAGATTGTGGATATTTGTAGAAAAGGGGTATATGGGAAGTCTGTGATGTCTGCTCACTTTTGCTATGAACCTAAAACTGTCTTTAAAAAATAAAGTCTATTAATTTAAAAATATCCATGGGCACAAAGAAAATTAGAAAGTTCTTTTTTTTTTGATGTTTTCATTATTTGCATTCTCAGGTAAGTGACCCATATTTTCAAATCAACATGGATGGTGTTGCAATATTTTAAAACATTTATTTCAAAAAATTACCTATTTATCTTACTTTTAAAACATGGCTAGTAAAATATTTAGAATTACATATGTGGACAACATAATACTTCTTTTGGACAGTGCTTCTCTAGAAAAATAGCAGCTTTACATTTCCCATATTAAGCTACCCCTAACTGTAAGATTCACTGAAATAAATGGTAGATTTCTTTTCCTCTTTTGGTTAAATTGTAAAGTTAATTTAGTAAATAAATGTATGAAGAAGATCTGGTCTATTATTTCTACTCTGTACTCTATCCACATACCTGCTTATGTTTCTCAAATAGCACTTTCAGTCCTTTCTTCTCTTCATCTCATCTCTTTTTATTACATGTTGTGGGTATGTTTTATAGCATTATGTATATTTTTCATGAAGCAATTTAAGGGCACAGGCCTTTATCCCAAGAACACCTGAACAAGGATATATATATATATATATATATATATATATATATATACATACATATATATATACACACACACAGACACTATAAATATGCATATTATAATATATATAAAATGTCTATTTTATTATAATATATAAGCTACATAATGCTTAATATATTAACTTTACATTTTATTATAAATATATGTATATATGTATATATGTATATGTGTGTATGTAATATTTTATATAAATATAAAGTGAATAAAATTACAAGTTTATTTATGGCTAATTTCTTAGAAAATGCCAGTGTCTTCAAAGCATAAACAAATGTCACATAAATAGCTATTTCAAAAGTAACATATTTTATTTAAAAGATACTAAATTTCCACTACAGATGTTTATTTCTGTATGTGTGATAGAATTTAAAAGGAAAAATCATATATTTACATTTTAACTACCTACATTATGATTGGATGATTCCAAACCAAAATTATCATTTTTGTGTGATTCTTTGGAGGAAAGAAATTTTGACATTGTGTTCTAGAAGTCCTTCTTAAAAACCAGCTACATAGCTGAATGTCACATAATAATAATTTTGGTAGGCTACTTTTTAAAGCAGAACATTTATAGGTGTAAATGTGTATCTGTTTGCAATGCACTGATTGATTGATTGATTGACCAATGTTTTAAAAATATATGTCATTTACTCATTTGATAGTTCATAGTACAAACTAATTGAATTGAACTTCTTTTGATAGCAGTAAGATATCTGGTAGAAAAGACACTTTCCACCAAAAATAGCCAGGAAATACCTACCAAGGAAACTAGGACTTGACAGATCAGAATTCTGAAGAGAATGAAAGCTCACTGGAGTGAGCTCGGCATATATTTTTTCTATAAGTTATATACCAAATCCTGAGCTACACATGGAAGACAGGTAGCCTGAGGCATCAGCTAGAAAAATCAGAATATGAGATGAGAGTTCAGCAGTCATATGTGGTTGGCAACGAAAACTCAAGAATTCAGGTGTACTAAGCAAACAAGGCTTTGGGTTTAACAGTCCCAAAGAGAAAGTGCATTAAGGTGAACACACATATTGTGTTGCTTTTCCCAATATGCCCTTTACAAATATTTAAGTAGTTTCATAGCCAAAGGCTAATAAACTAAGTAAAATTTGGGGGAAATTCAACACTTTTGGAAGTTTCATAGAATAGAGTTAATAGAAATTAGAATTCAGTCTGTCAATGGAGAATGACCCTGGAAAACATACCAGCCTTTCACATGGGATTCCAGAATTGATGCAAGTTAGGAATAGGATAAATCTGAACGTGAATCTACCCTAACAAAATATTTTAATCCAATTCTGCTTAAGTTTAATCCCAAATTGAATTATGATAATTTATCCCTACTCTAGCTGCATGGCAGAAAGCAACTTTCATTTTCTTTAAAGGTAATATTGTTCAGTGTCGCTACTCTCTACATGGCTTTATAAACAATGTCTCAAAGTCAATCAAGGATTACTATTATATCAAACAAAAAAGACCAAATGGCCAAAAACCTAGGGAGAAGGAAAAACAATAGAGACAGTCCCAAAGGTGATCTAGGTGTTAGAGTTCTTACACATGGAGTTTAAAATAGCTGTGACTGATGTATTTTTAAAAGATTAAAAGATTAAAATTTAAACTGAAAACTGAATATATTTAAAAGATAATTATATGGAAAATTTAAAACTAAAAATATTATGTCTAAAATTAAGATAGCAAAAGTTTTGTTTAAAAGGAGATTGGATATAGAAGAAGAGAGAAGGTAAACAGAGAATCTAGATCAATAAAAATATTCAGATTGATTTATGGTAAAAAAATAAACAATGAAATATATATAGAATAGCTAAGAGAAATTTAGTAAACATGCATAACTGGAGACTAAATAGAAGAGGGAGATGGAAAGTAAGAATTATTTGGAGATACCAGTTAAATCTCTTCAAAAGTGATAAAAAGTATAAGATGTAGGACTCTTTAAAAACCAAAAAGAACAAATGCAAAGAGAATCATACCTAGACACAACATAGTAAGACTTTTGAAAACCAAATTTAAAGAGATCTTCAAAAATAACAAGAAAAAAAATCCTACTATCAAAGAAGCAGCAGTAAGACTGACAGTTTTCTTTTCAACAGAAACAATAGAAACCAGAAGACTATTAAGTGATAATTTAAAAGTGCTAAAATAAAATAACGTCAAACTAAAAATTTGCATTTAGCCAAATCAGACAGTGAAACGATGATAATCTTTTTAAAAGTTAGAATTCGTCACTAACAGGTTGACACTGAAAAACAAAAGGAGACTATTAGTTGGAGAAAAAATAATTACAAATGAAAGAAAAAAACTTAGAAAATAATGGACATAATTAGAAAGCTCATACTTGTCTAAAATAAAGATAATTGTTTCCGGACAACTTCCCAGGTGGCCTTGGATCAATAAAGCTCCTCTCCTTTTCTTGCTTATAGTATTCCAGAGTACCTATAGAAAGTGCTGGGAATGCAACAACTGAGATAGGAAGGAACTGGCTGAAACAGGCAGATTACCCCAGAAAGTCACAATACCCCTGGCTATAAACCCCAGAGTAGGTGGCTATCCTGGACCCTCAGATGCAATGCAAGTGGAGCATGTGCAGATGAGATTCCACCCACCTTAGAAAGCTTTTCTGAGCCTTAGGGAACCAGCTTTGTGAAGAATCCTTGGCTTCTGTTGTTCCTTGCTACTTATTTGCAAGTAACAAATTTACTTCATGTAACTTGTGTGTGCGTTGTGGGGGTGGTGGCGGGTATTCTGTTTCACCTGATTCAGACAAGTTCGTAATCAGGGCACAGAACCTGCTTCACGATGATGATAGTGATGATGATAATGATGATGATGTTGGCAACCATGATGGCGATGACAATGTTGCATTTTGGGTTTAAAATGTAGAACTATAATATTCATTTCAACAATAGCACAAGAGGCTAGATCTTAAAAGAAGGCAAATTGTATAGGAAGTGCTAACATTACTAAATGATATTAGATTGTATTAAAGAATCCATGTTGTAATTTTTTGGGTAACCATTATTAATAAAATAATTATTAATAAATTAATATCTTTTAAAGCATTATCAATGGGAAAAATGGAATGATTGGTGACAACAACAAAAGTCCCAGATTTATCCAAAAGTAAGAAAGGAAAGAGAAGAATAACACAGAGAAATAAAGAATATAGGGGAGAATTTGAGGGCAATAGACTTAAACCCAAATAGAGCAGTATTTTTATTCATAAAAGGCCAAAAGATTT
Organism: Leontopithecus rosalia; assembly: GCA_028533165.1. NCBI lineage: Eukaryota > Metazoa > Chordata > Mammalia > Primates > Cebidae > Leontopithecus > Leontopithecus rosalia. Next base: position 108,536,230 of record CM052649.1, on the reverse strand, counting down.
TCAACTATTTGGTAGGTACCACTAAAGCTAGGCATGGGCATAGCCTATGAGCCAGAAAGTGCACTCCCAGGCATATAGCTCACAGAACTGCAGACATACTTGTGTCAAGACAATTACAAGAACTTACAGCAGCAGAATTTGCAACAGCTGAAAACTGAAGACAGTATAAATACCTATCAACTACCAATCTACTAAAATGGATAAATCATATAATATCTTTTCAATAAATTACTATACAATAGAGAAAATTAAATCAATACTGAAGAAATCACACAATTAAATTTGATAAACAAAATGCTAAGTAAAAAAAGCAAGACATAAAAGAGTATATAATGCATGAATATACTTAATTCAAAAACAGTGAAAACTAATAGATGGTTTTAAAATCAGGATAATGGTAATCCTTGGAAAGATGAAGAGGTATTAAATGAAGTGTCATGGATTTTACGGTATTCTAGAAATAGTCTTTTTTTAATATATTGGTCATTTTTTGAAAATTCATTAAGCCATATACTTAAAATTTGTGTGCTTTCCTGAATAAATAAAATATTATTATTATTAATATTATTATTAAAATAAAATAAAATGTGAATAAATTTAATGTAAATATGGGTAATGAGAGCTCTCCATGTAAAGTCAATTTTAATATGTAGCATTTTATAAGTTAAATAAAGTGAATTATGAAAATAGCTAGCCAATATGCAAACTTTATTATTCTGAAAATATGATTTCTTGTTCGTCATCAAAATAATAAAAAAAGGTTGTCTATTTTTTAGTATAGTTTCAATCTAGCAAAATGGATGGGTAAGTAACTTTCTCTTTATCAAATCCTTTAGCCAGTACTCACTACCTAGCCTATGTATAACTTTAGGTACTTCAAAGAATATAAATATATAAATGGCATGGTAACACTAGTTTATGTGAAGTGTGAATGAGAGAAAAATTTGCTTTCTGATTAATTTCCTGTTCTAGTCTAGCTTACTATCACAGCAAGCATCTCCTCCAAGGATGATAAATTTCATTAGTCTAGGAAATTATGACCAAAGCAGTCAGCAAGTTTTGTTAGTTGTTCTTGAGTCATATAATCACTTTTGGAGATGTATAAAAAATGTAAAATGTTTATTTTTTGTTTTGAAAATACAATTTACTGAAACAATTCTATCATGATTTCTTCTGTTAAGAACATTTGAGAAGAGCAAATAAAACTAAAAATGTGTGGTTTGAAGCTCACACGTCAGGAGAAATATTCTAGAGCACTCTTCATGAACTGGTTAACCAGATTTTTTCTCAAACTTTAGGGTTTGGTGTGCATTTAAGTTCAGGGCTAACAGCAGAGTGATTATTTGATGGTAGCCTGAAGGGATTACTTGGGAGAGGTTAGAAGAAGGGAGGCTGTATTTCCAGTGCAACATCTTTCACAAGAGATATTAAATTCAAATTATCCTAGGGAAACATTAAGTCACTTGTTCCACTGTTGATAAATAGAAATGCTATGTGTACCATCTCTTAACAATACCCTTTCTAAACTTCAAGGTCAGCTTCTGGCCCTTGGTGAGTCTGAAAGTGCTGCTACATCTGCTATAAATCCCCAAAATTATGTAATGCATCTCCTTACAGGGTGAGAAAAGCACTGTGGGTTGATAGAGGAGAAAATGTGCTACTCTGAAACTTAAAATCTATTAGAAATTGATTCAAAACTCTTGCCAGCTTGTTCCTGAATAAACTGAAATCTGGAAATATGTATATATAAGTTTTGACAATTAATTTGAAAAAGAACTTCTGTTTTACTCAGAAAAGTATGTGATCTCTCAGTCTACACATATATTCTGCAATAGGGTTTACACATCATACCTAAAATTTCTGTCTTATTTCCAATAAGCAAATTAAATAATACTGGTTGATGGCTTAGTCTCAGCTGCTTTCAGGTTGCTGGGTCGTTAAAGGAGCTCATAAATTTGTGGGAATTATAAAACAGAAAAAGCAGGATCAGTGTAATCAATATAGAACCAAATGCCAGACAATCAACACTAAGGAAAGCATGGTTAAGGAACATTCCGGGCAGGATAAAGAATATAACTAAAGAACAAAATGTTTAAAAGTTACCTGTTGTATGTGGGAGCCAGCAAGGCAAAAGCCTGAGGGTGTAGAGGTTATCAGTTTAAGAAATAAGTACTAAAATATAATGAAAGCTAATAAAGTGCAGGGGATGGCTTGTTCTGAATGCCAGAACGAGCGTTAGGGACTCACTGTGGACTCATTTCTTTGCATTTCTTGCAGTAAAGGATTAAAGGACTAAAAGAGATGGAGGGAGTTCAAAGCAGATGAACCAGCTGAGTTAACCTAGGCCTGTGGTCTAGAACACTATTACCAAGAATGAATAAAATAGAATGGTTGAAACTTTAAGACAAAATGTATATAGCAGGTGAAAGAGAGATTCCAACCAACTATACTATTCATGAATATTGTCCTTCATTTTGTTGTAATAATACTAGTATAATTCATAATATCAGTCCAAATTATTTTAATTCTAATGACTAGTTCAACACATTTGACTGAAAGACTGAGTTGTTCATGTAATTGTCTCTTTATTGACAGTTTAAATTATATAGATCAGTAGGAAATCTCAAGGGCTAGGAAAGCAGAGAGCATCTTAAAGTCTTACTTCCAGGCCTTCTACTGAGATATGCTATTTTCAAAGGCTCAGATTGTATATTTTAGTATGTCCTGAAAAGAAAACAACAATCGCAAACAATGACAAATAATATTTATGCAGCACTTAGCATGTGCCAATCACCATGCTAAGCATTTAAATAAATTTTTCCTCACAAAATCTTTTCCAGGTAAAATCTACATTCATCACCATATTATAAAACATAACATAGAGGCTAAGAAAGATTATGAAACCTATCATGTCATGAAGTTACTAAGTGGCAAATCCTAAAGCAACTCAACCATTACTCCCTGTTGACAAAACTCTGCTGTTAACTATATGTACTGTCCTAAAATATTTTTTTTTAATGAAGTCTCGCTCTGTCACCCAGCTTGGAGTAAAGTGGAGTGATATTGGTTCACTGCAACCTCCATCTCCTGGGTTCAAGCAATTCTTCTGTCTCAGCCTCCCAAGTAGCTAGGACTACAGGCATACGCCACCACACCTGGCTAATTTTTGTATTTAGTAGAGGTGAGTTTTCACCATATTTGTCTAGCTGGTCTCCAACTCCTGACCTGATTCACCCAACTCTGCCTCCCGAAGTGCTGAGATTACAGGTGTGAGCCACTGCACCTGGCCTAAAATCATCTTTTATAGCACTCTCTGGTTGGTACAGTTCAAAAATCACACCACAAGAATGAGTTAAGATACCTGGTTTTTAAACTTTGTACTTTGGTCTGTTAATAACTGGTTGTGTAACTTTGGGTAGGTGAATTTCTGTTGGCTTACAATTTCCCCATATATAAAATGAGAAGATTGGGGTATCCTGATACCTTTAAGCAATAAAATTATATGACTAAATGATATTTACCATATATCATATTATTAAGTCTGCAGCACTGAAAGAATTTATAATGGGCACTTATTCTTGTTTTGATAGTCACAGCAATAATGATGTTTTCTTTTTTCTTATAGTCAAAGGGTTAGCGATCCTGCCTGCTTACAACCTCAATTTTTAATTACTCAGCTTTGTATATGATGATAAACACTGTTTTTGAAGAACAGTATTTTGCTCTGCTCAGTCCACATGTTTTATTCTAGATTTCATTATGTAAAAGAGCTTTGCATCTTTACTCTCATCATTAATATTCAATTGTGAGTTATTATTGATGCTAGTGATATTATAATGTTAAACCCACTTAATGCACAAATACACTTAGAAAGGACGTATTTAGCATGAATTGCACTGACACTTTACAATTAAGATTCAGTCCCTTCCAGAAAGTAATAACCATGAGCATTGCGGATGGGGAAGTTGGAAAACAAGCTTAAATTATTTTTAAAATTTTAAAATCATAGATATGCATGTACATGCATATATAGAAAATATGTTTTTGCTACTCAACATCTGGTGGTAATCTGAATCACAACTTGCACTTGCTTGAGTTTGGCAGTAACTGTTTTCTAAAAATGTTAGGCATAATCTCTATGGATTTGTTCTAAAAGCTAATATCAAATTCATTTAGACATATTAACTAATGTATAAATAAATTACTGAGATTAAAGCAAATCTCAATAAGTGACACATTTTATATGTACTGATTTTTTTTTAAAAAAAGAAAACAAAAAAATTGATTCAAGTCTTACCAACATATTAAGAATAATGAAATTTTATTTTTATCAAACATGAATTTCCAGTGTGTTTTACTATGACACACCACAAGTCTGGTGATTCTTCAATTACATGCAAGTTAATAGAATTTTTCAAAATCTAACTTAAAACATAAGAAGCAAACTGGCAAGAAGTTGAACATACATTTCCCTTGTGCTAACTCAACTCTGCATTTCAAAAAGATGTGAATGGGACTAAAATATCAATTTAAGTAGCTGGAAAAATTACTCTTTTTTTGCATAAGCTTAGGCATGAGAAGGGAGACACAAATTTGCTGTCTCCTAAATGAGTATTCATCCCCTTGTGCATTTCAGCATGAGCATCTTACTGGGTTTAACATAACCCTGTTGGTTAAAGGTATATATTTTACAACACATTATCCCAAATAGTAGCCAAATGATTTCAACATGTTCTTAACCAAAACAAAAACAGAAACATTAATATGTTCTCCCAATGAGGAAAACACAAATAGTTTTTGTTAGAGTTATTAAAAGACTTTATGTTACCATCACAGTGCTTTCCCAAAGAATTTTCAATGGTAAGAGGGCTAATGTACCATTTTTTGTTTATTTATTTTGTCTATTGGATTTTAGAAAAAAAATAACTAAAATACGGTGTATGTTTTTAAAATTTTGAACACACCTGTGTATTTCAGTTGACACTTTATATAGCAGTCTGATTACGCATTATCATGGATCTTTTTTCTCTCATCCTTTACTCCAGTACCACACACCTAAAATAATCTTTTTGATAAATTCTAGAGACAGTATCTGTAGTTCTGAAACAATCTCTACAGGGTGAAGATGCCATATTTTCTCCTGCTTAGCTGGAATAATAAGAAATATAAATTAGATTTTGAGGCAAAGGACTGCAAATTTCCAGCCTGTGGACACCAGAGAAAACCTAATGTGTATAGAGAATTAAAGTACTTGTTGTTCTCCTGCATTTAGTGATTTTGGAGACTTTTGGGAGGCCACTGGATCCAACTGGGCATCAGCTCTGATGAGCAATATTTCTGCCAAGTCATGTGGTTGGGAGAGAATCGCCTCTCCTCTGCTCTCATCCAAAGAGACCTGAACAACAGAGGTCTCCATGTCTTTCCACTACTTTCACACTCAGCTCATTCCTAATCTTTGTTTATATGTGTAACTATGTAAAAATTATACAATTAGTCCAGGCATAGTGACTCTCACCTGTAATCCAGCACTTTGGGAAGCCAAGGCAGGTGGATCACCTGATGTCAGGAGTTTGAGACCAGCCTGGCCATGGTAAAACCCCTTCCCTACTAATATTCAAAACATGAGCCAGATGAGGTGGCATGCACCTGTAATCTCAGCTACTCAATAGGCTGAGGCAGGAGAATTGCTTGAACACAGGAGGCAGAGGTTAACAGTGAGCAAATATTGCACCACTGTACTCCAGCCTGGGTGATAGAGTGAGACTCTGTCTCAAAAAAATAAAAAAAAGAAAAATAGTTATCCAATTGGAAATTAAGACTTTTCAAAATTACTCATGAATCAAAGAGGAAATCAAAACAAATTACAGGTTAGTTAAAATTAACAAAAATAAAATTATTTCATATAAAGAGGTAAGACCACACTGGTCTATGGTTTATTAAGAACCTTAGACTTTCTCAGTAATTAGAGACAACAGATACCTCTCGAGGCAGTAACTACAGCAGAGCTCAAAAGTGAGGACTTTTAAAGTCTCAAACACAGAACATTCTAACTCTTCTTGGACTCCAAAAGAATTCTGGAAGAAAGTTGATTCTTTCTAAAGAAGTTGATGAAAAGTGTTTTGACTTTGGGGATACTAGGCAAAGTTAATAGAGAAAGTGGAGTGCATTATAGAAAGCAGATTGAATCGTCTCTTCATACTTAATGATGGACTCCAATAAAGACAAGAAAAATGAATTTTATGAAATATATATTGATACAATAATCTATAAACTGTACAGGCTTATATTTTAGTATTAAAATTGCTGGAGCATCAACAAGTAAAATAATACTTAAATACAGTCACCTTTGGTATTTTGCTTTTAATCATATAAAAAGCAGAGCTTTTACATACATTTTTCATTATGTCAGTACAAAGGTATTTTCATTGAGGGAAAAGGATAAGACATATTTTATGTAGTAGTTTGTTGGCTAGTCTTGTAAATTTTAAGTATTTATGGATTTGAAATGTGAGCCTTTATTGGCAAGACCAGCTCCCAATACATCAACGTGGGTTGAAGATCTCTCAAAGTGATAGAGTGGTCAGTGAAAAAGAGAGACAAGCAAAAAGTTTTCCTTAAAGCTGGGCCAAGGGGAGACATCACACAATGCTGCTCTGTTGATGTCTGACATTTCCCTGAAAACCTCTGTTTTTTATTGTGCTCTTTCAGCAGGGGACGGGGAGCAAGGTTATGCAACGTTTTGGTGATAAATATACAAAAAGAATACATTTGCAAAAACTGGTGCACAAAAATCACAATGTGATATTATAAAAGCAGAACAATATAAAGATAAATTTTCTATATGCCAGCATAGAAATCATGCACCTTAGCAAGAATATAGGTTAAACATAAACTTATGATTATCAGCAAGAACATACTGGGCTCACAGTTAGAGGAAGAACAGTATCTGACACAGGACAACCAGACTGACCACAAAAACTGCAAGAGGAGGGGCCTCCATGCAGGCCTGGAGGAGCAGTGGGAGAAGGACTTTTATACCCTTATCTCAACCACAGAGACAGATGCCCCTCATGCATCCATTTATAGGCTCTCCATAAGGGTTGTATTCCCTTTCCAGGGCCATAATTAATCTGCCTTTCCTGGGAAAGGGTATGGGTAATAAGCCTCTCCATTACACGTCCGTTTATAGGCTCTCTGCAATGAGAAGCCTGTTACGTGCTGTCATCTCTCTCTGGCAGTCAAGCTATGTGGTTAGTCCCTTTCACAGAGTTCCTGTTTTTACCAGAACAGTTCAGCAGAGCCAAAGTTACAAGATGCAGCTCAGCAGAGCCAAAGCTACAAGATGCAGCTCAGCAGAACCAAAGTTACAAGATGCAGCTCAGCAGAGCCAAAGTTACAAGTTGCAGCTCAGCAGAGCCAAAGTGACAAGTTGCAGCTCAGCAGAGCCAAAGTTACAAGATGCAGCTCAGCAGAGCCAAAGTTACAAGTTGCAGCTCAGCAGAGCCAAAGTTACAAGATGCAGCTCAGCAGAGCCAAAGTTACAAGATGCAGCTCAGCAGAGCCAAAGTTACAAGTTGCAGCTCAGCAGAGTCAAAGTTACAAGTTGCAGCTCAGCAGAACCAACGTCGTTATAAGTCACATCTCAGCATTTCACATTATCCTTCATTTTCTCAAATATAATTGATAGGGTAAGTAACAAGCATCACAAAGCAAATAATTATTTTCGGGGAAACCAAATTCTAAGAGAATTTACAGTTTAAAAATTAACAACAATTTCTTCTTGTTATTTCAAATAGCTTGGGTTTTGCCAGTTCTTCCAGGAACTTAGGGTTGCTCAGTCATCTCAGAGGGGTTCAGAAGATTCCCAGTAGGCTTCATTTGTACTCTTGTCACAGTCTTGCAGATATGAGTAGTAGACCTGTTTTCCTTATGCTAGTTTTTAGATAGAATCTGCTCAGATAAAGTACGAATATGTGTATTTTGTATGAGTCACAGGTCATATTTTAACTGAAGTAAGAGCTTCTCTTAACCCACTACTACCACCACAGCATAACTCAGAATACCAAGTCAATAATAGATATAGATAGCAGCAATCAGTGCTTGGTCTTTATTTTTGTTTAAATTTTTATCTTTAGAGTTTATTAATATTGATGGGATTTCTCCCATAATTCTAATACAAGAAAACTTTTTATTTATTTATTTATTGTCCACGAGGCATTTTATTTGTAAATATGTGTATTACATCCCTAGAAAAAGAATCCCAAGATTTTCCCTCCTTTGTGTTTTCATTTTGCTTCTTAATGGTCCATGATGCCAGCTGAGGTTGTCAGTACAATGAAACCAAACTGGCAGGACAGAAGCAGATTTTTCTGCCCTTTTTCTAGATCTTCGAGTTGCACATCAAATCTGGGGCTGATCACGCCACACTTGTTGAGCCTGCCTGTGAGGTTCACAACAATTTTCCCAGCTCTGTGATCATCAGTGATTTCAGATTCACTAATGTAATCATGCTTCATCCTCACAGTGAGAAACCTGCTGATGACTCTGGAGCACGGCCTAATAAGCACTTGGCGTTTGCTCTCTTGAGAGCATCAGCCAGGACATTCATGCACACCATTGTGGCGGTGCAGAAAGATTCAGGAAAGAGCAGAAAACTTTAAGTTAAAAACATTTCTTCAAAATAAAATTTATATGAACCAAACAGTATTGGGAAATTGGCTTTATTGACTATAGATTTCTAAAATGAGATCTTAATGGTATGTATTGCCTATTAAAAATTTTTCATTCTACACCTGGTGTTTTAAAGAAGCAATTATGATTGTATGGTAATTTTACCATAATTGTATTATCAGTAATTTTTTGGGAAGCCGAAGCTACACTAAAAACTTTATCTTGCTCTCTGTGTAAAAGTGTGTTGAAGGAGCCTTATGCATGTATAATTTAATGTGTTCCTAACAATAAATTCACAAAAAAATCCCTATCCTTTAAAATCAGAAGAGGCTCATGGGCTTCAATCATAGAGATTATAGCCTTTCTAAGCCAAATGTGGAAGTAACATCTGCTTCATAAATTGATTAGCATTCCTTAGGATGTCAGAAATTGCCTATGGTAAAGAGTTGACTATGCCAGCATCTATGTCCACTACAAATGTAGTGATAAAGCAACATTACATATTTTCCCGAATACTGATTCCAGAAATTTCATCTATACTCATAATTTAGAAAGGAAACAAATTATTAAATCACCTTGTATAGGATTCAACTATTAATAGATATAATAAAAAAACACATTTTGGTTTATTTCCATCAGCATTCCTTTGAAAGGTAATAATTTGTCTCATAATTAAGTGGCAAAATAAACATCAGTCACAGGATTTGCCCAATCACAGATTCCTTTGTGGAATACAAATACTACTTAATATTTTGGCCATAACTGGATGGCACATTTTTAGTAGCTACTTCATAAATCATACTTTTTCTCTTTAAAATGTTTTGGTCAAACTGGAAGCTTGCATTGTTCCACTGTCTAACTGTAGCATCCCCTAAAAAGCATAAGGTCAAGAGAGCACAGCACAGCTGCTGCATGCAAACAGTAGCTTCCTCTTTGTATATAACATATTGATAGAAGAAAAGTCTCTGCCATAGCTCTGTGCTTAAAGACAGGTTGGAAGATAAATAATGGATGCTTGCTTTGGGAGAGATTGCTTCTTAACAATACATTTATAAGAAATTCTACAAAACGAAGATGACCAATTTATAATTACATGTAGCAAATGGAAAGAACTGCTTGAATAAAGCCACATACAGGAATATGTCTCATGTTTGAAATGGTGAAAAGCCATATAAAATCCAAAAAACACCTCATATTTCTGCTGAATCTGATTTAATTTAATTTAAGTTTTAATATTTGGAAAGTGTTTGTTTTCTTCCCCACCAGTTTGCTAAAAATTGAAGAAAAATGAATGCTACATTTGTGTAAATGTGCACACACTTTTTATTCTGCCAACAGTAAGCTTATTCTTGTATTCCTATAAAATACTGGTAGTCTCTTTAATTTTGATATTGTTTAGTTAAGGAAATAACAGATGGTTAAAATTTTATGCATATAGTCATTGCTAGCTACAACATTGCTTCCTTAGAAAAAGTGGGGAATATAGTTGGATAAAAGCACATACATGTTTAAACACAAAACAAAACAACCTTGGTTTGAATCTATTTTTTGATGTAACAAAAATAAAATGAACAAATACCACCTACAAATGATAGCTCAGGCCACCCTCATGAACTTCTCCTGAGGAGAGCCTGTGCCTTTAGTGTGAAAGATGCAGCTACACGGTGAAAAGACTTTGGCTGGTGGATAAATAGTGTTGCCTTAAATAACCTGCCAGACTCAGGAACTGAAGCCAGGGACAGAACACCACACTCAATCCTGTGAGTCATTTTTAAGAGAAAAATATTGCAGAGAAGCATAGAAGTTATCTAAAAATAAGTGGGGATGATAGAAAAGTTAGTGAGTAGAGAAAATGTAGTGCCATTTAAAGAAAATATTTGTATAGATGCAGAGCATGTGTGTGCATATTCATGTTTATGTCTGTGGGTATGTGTGCTTGGTTTGTGTGAGTCTATCAGATGTGTGTTAGGTGTGTTTTCTGTGAATTATCTTCCCTAGTATCAAAAACATATTGAGGATATGTGGGTGTGTTGCATTTTGGTAATATCATATTAATCCTAGTGGTTAGGTATGTGTGTTTGAGGTTGTTCTTTGTGACAATATGGTATTGCTATCTGGAAATGAAACTCTGTCTCAAAAAAAAAAATTCTTCAAATAGAGTTCTGTCCTGAGGCCAGTTATGCCAGTGGACTAACACAAAACAAAATTACAGATTTGATTTATCAATTGACTTTCTTCAGTGCTGCACTGGGAAGTAAATCCTCTCTTTTGTTATTGTTACTGTTGTCATTGTTGAGACAGAGTTTCACTCTTGTTGCCCAGGCTGAAGTGCAATCACGCAGTCTTGGCTCACTGCAACCTCCATCTCCCAAGTTCAAGCAATTCTCCTGCCTCAGCCTCCCAAGTAGCTGGGATTACAGGAGCCTGCCACCATGCCTGGCTAATTTTTTTTGTATTTTCAGTAGAGACGGGATTTTGCCATGTTGGGCAGGCTGGTCTTAAATTCACCTGACCTCAGGTGAAATCGTCTCTTTTATATCTACCTGCTGTCTACCTGCTTGTTGTCCATTCTAACAAAAGGTATGTGAATGAATTCAACCTAGATGTGTGGGAAAAAATTAAGACTGAAACATTATTAAATTATATTACATTTCAAATTGTAAAAAGACATGACTTTCAATTAGACAATTTTGAATATTGTTTCACAGGTGTATACCAGATATTTAAAAAATTTGGCACTATTGAAATTTTGGACCATATTTCTTGTTCAAATATTGGATCATATTAATTGTATGGATTAGTCCGCCACCCAATAGATGCCAGTAGCAAACTCAAGGCATGACCATCAAAATGCATGCCTTAAGCCATTGCCCAATGTCCCTGGGCTGGAGAGTAGAATTATCCCTGGTTGATAGCCACTGGTTTAAACAAAGTAAATTAAAACTCAGCGCTAACGTTTTTGGAAACAGAATTTTACCAGAAAAAAAAAAAACTTCAGTGCTTATTGTTCCAAAGTAAAAAAATATCTTCTAAATAGTCTCTAAATAGTTTTAGTAACATCAAATTTTCAAGTGTGCAATTGAAATTTGTGTGTTTCCATGCACCAGAAAGTAATTGATACAAATGAATCCTCATGCAGTAGCTCATAATACAGTATTTTAGGCAAAGAGTAGCTTGAATACTGTTTGAATAACAACTACGTTGGACATCTAATTAAGAAGTCACCATCCATCCACCCCCTCAATATATTACCTGTGTTCAAAAGACACGCTAATCATAAGTAAAATATTAAAAGAAAAAACTGGAAACAAAAGTAGAATCAGACATAAAATAAAAATCTTTGTAGTTTCCAAAGACAGAAGAGAAACTCAAAGCAGAGAATGAAGCTGTACTTACAGATTCATCCTCATAACTTGCTGGAATCCAGGTGCAGAATTAGGAAAAAATGACTGGAAGGTGAAAATAATAAAGGAGACTGAGATTTGGCCCACTGAGGGAAGTCAGTAGTTAGATTAGTATCTTTCTGTTCAACAAAGCTTAAAAAAGCTATTGTGAAACTCTGCCCAGGACTTCAATTTATGTATATAGAGAAACTTCCTCCCTTTAATTTCAGACATTCCTTGTGAGATTATGTTATTTCTTCCTAAAGTTTATCTCATAGAAAAGAGCTTCCCCATTAGGGTGTCATGAATAGCTTACAGGTGTACATGAGATACTGATATCCTCAGCCCTTAGCGTAGCTGGTGGAGACTAGAATAGGGGGACTTTTGGGGATGATCTCTGGCCATGAGTATCCTCACCTCCTGAAGCCAACACACTAAAAAAATTTATCATTTTGTATGTGTGCTGTGACTTGAAAATATCTAGGAGTCAAAGTATTGTACTTTCCTTTGTAAGGGTCTGTATTATTTTGCTAAGGCTGCCACAACAAAATAACCAAACACAGGGTTAAATAAACAGAAAATTATTATCCCACAGTTCTGAGAACTACAAGTTCAACACCAAGGTGTTGGCAGCTTTGGTTTCTTCTTAAGTCTCTCTCCTGGTTTGCAGATGGCCATCTTTTTCACTGTGTCTTCACATGGTCATCTCTGTGAGTGTCTATTTATGGTGTCCATTTTGTGTCCAGATTTCCACTTTTTTTTTCTTTTGTGAGACAGAGATTCGCCCTATCACCCAGGCTGGAGAGCAGTGGCATACAACCTCTGTCTCCTGGGTTTAAGTGATTCAGTCTCCCGAGTAGCTGGGATTAGAGGCGCATGCCCCCACACCCAGCTAATTTTTGTAGTTTTAGTAGAGACAGGGTTTCACTATGTTGGCTAGGCTGGTCTTGAACTCCTGACCTAAGATGATCTGCCTGCCTCGGCCTCCCAAAGTGCTGGGCAGATTTCCACTTTTTATAAGGACTCTTAGTCACTTGAACTGGGAGGCGGAGGTGGAGAAGCTGAGCAGTGACTTCCACAGGCTTACAGGCAAGTGGTACAATATAAAGTAAAAAGCCTAGTAAAGAAGACAGTGTCTGGTAAAGCCTCTCTCCAGATCAGGGGTTAGAAAAACCCAAAAGTAGTTGACATTTGACCTTTGAAGAGACCGAAGCACCGCTTTAAGTCATTTCATTCTCCGATTGGTGTCTAGTAATTTGGTATTTCTAATACAACTAAGTACCCCTTTTGCCCCTGAAAGAAAAAATGAATCTGTTTTGGAGGAAGAGGCAGACTTGAAATTATCTTTCATATATACATAGTATCAAGCATATATATATAAAGTACCTAGTATAAATTTTTAAATGACTAGACATTTGAAGGTAAAAAACAATGTGGACAGAATCTATGAGAAACAAAAGGTAACAGAACAGATTGCAAGGGCTTCCAGATAACACAGTTATCAGATACAAATTTTAAATTAATTATTATTCTGTTTCAGAAAATAAAATGATTAAAATTTAAGAACTGAACATTTTAAATAATCTGACAGAATTTTTAAAAATACAAATATATAATGACTAAATTGACAATTTTATAAATATATTTACTAGTAAGTTTTACATAATAAAGGAATTCATGAGTTAGGATGGATCAGAGAAAACATTTTAAATAAGCACAGAGGAAAACATTAAAACGTGAAATACTGAAAGAACATAAAGGCTCATTCAAAGATATGCAAGGAATTCCAAAGGAGAAAAGACAGAACATAAAATATAAAGCAATAGTTGAATAAACAATAGCTGATAATTACCCCAAACTGATGAAAAAAAAATCAAACATCTGATTTAAGAATTCTCAGGCAAGATAAGTATAAACAAAACTAAAACTAAACACATAATTATAAAACAACAGAAAATCAAAGTCAAAGATAAAAATCTTATATGTAGGCAGAAAGAGAAGAAAAGTTACATTGAAAAGAACATCAAAAGTTTAATTTGAAACAAACACATTGGGAGCCAGAAGACAAAATTACACACTTTTGGGTCCTTTGGGACTCTGTGTAGGAGAGAGGCAGGGGTGAGGAGATTGCTAACAAATGTTATACCTGCAAAAATACCCTTCAAAAATAGAAGAGAAAAGTTTTGGAACTAGATAGCAGTGGTGGTTGCATAGCATTCTGAATATACTAAAAGCTACTGAGATGTTCATTTAAAAATGGTGAATTTCGGCCTGGCATGGTGGCTCATACCTATAATTCGAGCACTTTCAGAGGCCAGGGAGGGTGGATCACTTGAAGTCAGGAGTTCAAGACCAGCCTGGCCAACATTATAAAACCCTGTCTCTACTAAAAAAATCAAAAATATGACCCAGGTGTGATGGCACACACCTGTAATCCCAGCTACTGGGGAGGCTGAAGCAGGAGAATCTCTCTCTTAAACCCAGAAGGCAGAGGTTGCAGTGAACCAAGATGGCACCATTGCACTCCAGCCTGGGTGACAGAATAAGACCCTGTCTCAAAAGAAATAAAAAATAAAAATAAAATAAAATGGTGAATTTTATGTTATGTTTATTTCACCTTTAAATCTTTTTTAAAAAGTTAAAATTAATCTCCAATAATTAAAATTAGAGAGGATTCATTATCAGAAAATTCATTTTAAAATTACTTCATTATCTAAACAGATTCAGTAATAATACCTGTAAAGATTCAATGACCATTCATGATATGACCTTTCCACACAGTAGAAAGAAACCTCCCTAAGGAAGAGTAACATCATGTTAAATGGGAAAATGTTGAAAGCATTTCCTCTGAGTTTGATAAGGAAACATCATTGTTATAGAGGTTACAGTCAAATAAATACAAGACAGAATATAACTATAATTGTACATAGACATTTCGTTAAATTTTTTAATTTTTGAAAGCAAGTCCCAAATTACAGTCACTAGAGCAATTTGTGAAGTGTTTATGTTCATTAGTAAGAATAATTAGTAATGTCTCAAAGTGCTTATATTCACTTTTGAAGCTATACAATTAAAAAAAGTATATGTGAAAGTAGACTTTTGGATTTAATGGGGAGGAAAATGACAGGTAATCTTTTTTGGCTAGTACACACATGAAAGTGTTTACAAAGAGACAAATTTCATTTGCAGTATATCTATTTTTCTAACAGAAAATAAGTAGATAAAATTACATGATATAAAATTTATATTATGTCTAAATTTATGTTATAAATTTATATATAATTTATGTCATGTAATTTATATATTAATATCAGATTTATACTGGTATTAATTTTGAGAGGGGGAAGCCACTGAAATTAGGTTTTAATTTTTCTTAGTTTTTAATTTTTTAATCTAATCCTTAAAAATTTTACATACAAAAGCTAAATTAATAATCTCATTTTAATAAGAAGGCATGTTTCTTTTGAAAACATATGGAGTATGAATGCATTTGCTTTATGTGACTCCCCTTTATTCTTGATGAAATCCTAATTAGATGTTCAAATTTGTATCAAGCTCAAAGTGATAACTCTTAGACATTAGAAAATTTTTAATCATTAATGAGCTTTAGCAAATTTGATACATTTTAAAAAAATTTAATAAAAATTTTACAAATATTAAAAAATACAAGAAGTCCATCCAAAATAACTCTATATCAGGAGAGAGGATTTATGAAAATAAATAGACCCAGACCAGTCACTTTCATGACTTCAGGTCTCCATCTTCCTTGGAATTGCCATGTAAGGAGATAATACTCTTATGCTAATGCTTCTTTCAAGATTGTATAGGGGAATTTGGAACCAGAGAAGTTTCTTCATAGTACAGCAGCAAATGAGATTCTTGGGACCTCTTTTGTGGATTTATTTATTTTTTTTCTAACATCACTTGCAGGGATACAAATTATGTCCAAACATGAGCTCAGAAGCCAAAAATAAGTACACATATGAGAAGTACAATTCTTATGAAAGAAGAGCAACAAAATGGACAAACACCATACATGATGCAAAATTTGTATAAAAAAATTGGTCAAGAGCTTTTTATTTATTTTTTAAGATGGAGTTTTACTCTTGTCACCCAGGCTGGAGTGCAATGGCGTGATCTTGGCTCACCGCAAAGAAATGGGAGTCTGTTAAAGATTTTTATAAAAACAGTGTATCCTCAATACATTATGGTGGAAAGCTAAACTGTTTTTCCTGAGGAAGATGAATTGCAAAGAACAGACAAGAAATAGGAGAGTAAAGGTCCTGAAATCATGGAATCAAGACTTGACTGCTACTTTCTGGCATTTAATGCAAGCATTGATTTTTGGTATTTATGCTTAGACCTTGTAAAGAAAATGCATTTCTGCAGTGTGACTTGCTGTGTACCTTTGCTTCATGGCTACAGGCAGTTGGTCTGCATTTTACTTGCTTGTAGTCCAAATGTTTAAAGCAGTAAACAAACATTATTGGTTTCTTTCCTAGGAAAGCACAGAGAAAAAAGTCGAACTTAAATAAACAAAACAAAAGTCTGGTAAGAAAAAAAAGAGAGAGAAAGATAAAGAGGGAGGGAGAGAGATAACACAGTAGGGAGGGTGTAAACAGTAGGCTGGAGTCCAGAAAACCAAGTTCAGAGAAGCTGGCTGGTCTTAAGCAAACCACTTAACTGTTCTTGCCTTCAGCTTTCTCATCTGTTAAAAAAAGGAGTTCAGCTAGATGACCCAAAGTCCCTCCAGATTAGTGTGCAACATTATTCTATTACATTTTATGATTCCATTATAGAGGTTACAGTCATTCTTAGAGAGCTGTCTTTGAAGATACTGAAAAAAGAAAAGAATTCAGAAAAGTTTAAGCTGTATTACATAATTATATTACATATATAGACATACATTTCTTTAGTTTAAGAGTTTTACATTTGTTTCAAAAGCTTAATTTGGATTTAGGAACAAAATGAGGACATTAATGACTGTTCCAACCTCCTAGCAAATGGTTATTCCTTTGTTGATAGAGAGCAGGAGGAGAAATCCAGTGACCTGCTCAGCACTGCTCATTATCATGTGTTGTTTTCAAAACCAGAATTTAGTTATCTTTTTGCTTTTGCTGTTTTAAAATGATGGTATTTTCAACAACACACGCAGGGCTTTAATTCTGTAAAGATTTGCCTTTTTAAGGTACCCAATTCTTGATCCCTAATAAGTATTCCAAAAAGAATGATTGTCCTAAAAAGCAGCAGAGCAATTAGAAGATTTGATGGTTAAGAAATTTAAATTAATTAAAATGAATATCATTAATAAGCTAATAATGGAATTACTATTATAGTAATCACAATTATAAAGGATAGGGAAATAAGAACGCTATTCATAGAAAGTCAGTATCAAGTAGATTAACTTGTTTTTGTCTTTTCATTTCAACTCAGAAGCAGAGAGAAATACTGGTTGTCCAGTCTAATGTATCTTTGTTTGTATATTTTATGTTTCCTTACTGTAGTGTCTTTTCTACTGGAGTCTCGCTAATAAATTTAAATAGGTAAAAAAAATGCTAATAGAGTAAATTAGCAAGTGTGATTTAAGATAGCAAATATTTGGGAGAGCTTATTTGTATCAAAAATTTTGCTTAAAATTTTGATACATTAGCATAATTAATTAAACTGATGACAAAGATTTTCTCCTTGACCAAACTCTAGTCAGGCTCCTCTGAACATTTTCTTGACTAGGCCTCAATCTTGGCCTATAAAACTTGATCAAAACAATAACATAGTTTCCAGTAGTGAGGTCACTTTCCTAGCATGATCCCAGCCCCACTTAAACTCCTAATTGTCAGGGAGTGGTGACTCATGCCTGTCATCTCAGCACTTTGAGAGGTCAATGCAGGCAAATAACTTGAGGTCAAGAGTTCAAGACCAGCCTGGCCAATGTGGTGAAACCCCATGTCTACTAAAAACACAAAAATAAATTGGGCGTGGTGACACATGCCTGTAGTCCAAGCTACTCAGGAAGCTGAGGCAGGAGAACCGCTTCAACCCGGGAGGCAGAGGTTGCAATGAGCTGAGCTCTATCACCACACTCCAGCCTGAGTGACAGAGAGAAACTTCGTATCAGAAAAAAAAAAGAAAGAAAGAAAGAAAAAGAGTGCCTAACTGAGGAAACTCAAGAATTTACGGTCAAAAGAACTTACTGTTTGTTACTCCAAGCACCTGAAAATAAAACTCTTGTCTCCCAGTCTCCATGGCTAGCAAACCCAAATGGGTTTCATATGAACACTTTGTTTTTGTAGCTTACTTTCTTAACTCTATGAATGCCTATCCACTCCTCTTCCTATTCCTTCATTCTCTCTTTAAAATGTCCAACTGTGTATAAATTTGAGATTCTTTTCCCTATTGCAAGAGTATAGTACTCACTAAAAATTTGTCCTTACATCTCTGACTAGCATCTGGTTTTTGTATATCTTTGACATAAATAAATTCTCACTGTTTGATGAAGAAATTAAGCCAGAAAAGTAAGTTAGCAAGATGACAGAGTTAGTAAGTGGTAGGATCAAAATTTAAGTCAGTTTACTAACTGCTATATTTCCTTATTACCTATTTGGATATACATGTTCAAGTTTTCTGAAAATAGATAATATATTTTATCTTAAAGTTTAATCAGTATTATAACACCTGAAATAAGAGACATAGATTTTTGAAAACACATATGCCATTAGCATTTACAATTGAGGAATTTAATATCTGTTTAAAATTGCATTAGAATTGAATTCATAAAAGAAACTATGAAAGCTTAAAAATAGTTCTATGTAAACCAAAGATGTACAAGACAATATATTAAATAGAAAAAATATTGATGTGATATGCTTCTTGAATTATTAATGGAACT
This sequence comes from Leontopithecus rosalia, assembly GCA_028533165.1. Classification (NCBI taxonomy): domain Eukaryota; kingdom Metazoa; phylum Chordata; class Mammalia; order Primates; family Cebidae; genus Leontopithecus; species Leontopithecus rosalia. Next base: position 108,517,291 of record CM052649.1, on the reverse strand, counting down.
GAAAATTCTAGAAAAATGTTTTATTCTATAGAGTTTCAACTAGATGTTTATAAATTTTCCTAGCAGAAGTTAAAAGTGGAAACAGTATAGGCTTGAAAATCCCAGTCACTGAAGTTCTAATCAAGCCTCTGCATTTATTGGCCATGCCACCTTGAGCAAGTAACTTAATTCTCTGGGTCTCAGACTCTTCTGCTGCATAATAAAGACAGCATTATGTGTCCCAGCACGGTGGGTCACACCAGCACAGTGTCCTTGCACTTTGGCAGGCCAAGGCAGGAGAATAACTTGAGCCAAGGAGGTCAAGACAAACCTGGGCAACATGCCAAAACCCCATATCTGCCAAAAAAAAAAAGTACAAAAATTAGCCAGGCATGGTGGTGTGCAACTGAAATCACAGCTACTTGGGAGGGTAAGGAGGGAGGATGACTTGAGCCAGGGAGGTGAAAGTCATAGTGAGTTGAGATTGCACCACTGCACTTCAGCCTGGGGTACAGAGCCAGACTCTGTCTATAAATACATAAATAAATAATAAAAATAAAGACAACATTGTGGTAGATGAAATACTAAGAAGGCCCTCAAGATTTCCAGACTGCAATATACATGCTCTACATAATCCCACTTTCTTTTTATTGCTGGTGGTACCTACAAATATGATGCAGTATCATTCCTGGGATTAGGTTTTATTATACGGTAAAAGTGATAATATTTAACAGATGTAATTAAGGCCCCTAAAAACTTGAATTTGAATAATCAAAAAGATATTATTAGGAAGCTGGCAATTCTTAAAAGGGGATTTTCTTAAAAGGTCAGAGACAGAAATCAGGAAGATACACTCCTAGTGCCCTTGAAGATGTAAGTTATTATGTTGTAAGAGTAACGACAAGTGGTTGACTTGATTGAGTTTGAGAGCAGCCTCCACCTGGCAGCCAGTTAAAAAATGAGAACATCAGTTCCACAACCACAAGAAATGAATTCAGCCAACAATCAGATTTAGCTTTCAAGAGGACTTCCAAAGTAAAAAGAGATTACATTCCTAGCTGAAAACTTGATTTCAGCCACCCGATGAGACCATGAAGCCAGGACCCAGCTAACTCATACTCAATCTCCTCTGATTGCCGAATCACTCCTTTAGCGTCCATCATAGTGCTAGAAATTCACTCCTAGATTACAGAGCATTCATTCTTTTAAACGTTTCATCCTTTTTTCTTATAATAGAGGAGAAAAGTAAATTATAAAGTTCCATTTTAATTATCAGCATTTTAAAAATTAATTTCAAGACTATTTGGAAAAAAATAAACCTTTGCTATTGTCATAAATTCCTCAGTTTCTCTTTCACTCTACTTAAAATTTTCATATTCAGTTTTTAAATATTAAAAGAATTCTCACATACAGTAATCTTTTTAAAGCCATAGTCATGTGGATGGGTGATCTCTGTTGCAGAGCAGCATTTTAGTTAGAATCTCTCAGCTACAAATTAATGAATACTTAACTAAGGTGGTTTAAACAATAATTATATTTATGCTATACAAAAAAGTTAAAAATAGACTTTGATTTGGCAGTCAGAATCTAGATTCATTCGAATTTCTGTTGTGCCATTATCAGTTGTTGGTAATGGTTTTTCTTGGTACAAAATGGCAGTTACAATACTAACCACCATATTCTTAAGTGGTAGCACCCCAGGCAAGAAGGAAATGAGTGATGGCATAAAGGCCTTTACCATATGCTGTTCTTTCTTTTATCATAGGTTCAACCTTGACAAATAATAAAAAAAGGCACTCTAGCAAGATTCCCATTTTAGCTAAAATGCGATTCCAAAGTTGTTGGTAAATAACGAGACTATGGTTGGCACAGACCAATGCAACTAGGCATGGTTGCCACTCAAACACATTCAAATGTCTCAACTTAGAAATAAGGAGAATTGGCTATTGCTGGGACTAACGACAATTATTACCAAAAAAGGAACTTTTCTCAATGTTGTGCAAACTGGGGCTGTTTTTGGTCACTATTTGCCTTTCACTAGGGCTTGGAACAAATTTTATAAAATTCTATGATGATATGGGTTAAGGAATGGCTTTGCTGGGGAAAGGAGAAACATAAAAGCTGAGTCTGTAAGGTAGGTAAAGGTAAATATTCTATATTCTCTAATTTTTTCCACAAAATGCTATATTGGGGCCTGGAATAAATTACAGGATTCTACTTCAGTGAAGAGATTTCATTACCCTATGACTGTTTATTCTTATGGTTAGTTAAAAGATGCACAGACTTCATGGACAACAGGACTTGGGTCTCCACTTTTAGAGGAGTTTTATAGGAATGACATAAAGACAGTGTTGCCTGAAGACAATGGGTCTTATACAAACTTGTAATCTATTTGCCAAGAGGAGGCCATTGCGCCCATGGAAACTTGGATGGGGTGCAGCCCTTCCAATAGGAAAATTGAGCAGGACTGTTACAGCCAGCTCATTTTTCAGGCAATTCAGAATAAAAATATAGTTCATTTTCAGAAAATTCTTCCCCATGGTCCTCAGATATAAATTTTTCCAACATGAGAATTGACCTGTCCAGATGCTGAATAGGCAGAGAATGAGGGTCATGTTACTTTTTATCCCTTTATCCTAATCTTCCATTCCCTGTTTGACTTTGGGGTCCAATTAATTGGAATTCATCTCAGTTAGTTCAGGTTTCCATAACACAGCATATATACAGTCACAAAGTACACACAGTCAGTCATCTCTCAGTACACCTGGGGGGTTGGTTCCAGGACACTCCCACTGTCTTCACTAGTATGCCATATATACTCAACTCTGTAGTCACTCAACCTTGGAGAACCCACATATATAAAAAGGTGGGCCCTCAATGTATGAGGGCTTTGTATTCCACCAATACTGTATTTTTTCATCCACTTTTGTTGAAAAATATTCACATATAAGTGGACGTACATAGTTCAAAACCATGTTGTTCAGGGGTCAACTGTTTAAGAAGGCTGGAAAGTTTAAGGTCAAGGCACCTGTTGATTAGCTTCCTGGTGAGGGCCCCCTTTCTAGTTTGCAGACAAGCATCTTGCTGTTCCTCACGTGGAGGAGAAAGAGAACATCTCCTGTTTTTGTTAAACAGCACTAATCCCATAAATGAGGGCTCCACCTTCATGATCTAGTTACCTCCCAAAAGCCTCATCTCAAAATACAATCATGTTGGGGATCAGGAAATCCACATATGAAGTTTGGGAGAACACAAACAATAACTTCATAGCAGAATTTATTCTTCTCCTTGGGAGTGAGTCAGATTATCTATTTTTGTTTTGTTTTGTTGTGCTATTTTTGCTTAATAAGTTCTGTGAAGATAGAAAAGTGAATTTTTTCTCCATTAGTGATCTCAAAGCACAAGTGAGCATGGGTTAAGTACCACCCAAGACAAAGCCAGTGTCTCTCTTGACTCATTTGAACATAACCTGCCATTTTAAAGAACAGGGATTTATTATTTCTTCTTGCCCTTACTCACAGATTTCCTAGTATCTTGTGACCCTGCAAAAGGATCCAAAGCCTTCAGTATATCAATCAGTATAATCAAATCATTGATATGATTTGGCTGTGTCCCCACCCAAATCTCATCTCGAATTGTAGTTCCCATAATCCCCATGTGTCATGGGAGGGGCCTGCTAAGAGGTAATTGAATTATAGGGGTAGTTTCCCCCATGTTATTCTCTTGATAGTAAGTTCTCACAATATATAATGGTTTTATAAGGGGCTTTCCCCTTTATTCAGCTCTCCTTCTTCTCTTTCCTGCCATCATGTGAGAAGGACATATTTTCTTTCGCTTCCACCATTATCGTAAGTTTCCCAAGGCCTCCCCAGCTATGCCGAACTGCCTGTCAATTAAACCTCTTTCTTTTATAAATTACCGAGTCTCGGGCAGTTCTTTACAGCAGTGTGAGAACGGACTAATACAATCATCAACTCAATCCATCTCAAAGTACCAGCTGTTGGTAATCTCAGGAATGTAGGGGTGGGAACTGCGTGATACCTTTCTCCCCATCATAAGAGTCACAGCCAGTACTCCTATAAGAACAGTCAGGCTAACAAAAAAAGCATAACAAATTTATTTAAAATTGTATGTGCTATGGAAACCTTCAGAATGGGGACCCAAAGATACTAAGAAAACTATCCATTTTTATGCTTAGATTTGATGAAGAATGGATAGCTTTGTAAGAATATTAATATGATTGGACAAAAGGGTATAATCTAATGCTAGTAGACTGGATTGGGAAACCCAGAAAGGATATCAGTTTAGATTCTTCTTGACCTCTCCATATAACATTCCTTTCTCCTGGGAATGAGGTAAGACGCCTCTGGAACAAGGGTCTCATGACTTATTATCAGGCAAGAGTAGGTTGGAGAATTTCTTTATAGAAAGCTCCTAGATAGGCAGAAGATTAACAATGCTAGTTTGTATGACTGGCTTTAGAGGAAACGGGTTGTAGTTTCTGTTACTTGCTTTGAATAAAAGGAATTCTGGTTTCTATGACTGGTTTTGGGGGAGGATGAGAGGCAGGAGGACAGAAGAAGGTCAAAGCAACCTTGTCTCTGAGGCTGCTACTGAAGCTTTCTAACATCATTTAATTCATTGCATTCAGCATGGCAAGAGTTCATACTTTGGGGTATTATTTTCTGAGCCCCAACAGGATCCACTGCAACTGATACAGAAAATGATTTCTGAAGTCACAAATACTACTGTGGTGTCAAGCAGTGATGACACTGCTGTCTGTGTTGGTCAGAGCAGTGGTCATCACCTCTAAGGCATTGTCAGTGTTGATGATGAGTTTGGCCACTGAGGTGCCGATGGCCACATAGAGGTTATAAATGTCAAGGTCTGGGTGTTAATTTTTATACAAAAAAACCAATGACCCCTTGCCGTTGACTTTTCTACACAAATTCCACAAATATCTGTCATGACTTAAGTCCTAAACCTTTTTATTTCATACTCTCCTTTTTTTCTGTGCAATTCTATCATCTTAGGTTTTTGCCATAATGAACAGAAGATAATGAGTAAATTGCCTTTTACTATCATTGCAATACTCTCTCTACATCATTGACCTGTCTTCTTCAACCAGCTTCCCTTATAATCAATTCTTTATAGAAGTTTCCTCATTATCTCATAAATAGATAAATGTCTGCCTTAAATCACTAGTCTTCCAAATATGCCTGAATGATAGGATAAACACAGCAGAGGCTCAATTTAACATCCCCCTCTTTCATCCTCCCGATATGAGAATCTGGAATCATTATCTGTTTCTATATTTGCTATTTTTATCTGTTTCCCTGTGATGATTGTCAGTGAGGATCCTTAAGGTAAATAAGCTTAAGTGATTATTTCTAAGAACATCAACCACAGAATGACTTTAAAGCTCCCCTATATGTATTTCTTGCATTGCTTAAATGTTTTTAAATAGTAATTCCTGTTTTTCATAGTTTAAAAAATATTGAAGATAAACAAAAACACAAAGGTCAAATATCTAGAAATAAAGAGAAAAACAATGTTTACAAAATAGGCAGTTCAGTGACAGCTACTGAGATAAGAGAAAGAAGTCTGAATGTTGGAACTAAACAGAGATTCTTCCTAAGAAATCTGAGCAGAGGTCTGTGGTCAGTGCCTCTCTCATTTCCCTACAGCTCCCTCCCCACCTCCTCAGTCTTTTTTACACAGTTTTCAAAGTCCCTATATTCTGTGACTAGTGTCTTAATTCTGTCCTTGTGTTCAGTTTTTATTTCTTATTATATTTATGTTTTATTTTTAGAGACAGAGTCTCACTCTGTCACACAGGCTGGAGTGCAGTAGCATGATCTCAGCTCACTTCAATCTCCACCTCTCAAGTTCAAGAAATTCTTCCGCCTCAGCCTCCCCAGTACCTGAGATTACAGGTGCTCGCCACTATGCCTGGCTAATTTTTGTATTTTTTGAAGAGACAAGGTTTCACTATGTTGGCCAGGTTGGTCTCGAACACCTAACATCAGGCAGTCTGCTCACTTCAGCCTCCCAAAGTGCTGGGATTGTAAGTGTGAGACATTGCACTTGACCCCTGTGTTCTGTTTTTTACATGTATCTGTATGGACCCTGAAACCATATTTGCAATGAAGAGAATGTGGTATTCCAACCTCATGTGAAACTGTAAGTAAATATCATTTTCTGGAATAATATGTTCAGGGAACCTGATTAATTCACACACGCACATGCACACAAATGCACACACACACACACACACACACACACACAAATCACAGAATGGCAAATTGACCTGAGTTTTCTGCCTTCTACTGAAATTCTTTTTGTCCTTGCAATTTGATAAACATTATGAAAGAAAATGAGAAAGAGACTCTGACAGTCAAATTAATTGGAAGAAAATCAAAATATGCTAGAACTAAAAGGAATCTTAACACTTTAAGTACATTACATTAACATCCTCAATTAATCTCTTGACTCTAATCCACACTCTGCCGTATGATGTGGCAGTTCCTCTTCCCGTGAAAGAAACAAGAGTTATCCCTTGCTTTTGAGTTTGTCAAATGATCTGTTTTCGTTAATGGAAAGTTAACAGAAGTTTGTGCTGTTGTACCTGCTCTCTTTTACATCTGCCAGAGCAGGAGCATAAGAAGCCTGGGCTTTCCCAGGAGGAGAACAGAGACACGTGGAGCAGAGCCATCCATAGACATGCTCAGCCTAGATCAGCTGACCCTCAGCTGACCTTCAGATTTGTGAGTTAAGCAAATGCACATCACTATGTGGCACTGAGAAGGTATAGTTGATTATTACACATCGTTTTTGTGGCCATAAATTAACTGGCACAGAACCCACCAACTTCAACTCCTCTGGTTTAAAGAGGATAAAATTGCACCCCCAAGTAGAACAGACTCACAGTAGTGACAAGACTAAAATTTAGGCCTTGAAACAGAACGATGAAGATTTGAATTTTACCATAGGCTCACGTACTTGCTGGCTACATTAGCCTTAGAAAGCCATTTCACTTAACTGAATTTCACCCTGTTTTGTTTCTAAATGGGAATAATGAAATGGGAAAAGTTCCCATATCCCCCTCTCAGGGCACGTGACAGGGGTGGGACTCGCTTCTTCAGTGCCCCTCTACTCAAACCCCTAAGGGGAGCATGCAGTCAGGAAGTTCGTGGTGAACGTTTGGGCTCCAGCCCCACAGCAGCATCTAAGGTTGAGTGTTTACAGCTCCTGAAGCCCCAGCGGGCTTGCGTTACAGTGTGCTCTTTCAGTTTTGCCCTCTGCAGGCAGCTTGGGCTAATCAGCTCTATTAGACACTCTAGCTTATCACAAGGATGAGGGCTTTCTGTATCCCAGGTTCTTGCCTTTGCATACTGAAAAATTTGGACCACACATGGGCTTGGAGAATGGCTGCAAGTTTTTACTGAGTTGGGGTAGCAATCATCAAAGTGGATGGGGAAGCCAGAATGGGGATGGAGTGGGATGGTGGTCTTTCCCTGGCGTCGGGCCACCCAGAGGCTAGACGTTCCTCTGACCACCGCTGGCCGAATCCCACCTTGTCCCACTGTTGGTGACCTGTTGACGTCTGCTGGTGCCTGTTAGTGTGCTCTTCTGTTCCCCTACTCTCGATTTCCAGCAACTTGTGTGTGTACCCACCAGGATCTTGGGGTTTTTATAGGTACAGGATGTGTGGTATAATGGGCCAGAGTGGTCTTGGAAAATGCAACATTTGGGTTCAAGAACAGGAGTGCCTGTCCTCACTTAGGTCTGTGGGCACAGGCCCAAGGATGGAGCCCTCACCAGGGTACCCACCCTTCCCTAACCAGCACTTCCCTGTCCCCTGATGTATCAATAATATGTACAGTACCCTGCAGAAGCAACTTTAAATTACATGACCTAAATAAGATAATTAATGTGAAAGCACTTTATGAAAAAGCGAGAAAGAAGCTAATGTGAGTTTAGTGCTTATTTTATGCCAGTACATGATTAAACATTTATTAACATTACATCATTTTATCTCCTTTAGTCCAATTATACCTGTCCATTAGGAAGGTAGGTAATCATTCATTTGGTCGACAACAGCTGAATATTACATTCTTACTCAGCCATTATTTCATGAATGAGTAAATTAAGGCTAAGGGAACTTAAATAACTTAACAAGTAACTTAACTTACAGCCCTTGGCATAATTTTATTAATGAGTAGGTAGCCTACTGATTGTAGCTCAGGAAAACTGTTAACCATTGTTAAATAAATACATTTTTGCTATTGGCAACTTAGAAACATTACAAAGTTATTCAAATTAGAGTGTCTGTTTTTATGTCTTTTAATCTGAGATTATATTAGAAACATCTTTGGTTTTGGTATCCAAGGTGTCATGATCTATAGACTATATCTCTTGCCATTAACAGTCACTCTGGTCTTGAATTTTAACTCCATTTCACCTGCACTAGAAGATGACTGCCCTTCTCTATGAGGTGCCCCTCAAGGCATAAGGTGCATTTCAAATGTGCACCTATATTTTTATTCAAACTCTACCAAACATAACTTCCAAAGTCATTAAAAATAAATAAATTTAACTTCTCTAGAGGAAAATTGCCTATTTTTTTTAGATATCCCTTAAGATCTTTCAAAATGAAATATATCAAGATATGCACCAGCAAATTGGGGGAAAATATAAGAGAAAAACAATTTTTAGTTATACCAATGATTATTATTTGAGGAAATATGAGGTCAGTTCTCAAAATTACTAGAATGCTTATTAGCAATACAGAATTATGCCTTGAGTGAGACTTAACAGAAAGCCATAAAAAGATTGAAAATTGTATGAAAGAACATAAACTCTCTAATTTTTTCGCAGCTTCGAGAGTATTGAGTTAAAACTCCTCTATTACTTGGTGGTTTTATAAACGAGAAGAGCTTTCTTTGAGATGAAATCTTAGGCAATTTCTTAGGGTCTTCGGGCATTTTTGTTAATCCAGATTAAAGTAAATCACTCAGAATTTGAGAGGATTAAATAATATAATTTTATTCCACCTCAAAATCACTTTTCCAATAAAATTTATTTGACACAGATTCTATTAGCAGATCTTAAAACTTAACTATATTCTAAAGAAGATGAGGGTCGACCCTGGAGGGAGGCAGTGGAACCCTGACAGAATCTGAGATGACTTGCCTCTTGGCTAGGTTTCATTCTGATTATTTTCATTGCACTGAGTCAAAACTTTCAGAACACAAAGAAATGAAGGGACAGGCAATGAGGGCTTCCTCTTCTCCCAATGAAGTTTTGTAAGTCCATTCTGCTCTTTAATCTTGAATAGAAGCCTTCAATTCAGAATTTCTGAACCAAAATGGGCTGTGGACAAGAACACTGCAAACATTTTCTATTATTTTCATTGTTGAAATAGTTTATATTCATATTTTAGAAGGAAGCATGCATTTGAAAAAATCTTAAATTGTTTAATAAGGATAGTTAACTGACTTAATAATAATAAATACCTAGTTTAACAGTACATACATATGTATATGTAAAGTGGCAGTGCAGTCTTTCATTTCACGAAGGAATATTAACTTAAAGATCTTTTTTTTTTTTTTTTTTAAGACAGAGTGTCTCTCTGTCTTCCAGGCTGGAGTGCAGTGGTGCGGTCTGAGGTCACTGCAACCTCTGCCTCTCATGTTCAAGCATTTCTCCTACCTCAGCCTCCTGAGTAGCTGGGATTACAGGCATGTGCTACCACACCCAGCTAATTGTTTTATATTTTTAGTAGAGATGGGATCTCAAAGTGCTGACCTTGTGATTCACCTGCCTCGGAAGTGCTGGGATTAAATCAGGCGAGAGCCACTGCACCCGGCCTTAAGGTGTTTTTTAATTAGCAAAATACGCAGTATTTTCAGTAGAAAAATATTACTGTATACTGTGGAAGATGAAGCTGGCTTTGTGGTAGTATCCTACCTACATTCTACATAGGATAAACTCAAGAAAGTGCTTATTTATCTCCTATCTGCATTTCAAACAATGCTTAAATCTATGTCAGATTTAAATTATAATGTATATTCACAAATCCAAAAGTGGTCTTGAAAAAAATATGTATTTCAAATGGAATTCATCCCTGGGTAAAGTGAGTTTTGTGTTTTTTTTTTTTTTTTGGAGACGGAGTTTCGCTCTTGTTTCCCAGGCTGGAGTGCAATGGCGTGATCTCGGCTCACCGCAACCTCCGCCTCCTGGGTTCAGGCAATTCTGCCTCAGCCTCCCGAGTAGCTGGGATTACAGGCACGCGCCACCATGCCCAGCTAATTTTTTTGTATTTTTAGTGGATACGGGGTTTCACCATATTGACCAGGATGATCCACCTTGACCTCGTGATCCACCCGCCTCGGCCTCCCAAAGTGCTGGGATTACAGGCTTGAACCACCGCGCCCGGCCCGTGTTTGTTGTTTTTAATACCTAGCCAAATAATTGTGGTTTCAGGAAGAGAAATGGGTAAAGCTTTTATATCTTTTACGTGGGCTTTCCCTTAAAGATAATAACAGTAGGCCGGGCGTGGTGGCTCAAGCCTGTAATCCCAGCACTTTGGGAGGCCAAGGCGGGTGGATCACGAGGTCAACAGATCGAGACCATCCTGGTCAACATGGTGAAACCCCATCTCTACTAAAAATATAAAAAAAGAAAAAATTAGCTGGGCATGGTGGCGTGTGCCTGTAATCCCAGCTACTCGGGAGGCTGAGGCAGGAGAATTGCCTGAACCCAGGAGGGGGAGGTTGCAGTGAGCCGAGATTGAGCCATTGCACTCCAGCCTGGGTAACAAGAGCAAAGCTCCATCCCCCCCCCCGAAAAAAAGATAATAACAGTATCTACACCAAACTACCTTCTCTTGTATACAAATTATTTATATCAATATGCATATGGTGGCATGATATTTTGAAATAGTATCAGAGTCTCTTAATTTTTTTGTAATACTTGGCCTATCTTTCATTCATTCAAACACCTGTACTGGGCAATCTGCTTTAGAGTAATGATTTCATAAGCAGAGAAAAGAAATTCGAGATTTTAGGGGCAAAAAAGAGCCTAAATCAGAGCCGTAATAATTTGAAACATGAGGAGTAAAACTTCCTTAGTCTCTCCTTCCTACCATGTTAGCCAAAGATTTGATTGGCATGGGAGTAGGGAGATGGCATAGGTCAGGAACGAGCAACAAGGAGTCAAAGTGGAGAGCAAATAAGGAATAATTAGAATCTACAGTTCCCTGAGAAAGGTGGGTTCTGGTAGTCTGATAATTGAGGGGTACTTGAAATCCTAGTTTGTTTGGCAGTAACGATAGCTGTACCTGCAGATCACTAAATTTATATCAACTTATTTTTTTAAAGGCAGGGGAGGAAAGAGCAATGTTCTAAGAACCCGCAATTTTTAATGCCATCATGAGATTGAGACCCATGTTTGTGAAACACTCAGTCTCACCTGTCACCCTGAGCTGCTCCAGAGGCAATTCTCTACCATGAAGGCCATAGCTAGTAAAAGGGAAGGAGACAGAGAATGTAAGCCATTTGCAGCTTCTACTAAACTTCCTGGCAACTGGTCTTCAATACAGAGTCACACCTTGGTATGAAAGTGGAGGGATAATTTAACAGGAAAGCAGCAGCAGGCATAAATATTAAACATTAAAGAGGACATTTACATTTTAAAGGGATTGGTAAAGCAATATGCACACAAGTGAAATATGCTGAAGCACTACTAGGCAGGTCTGAGTTATGCCTCCCTTGGTGGTAATGTGAAGGTGCATATGTGCCTGACAACAAGGCATGTACTAACTTTGCTTATGCTAATTCTGGGCAAGAGCATGGAGTTCACTGCCCCAGAGAATCTCCTGAATAGCAATGGTTGGTTGCTTCTCATAAAGCACAGCTATGTGACATGACTTGCAGAAATGGACATAAGTTTGAAGAAGTAGAAGGGAAGAACCTTGTATTTTGTAATATATGCTTTGCAAATAGTGCTTTTGTATTTACAAAAATTCAAATGACTAAGTTCATTTTTAATGGCACCAATAAACTAACCTGGAATTCTCTATAAAATCAATCTGCCTTCTTTCTGATCATAGAACCAAGTAAGAATATCTAATACATTAGCAGAGCTTGACAGCTCAGAATCACCTCATGTTAGAAGTGATATTTGAAACCCACCCTTGAAGAGCAGTGTATCTACAGATGGGTGTTGCAAAGAAACTGGAAGCAGGCAAGTATCAAAGAAGAACTGTACCAACAGAGTTAAACATGCAAGGAAGACTTTATTCAAGACTATTGCAGTAAAAGGTGAGAGATTGAACTTAACTTCGTTAGATAAAAAGTGGGAGAGTTTTTTCTTTTTGAGACAGAGTTTCGCTCTTATTACCCAGGCTGGAGTGCAATGGCGCGATCTCGGCTCACTGCAACCTCTGCCTCCTGGGTTCAGGCAATTCTCCTGCCTCAGCCTCCCAAGTACCTGGGATTACAGGAACGCGCCACCATGCCCAGCTAATTTTTTGTATCTTTAGTAGAGACGGGGTTTCACCATGTTGACCAGGATGGTCTCGATCTCATGACCTTGTGATCCACCCGCCTCGGCCTCCCCAAAAGTGGGAGAGTTTTTAAGCATTCCTGTGAGCTACTGGAAAAGTCCTGGAGGACTTCAGGGTCACAGGAGAGCTGTTCAAAGTGATTAGTACATCTGTGTTTGCTAACTGGTGCTTATGGAAGTCAGGCTCCTACCCTCCCTCAGAGACTGGGAGACAGGGACCCTATCTTTCTTGTTGATTATTTTTCAGAGATATGTCCAATGACCTCGAGAAAGACATTACTGAGTTGTGAAACTATCAAGAGGTTAGGAGAAAATGTACATCACAAAGGGGCAGAGAAAGAATTTGCAATATGTGTTCTAAAGTAAATGCTCCAGGGAAAGGGAAATGAGGAGCTTCTAGTTCGGAAGAAACCTGTTTTAAAGTTCAGCCAAGATAAAGAGAATGTTAAGTCTGCCTTCATCAGAAGGTGGAGCTGGGTTTGGGATGGATTTGGAGATAGTGTCCCCTCCTAGCAGTAAGATATCGCCCTGAGGACATGGGGACTCAGGACTGGCAGCATCCTCTTCTATTATTAGGACTAGAAGAAAGTTGCAGATGTCTGTTTCTTTCGGGGCTCTTTTCCGCACTGGTAGGCTGGTAAATGTTTCCAGGAAAAAAAAGCTTATTTTGTAGCATTTGCTAATTTCCATGGTTTAAATTGCTTTCACCTTGGCTTATCTCAAGCTACCAACTTGATCACATTGAAATGGGAATTTGGGAGGAGATATGCCCAGTTGGCTCTTCCAAGGTAGTCTGGCCTGCTCAAGCATACCCCTACTTTTTAGCCGTATGTAGTAGAAAAAAATAGGAAGGGCAGACACTGAGAAATGAAAATAATGTATGCTAACAATCCAACTCCTAGTTAGATTTTAGAAAACTTTATGAAGAGAAGTGTAAGGTATGAATAGCTTACAAATTATAAGAGACTTACTGACTTATAACACCTTGTAAACTACAGCTGATTTATTTTCATTATTGAGTTCAGATGAGAAACCTGAGACTTTCACCTTCACATGACTAGTAAATAGCCACGCTGGTAAGCTCAGCCACAAATGACATTCACAAACCCTTTCCCAAGGCCTATATCCTCAGGAATACACTTTATTCTTTCACTCAAGATCTCACGATTTCTACAGATTGAAAACTTCTTTTAACAGCAACATTCGACTCAGTTAAAAATAATATAAACATCTGATGTGAGGTGCATCATTACTACATTAGCTGCCTTTGCGAACTAGTAGCAGATATTCTGATATTACTCAATAGGTTAAGGAGAAAGGTATAGGAAATCTTTATTATATTTTATTTATGTATGTATCTTTTTAGAAGGAGGGTCTTACTCTGTTACCCAGGCTGGCTAACAGAGTAAGTGCAGTGGCACCTAGCTTACTGCACCCTCAAAATTCCTGGCTTAAGCAACCCTCCTGCCTCGGCCTCCCAAGTAGCTAGGACTACAAGTTTGACTTTTTTTTTTTTTTTGGTAGACATGGGATCCCGCTATATTGCCCAAGCTAATGTCAGACTCCTGCCTTCAAACAAACTTCCTGCCCAAGCCTCATGGATAGTAAATTTTAATAGTTTGATGTCCTATTATAATAAGTGGGAAAGCAAATGCAAGTCTAAATGGAAGAGAAACAAACATAAAGCTTTTGGAAACAATAATCAGTAGACATTCATCTTTGTATTCTTAGATTCTGCATGTTGCTTGATACGGTTTGACTCTGTGTCCCCACTCAAGTCTCATCTTGTAGCTCCCATAATTCCCACATATTGTGGGAAGGACCTGGGAGAGATAATTGAATCATGGGGATAGATCTTTCCTGTGCTAGTCTCATGAGATTTGATGGTTTTAAAAACGAGTTTCTCTGCACAAGCTCTCTCTTCTTGCCTGATGCCATCCACATAAGATGTGACTTGCCCCTCCTTGCCTTCTGCCATGATTGTGAGGCCTCCCCAGTCAGGTGGAACTGTAAGTTGAATAAACTTCTTTCTTTTGTAAATTGCCCCTGTCTCTGGTTTGTCTTTATCAGCAACATAAAAACAGACTAATACAGTAAATTGGTACCAGTAGAGTGGGGCACTGCTGAAAAGATACCTGAAAATATGGAAGTGACTTTGGAACTGGGTAACAGGCAGAGGTTGGAATAGTCTGGAGGGCTCAGAAGACAGGAAAACGTGGGACATTTTGGAACTCCCTAGATACTTGTTGAATGCCTTTGAAAAAAATGCTGATAGTGACATGGACAATGAAACCCAGGCTGACATGGTCTCAGATGGAGATGAGGAACTTGTTGGGAACTGGAGCAAAGGCGATTCTTATGTTTTAGCAAAGACACTGGTGGCATTTTGCCCCTGCCCTAGAGATTTGTGGAACTTACAACTTTAGAATGATGATTTAGGGTATCTGGTAGAAGAAATTTCTAAGCAGCAAAGCATTCAAGAGGTGACTCGGGTGCTGTTAAAAGCATTGTTTTAAAAGGGAACAGAGTATAAAAGTTTGGAAAATTTGCAGACTGACAATTCAATAGAAAAGAAGAGAAATTCCCATTTTCTAATGAGAAATTCAAGCCAGCTGCATAAATTTGCATAAGTAACAAGGAGCTAAATGTTAATCACCAGGACAATGGGGAAAATGTCTCCAGGTCATGTCAAAGACCTTTGTGGCAGTCCCTCCCATCACAGGAGTCCAGAGGATTTGGAGGAAACCATGATTTCATAGGACAAGCCCAGGGTCACTCCGCTGTGTGCTGTCTAGGGACTTGATCCCCTGTGTTCCAGCCAATCCAGTCATGATTAAAAGGGACCAAGATATAGCTCAGGCTGTAGCTTCAAAGTGTGGAAGCCCCAAGCCTTGGCAGCTTGCACCTGGTGTTGAGCCTGTGGGTGCACAGAAGTCAAGAATTGAGGCTTGGGAACCTCTGCTTAGATTTCAGAGGATGTATGAAAATGCATCAATGCCTGGGCAGAAGTTTGCTGCAGGGGTGGGGCTCTCATAGAGAGCATCAGCTAGGGCAGCATATAAGGAAAATGTGGGATCGGAGCCTCCACACAGAGTCCGTACTGGGGCACCACTTAGTGGAGCTATGATAAGAGGGCCACCATCCTCCAGACTCCAGAATTGTAGATCCACTGACAGCTTGCACTGTGCACCTGGAATAGCCAGAAGGAAGGCTGTACACTGCAAAGCCAGCCCATGAAAGCAGCCAAGAGGTAGGCTGTACCTTCAAAGCCACAGGGATGGAGCTGCACAAGACCGTGGGAAACCATCACCTGCATCAGTGTGACCTGGATCTGAGACCTGGAGTCAAAGAAGATCATCTTGGAGTTATAATATTTGACTGCCCCGCTGGATTTTGGACTTGCATGGGGTCTATAGCCCCTTTGTTTTGGCCAATTTCTCCCATTTGAAATGACTGTAATTACCCAATGCCTGTATCTCAGTTGTACCTAGGAAGTAACTAGCTTGCTTTTGATTTTACAGACTCATAGGTGGAAGGCACCTGCTTTGTCTCTGATGAGACTTTGGACTGTGGACTTTTGAGTTAATGCTGAAAATGAGTTGAGACTTTCAGGGATTGTTGGGAAAGTATGATTGTTTTGAAATGTGATGATTTGAGACTTGGGAGGGACCAGGGGATGAATGATATGATTTGACCGTGCCTCCAAATCTATCTTGTAGTTCCCATAATTACCATATGTTGTGGGAGAGACCTGGTGGCAGATGATTGAATCATGGAGACAGGTCTTTCCCATGCTGTTCTCATGAAAGTGAATGGGTTTCATGAGATCTGATCATTTTAAAACTGGAGTTTCTCTGCACAAGCTCTCTCTCTCACATAAGAGGTGATTTGCTCCTCCCTGCCTTCTGCCATTATTGTGAGGTCAACCCAGCCATGTGGAAATGTAGTCCAATACCTCTTTCTTTTGTAAATTGCCCAGTCTCTGATATGTCTTTATCAGCAGCATGAAAATGGACTAATACATTGCTGAACTCATGGTAGGTAGTTGATAATAGTTTGAAGGAAGGAGAGATAATTGGAAGGGGGATGGGTGGAAGGAAGGATTAAAAGAAAGAGAAGGAGAAAGGTCAGAAAGGAGGGTGAGGCACTTGGTACTTTACACCCCGTGAGAGTCTTGAAGAATGAAAAGGCTGTCACAGCAGGGAAAGTAGTCGTATTTTGACATTAAACTATGTGCTGTTTTCTGTAGCTTCCGGACATTAAATGGATTTTATTTATAAAATTTACCTTGCCAAAATACCAAATTCCCCTAGTCACTCTTACTTAAAGGGCATGCTTGTTAACTTTTATAAGGGACAAAGGGAAGCCAATTTTCATTGAAAATAATTTCAATGAAAAGAGTGTTATTTTTGTATTTTTATATTTGTATTTTAAATTGCATATACATTGTATGTGTATTTTCTTTACTGTGGAAAATAAGAAAGATTATTTTATTCAAAGTGCATAGCCATAAGGCATCAGATAAAAGTGCTAGAAACCATTCCCTCTTTATTTAACTGAGTCAATGAACTGCCTAACTGGAGAGTAAAATTTTTATTGGCATCACTGTTGTAGATTAGTGGAAGCTTCTCTGATGCAGCCATTGATAAGAGGCATTTTTTTTCTGGTTTTTAATGGAATACTGTTCTATGGGGGATATTGTAATCTTCCATTGCAGTTATTTGGTAGAGTCATTTATTTTTTCCCATTTGCATAATTTTCATTTGTTATCTAGACAATACTACAGTTAGATAACACTGTACACTTAGGGTTAATGGATTTTGTCATCTTTTTTTTTAACTAAGTAATTTTCAAGCATTAAATACTTATCTGTTAGCAAGTACTCATTGACCAGAGAATGTTCTTTATGTTATGAAAACTTACATTACAAAAGAATATAAGGCCTCCCAAATTCTCTACACAACCTGATGCTATTAGTTGATAACTTTTCCAAGTAAATAAACCACGCTGCAGTACAACTGTAATTATCAGGGTCAGCTGCTCATCAAATTGGAGAAAGTTGTTTGCAGAAGCAGAATTTGATTTTGATTGTTAAGTTGCAAACCATCATTTGTCTGTCGGCTTAAAATCAGTAAGAAGTCTTTTTCGTGTGTTTTGCTTCTTTATCTCTAGCCATTCAGAAGAAAAATGATTATTGTCAAGAGACACCAAGCACCTCAGGAAAAGTAGAATCTCTTGACAGAAAGTATTTCTGTCAGATAAGAGAAGATGATGGACTAAGGTCATTTAAGGTTAAGTTTCTAAAACAAACCAGAAGAAGACACCCAAGATGTGTTGGATGAGCTGCTGCGATGATAAGGCCAGCTCTAGAGAAATATGACTTGGTAGAAAAGAC
This sequence comes from Leontopithecus rosalia, assembly GCA_028533165.1. Classification (NCBI taxonomy): domain Eukaryota; kingdom Metazoa; phylum Chordata; class Mammalia; order Primates; family Cebidae; genus Leontopithecus; species Leontopithecus rosalia. The sequence continues at coordinate 108,499,347 of CM052649.1, read as the reverse complement.
ACTAGGCAAAAAAGATTTAAAGAATTCATGAATGTCTACTTTAGGAACTCCAAATATACCTAAAGCACACCAAAATGGCTGTATAACATTAATATTTAGTTTAATAATATTTCCAAGATGTTTGCTGCTTAACATATTTAACTATACATGCATATTAAAGTAATGCTCAGTAGGGCACTCACCATCAGTAAGGATACAAGATCCCTGGGAGGTCTCCTGGACCAGGCATTAACCCTTTAGGTCCTGGATTATAGAGACCTAGTAGACCTCTGGTAGAGAAGTGTCTTAGTCCATTCAGGCTGCTATAACAAAGTACTCTAGACTGAGTGTCTTATAAACAACAGAAGTTTGTTTTTCTAGTTCTAGAGGTTATAAAGCCTAACTTCAAGACACTGGCAAAGTCAGTGTCTAGTGGAGACCTACTTCATAGTTTGTAGATGGTGATTCCTTGCTGTGTCCTCACATGATGGAAGCTGCAAAGCAGCTCTTAAGACCCTTTTTTTATAAGGCACTAATCCCATTCATGAAGGCACCATTTTCATAATGTAATCACCTCCCTAAGGCCCTACTGTAAGGCCAGTTGCCTCCCTGGGAGCTAAATGGACACACCCATTCCTCATCATTCCAAACACATTACTCAGCATCTGGCCTCTCCATACAGGCTCCCCACACCCACCTCTGCATTCCACAACACTCAGACCTGCCAAAATTTTAAAAAGCCCGGCCAAAACCCACCCAATAGCAGCTTGCCTCGAATGTCCTCAGCCGGCCCACCTACCAGTCGTCCCACCTGGCTACCAATAGTGGCTTGCCTCGTCTACACCCCACCTCCCCATAACCAATGAAGTTGTCTTCACTTTGTTTCCCCCATAAACAATCAACTACCTCCACTCCCTATAAAACCCCACACCCTGAGAGCCAAGCACGACTTCTCTGGCCCCTGTCTGGACCATAGAACTTCACCTGGGAGCTGAATAAATTGTTTTTTTTACTTTCTTATGTGCTATAGCTGGAACCTGAGCAACACCATTTTATATAAGACAAAGCTGTTTTTCAGAAATAAGTTGTAACGGCTGTCCCATTCTCCTCACAATAACTACTGGCCTTGGCTTCTGTAAATAAAACTGCTAGTTTGCTCTGTAAAGTGCTCACTATGTAAAGCTGCTTACCTTTTCTTATCAGTAACTGCCATAATTGCTGGCCATTGCTTACCAGTAATGACCAGAATAAGCAGCCCAAGCTAATTCCATCCTGGCCCCTGCAAGTTGTAATAAGTAACTAAGATCTGTGGATTCCACTACTGCCCAGACAATGTGTAAACTAATGCTTCTCCTAACTTCTCTAAAGCACTTAGGTAACAATCGAAGTGACAAGAAGTCCCCTAGCCCTTGGAATGTCCAGAAACCCGCTTCCTCCTCTCTGCCCAGGAGGTGATTTACAGAATCCCCTGACCCTCAGAATGTCTGAATCCCTTCACTCCCACCCCTGGAGGTGGTTTACTGGTATAAAAGAGTCTTGTCACCCTTCTTTTGGGGCCATGGGTTGGAGAGACGTGAGTCCTCTGCGGTCGCCGGCAATAAAGACCCTGCAATTTGGCATACTTTTGTCTCATGTTAATTTTATATCTCGCATTTCAATACTTCACTTATACTGGCCTCAGTTTCCTCATTTCGACTCGGCTATATGCCTTACACCCACTCCAAATACCATCATATTGGAGACTTGGTTTCAACATATGAATCCTAGGAGGACACAAATATTGAGTCTATAGCAAAGACGTTAGTGAATATATATAAATTTCAGCATTTTAGTATAAATGTGTTCTAATTTAATATAAGTGCCTTCACATGTTTAATTCTATGGGGATTTATTTCTGCTAATAGATGTTTTCCAGGGTCTTTTGACTAATACACATTCCTTCATATCATCCAAACCTGATACACTTTTAATTATGCAATATTTTATGATACCATCAAATCATAATTTTTTAAATACAATGCCCTTATGTTTTCCTCTCACTTTATGTTTTAAGTATAACTTGCATGGTGACACCAATATCATGAAATAAAAAGTGAGCCCCTTGTAGGTTTAATTTTTTTCCTAATTTTACTCATTCTCCCCACTTAATTTGCTAATCACTACACTCTTCATCCTGCAAATGGGAACAAACTTAAGGAAAATATTTCATCAACTTACCTCATGAGCCAGAAATATGCATTTTATGCAGAAATATACGTAACAACCACCAAAAAATCAACATATAGATATTTATAGCCCCTTTTTCCTTCCCCCACACACCTAACTCATGGAAGATTTTCATCAACATTGTTGCTTATCATGCAAAGAGAATCATGGGAGATAGTACTTAGGGGTCAGGAAGGGAACGAAAATATTAATACTTATGTCATAGTTCTTGTTATACAGACCCTCACACACACAAATATACACTTTGAATGTGATTATCTTGTCTAACTGAGATAGTAATACCCAAAGGGATCTTGCACATCACAGCTTCTGAATGATGGATTTCACCAAATGAACAAATGACTATCCAACCAGAAAGCAGTTCTTTCTGGGAAGAGTTCTTTATTTGATAAATATGTCTGCTCTTCCCAATCCATCAGCACTATATTTCACTGTGCAGTCAGCCATGAGTATAACCAAATATCAGAGTTTGAACAAAATCTTTAACAAATCAAATCGTTTAGACTCGTAGATGTTTATTACCCACATTCTGGCAATGTCACTATCTTTTTCTCATTTTACTGAGTCCCTTGGGATGGTATGGTCAAAACTAGGGGGAAAAAAGAGTATTACTGATTTGTAAGCATTTTTATAGTGCTTAATATCTACTGGTACCAAATGACTCAATATCTCTTTTTAAAGTAGGTAAAGTATAATCACATCAGACACAGGCCTTACATTTTAGAAGATTCCAGGGCATTAGTAACTCCAGATAAGCAAACAGGATGATAATGCAGGATTATAAGTACCATGATAAAGGCAAAAGTATACTGTAGTAGCTATAAGATCAACACAGGATGGCAGCCCATGGAAGGGCAGTGAATAATGACAGGTCAGTACCAGTGAGCCTCTAAAAGAAAAAGAGAACAGGTCTTTCAAACAGTGGGTGTTTAACAAATTATAAATGAAACAGGCTATAAAGTTATAAATGATTCAGAAGGATGTGCGTTTGTGTTCCATGGTTTAATAACTATAGGTCCTGGGCTGACAGCTTTTCTTCTAAGAAACTATTTACTCAATCTATTTACACCTAAGAGACGGAGAGAGTCAAAAAGAAAGGTAGCACTCAGCCACATGTGATACTCAAAAAATCATATTTTTATCTTCAGATTCATGGTAACGTATTCACAGGACTGTAATTATTTCTGGATATCTAGAGTGAAAAGCTTCAGATTACATAATAATCAAGGCAGAAGGAGTTCAGAGTTAAAGGAATTTCTGGTAGAAATTACTAGCTGTTGCAGGTTGATATTTCTGGAAGCAAATGTAGAGGGACAGGTGGCTTAAAATAATTATAAGGCATTAAAACCTATAAAAAGAAGGAACAGAAAACAGGAGAGAGCAGAGAAAGAAGTCAAACTGAGAGGGAAGCTTGACAAAGCCTCAGCCACCCATACAGAAAGTGGAGTCTTACTGCTTGGGCTAAAATGGCCAGGCCTTTATACTCTTGCCTCCCTCAGTCACTAAATATTGGTTCCATCTGGAAAGGCATGGCCTTGAATGAAGAAATTCTTCATAGCTGAGATAAACAGCTGGTCTATGTCTGTTAACCAAACTTCCAGAAGCTTGGCAGCAGGAATAATTTGGGAAGTGCATCACTTCAGCAGTCCCATCAGTGTTCACCAATAGATTTCTGCTTCTCCCTCTCTGTGAGGAGTGAGCCCTTCTCAGTTCTCTTGGAGTTGATCTGGTCAAAAGACTCAGTGTTCTTTGTAGACAATGCAAAATCCCAGGTGTGAATCTTCCATTTCTCTTGTAAATGTGGAATTGTTAGAGACCCTTAAGGAAGACAAAGACTTGATCATATCTGCCTTAAGAAAGATCAATCTGGCAACAATGTACAAATGTTTTCAAAGAGGATGAGGCTGGAGGCATAACTAATTATTTGCTGCTTGGGTGAGACAAATAGGATGACAAAGGAAAAGGATTTAGAGTGAAGAGTATGCAGTCTGGAATAAGGTTAGTGTAATGCTGGTGTCATTTGTTTTATTTCCCAGGAGAGTGGCTCTAATAGAGCAACGATACCAGGTAATATTTACCAACTGCTTCTGTGCACCTGCTACTCTGCTCATCACGTTTCGTGCATTGCCCTATCCTCTGGACCGTCAATAGTTATCTCTTCTACCTTGCTGACAGAACCCCCAGTTTACGTAGTAACTATTCGTTCATGTATCTTTATGGGGCTTCCCTCACCCTAAGGGGCAAATGTTCATTAGTCTGTGCCAATTGTAATAATTCTATTTCTCTTATTAATGATTTGTTAGACATGGTCATGTGACAGAAAAACAAGAGAAAGAGAAAAGTCAAATCAGAGGCTCTGGGATTGCTTTCCCTTCATAATTAAGAAACAGAGAACTAAGGCAGCGTTTTGTTTGTTCCTGATTTGGGCCACTACCATGTGAAGGCCCAATGCCAGCAGTTTCCCCTTTTTGTGGTCCAGAGAATACCAGAGAGACAGACAGAGGCCCTTCACATCCCAGCTCTGGACTTACTTGTTTCACCACTTTCGGTAGATTCCATTACTTGCAGCTTATTTTTCTCATTGTTTAAACCACATTTGGTATTCAGTTACTTGCAGCTCAAGAATTCTAAGTAATATTAATGTGTTTAGCATTATCTGTGTATAGAGGAGGATGAAAAAAAAAACAAACAAAAGCCCCAGGCTCCCCAGACCTGCCAAGGAGAGTGGAAGACCCGCTCACTTATCTGGAAGTCATGCCAATGAAAACATTAAAATCTTAAATGCCAGAATTTGAAAATCGAATTTCCTTTTTGACTTTTTTCTACAACCCGGCCTCAGGATTTCACAGTCTCTAGGTTTCTTCTCAAATATTAAATATCTTTGTTTCATAAGATTTCAACATCCCAGCTATTTTCCCTCACTTTATACTATGATTTTTAAATATTTACTGGTCCCCCCTTACCAAAGTACATGAAAAGTGTTATTAGCTCTGAATAGTTGTTAGTGGCTCCTCAAGAAATGACTATATATATTCAACTTTTCATTAGTAACTAGTGTGCAGTTTTACAACATCTAAAGGGGCCCTATGGTCTGCAAGATGAAAGGACTAGAAGTGGCTATTTCTGTAGCTGCATATTTTTCAAGGACTGTGTTATTTACAGTAGAAGATGTGGCTACTAAATTCTTAGGTGGTGTCTTTTGGTTTCAAAGTCTCATTAGTGGCTCAGGTGAAACTATTTTTTTCATCAGGATAAAATTGTCTATGTTTTCTTCCTTCAATAAAAATAACTCCAGTCAGTAAAACCTTTAGAATTGCATTCCTTTTATTTTAATTTTAAAATAGTTTTCTAATGAAGGCAAGATAATCATGACGGGAAAAAACATGTGTTCTAAACCAGAAAGAGGAATTAGAAAATGTTAAGCATCATAATAACTGTAACCAAATCTTATCATGATGATTTTTAAAGAAATGTTTAGTTATAAGTTGAGTATTGACAATAATAATACATTATCTTAATAAGATGCTGTATTACCCAAAAATGCCAATTCCTCCACTTGGGGTTTAGATTGTTTGTCGTCTCTTTCTCAAAGACTATCCTCCAACACATCTCTTTCTTACATCAACAATTTCTCAATTATTTATAGAATATTACCACTAGCTGAAAAACAAGCATTACCTTTTTCTTTGAAACAAAACTTCCACATCTTTTCATCTCCCCATCACCTTTCTGCTGCTGCCCCATTTCTTTCTTCCCAATTCATTGTAAACCATCTTGACAAACTTAGAGTCACCTCATATGATCTTCTAAACCCACTGTAATCAGGTTTTTATTCTCCTTCCAGCAGAGAAAAATCTTGTCAGGGTAAAAAAAAGTTTGTTCACTACTCTTTCCTCGTCTTAGACATTTAGACCCTTCAATTCCTTTAAGCATAGGTGAACAGCTCCCTTCCTAAAACCCTCCCATTCTTGGTGTCTACAACCTCACCAGCTTCTGATTGAATGTCTACCTTGTAGCTGTTTCATCTCAGTCTTCTTCGTGGGTTTCTTTTTCTTTGTGAGCTACAAAATGTCCTTGTCTCCATTATCTTTCTTAATCATGCTTTCCCCCTTAGCAATATTTTGTGAGCCTACGGCTTTATATATAACCTGCTTGCCATGGCATCCATATCTGTAACTTAAGATTCAAACTTGCCCTAAAAACTTCAGACTTGTATCCAACACACTTGATATTTGATTAAATGTTATCTTTTAAAATGAACACAGGCAAAACAGAACTTTTGATTCTCCACAGAGCCCAACCTCCTAACCAGCTTCTATTTCAAACTAATTAGGGTTTATGACGATGATGATGATGATTAATATTTTGAGACCAAGTCTCACTCTGTCGCTCTGTTGCCCAGGCTGGTTTGTGCAGTAGCACAATCTCAGTTCACTGCAACCTCCACCTCCTGGGTTCAAGTGATTCTCCTGCCTCAGCCTCCCAAGTAGCTGGGACTACAGGCATGTGCCATGTGCCTGGCTAATTTTTGTATTTTTAGTAGAGAGGCAGTTTCATCATGTTGGCTAGGTTGGTCCTGAAACCCTGACCTCAGGTGGTCTGCCAAAATCTCTTCCCAAAGTGCTGGGATTGCAGGCATAAGCCACTGCGCCCATCCCTATTATTTTTAAATAAACAACTCCATCTGGTTTCTTTTTCTCTGTTGAAACAGAGTCTCTGTCGCCCCGGATAAAGGCTGGAGTGCAGTGGTGCAATCTCAGCTCACTACAGCCTCAACCTCCTAGACTCAAGCCTCCTGAGTAGCTAGGACCACAGGCACATGCCACCACATTCGACTAATTTTTGTATTTTTCGTAGAGATGGTGTTTTGGCAAGTTTCCCAGTTTGTTCTCAAATTCCTGGGCTCAAGCAATCTGCCCAGCTCAGCCTCCCAAAGTACTAGGATTACAGGTGTAAACCACTACACCCGGCTTATCTAGTTTCTTAAGCTATATACTGGGAATTTTCCTTGATTTCTCTCTATACATCAGATATTCTTGTTAGTGGCAGCAGAGTCCAGTTACTGGCTGTCAGTGGTGTATCCACATGGATTCAAAACGACGAAAGAGTTCAACTAAGGGGCATAAAGCAGAAAAAGAGACCAAGGCGAGTTTCAGAGGAGGAGTGGAAGTTTATTTTAGAGTAAGAAAGGCTGTAGAATAGGAAAGAAAGGAAAATTCACTTGAAAGAGACCCAAGTGGGTGCCTGAAGGTCAAAGAGAGAGAGAGAGAGAAAGAAAAGGACTTTAACCTGGATCCTAGCAGTTTGTTGGCTCCCCGCTTTCCCAGGATTGTTCCCTCAGGGTGGGGTTCCTGCAGGCACAGTGTTTTCTTTGTCCTTTGAAGTTGAGCACCCTCCGTGTCTTTGGGGAGTTATAACGCATGCCCATTTGAGGCTTTCTTCCCTTTTCTGGTGGCGTGGACCTGGAGATCAGACATTGCCATTTTTGTCTCTTAACACCCATGTCCAAGAAGTTGCTTCTCCCTGGGGCTGGCATTCAATTAATATTTTAAATTTTAACAGTAGCGACCATTGGATATTGTCACTCCCTGGCTGCCAAATTATCTTTTTAGAGAAGCAGTAGGATAACTGCCAGATTATCACCCGACATTCCTAGTGTGTGGCTGCGGGGAGACCTCTCCTGCCCCACGCATGCCTATCTCTCTACCTGTAACATTCTCACTCTCAAATATGCATATCTAAATCATCAACATATTATACACAATTTGCCTTTAAAAGAGATGCCGCATCTGTCTTCTTGTCCTGCACTTCCTGTTATAACCATCATTACCTACTGGAATTACTCACAGTACCTTACCTAGCCTCTCTGCCTCAATTCTTGTCCCACCACGATAGTGCTTGGTCCATTTGTTTTCTTTACTTATAAAGCTAACATCACTGAAGTATGAGTTACATATATGAAAAACCACCTATTTTAAGTTTACAGTTGATGACTTTGTATACCCCCTCACAACAATCAAGTAATGAAATATTTGTTATCAGCCCCCAAATTGTTCCTTTTGCCATTTGCATTTTACACTTGCTTACCTCTGACCCAGAAAACAACTGATACTCTCTCTGCTACTATAGATTAGTTTTACCTGTTCTGGAATTATTTCTACAAATTCATACTGTGTATGCCCTTTAATGTCTTAGGTAGCTCCGCATAATGTGAAATTCATCAATGTTTTCTGTCTAAGTAATTTTTTCCATTTTATTGCTGAGTAGTATACTATTACTTGCATATGTCACAGCTTGTTCATCCATTCATCTATTAAGGAGCCTTGGTTTGTTTACAGCTTAAAGCCATTATGAATAAAGACGCTATTAACATTTGCATGCAAATCTTTCTGAAGACATGTTTTCATTTCTCTAGGGTAGATAACTAGTAGCAAAATTGCTGGCACTCATGTTGACAAGCTCTGTTCCATAGTTATACTATTAAACACTCTCTTTCTTTCTTTTTTTTTTTTTTGAGACGGAGTTTCGCTCGTTACCCAGGCTGGAGTGCAATGGCACGATCTCGGCTCACCGCAACCTCCACCTCCTGGGTTCAGGCAATTCTTCTGCCTCAGCCTCCGGAGTAGCTGAGATTACAGGCACGTGCCACCATGCCCGGCTAATTTTTTGTATTTTTTAGTAGAGACGGGGTTTCACCATGTTGACCAGGATGGTCTTGATCTCTTGACCTCGTGATCCACCTGAAGGGGCAGAAGGCAGCAAAACACACTGCCACGTGTGTATCTATGCAACTGTCTTGCATGTTCTGCACATGTACCCCAAAACCTAAAATGCAATAAAAAAAGATAATAAAAAATAAACACTCTAATAGCAAGGTATAAGGTCATTTTTCCACATCCTCACCAACACTTGCTGTTTTTAGTCTTTTGAATTGTTACCATTCTCATGGATATGTAGTGGTATCTTACTGAAATTTTGATTTACATTTCACTTATGACTAATGACGTTGAGCACCTTTTTCTCTGCTTAGCAGAAAGGATACCTTATGTTTGAATTTTAGTAATAATTTTTGCCCTTTACATAATATTTTTAAAAATCCTTTTCACACACACACACACACACACACACACACACACACACACACACACATATATACATATAAATTTCTTAAGTCATACTCTGGGAATTTTCCTTGATTTCTCTCTAGCCATCAGATAGCCTCACCTTCAAATATATGTATCAAAATCATCAACATATCATATACAATTTGCCTTCTATGTATATATAGAATATCTATCTTTTTGTAGTTTGCCTTTTTATTTCCTTGTGTCTTTTAAAGAATAGAAATGTATGATTTTGATAAAATTTTAATTGTCTTTTTTTATATTTAGTGATTTTTGTATCATTTCAATAATTTCTCTCTGCCCCAAAGTAACAGAGATTCTTTTATGTATTTTCTTTAAATCTTAATTTAAATTATTCTTTTATTATACTTTAAGTAACTGCAGGACCTTTCATTATGTCACTGTCAAATTGTGTTTTTCTTTCTCTCCCTCCCTCTCTCTCTTTCTTGTTCTGTCTTTCTCATCAATCTAGCAAGGGGGTTAACAGTGTATTTTAATATTTTCAAAGAACTAACTTTCGGCTTAATCTATCCTTTATCATAGGCCTAGCCTCTCTTTTAGTCAATGAGGTTATGTTCCAAGCAATGGACAGATCTGGAACCTGGAAAAGGATTGTGATTTTTCAATAAACAACTTTCCTCAGCTTCCTGATCACCCATCTTTGATTTTTTTTGATTGTATAAATTAAATAAAACCCTAGTTGACTCCCTGTTAATTTTTCCTCAAAAACTGACATATTCTGTTAACTGTCTTCATATCCCACTGTGAGTACAGACTCCTATGTCTGCCACTCAGATGTTGCCAGTCATTGTACTTATCTTGCCTCTGATGGCTAAGCACCACCATCTCATCTTAATTATTTTGAGTTCCAATCATTCTAATAAGGATCACTCAGTTCTATAACAGCATGACCAGTGTCCTCTAGGACTTCTATGCAACCTTGTCAGCAGCTTATCTAGTCTTATGCTGTATATTCAATTTAGATTGATGCCGACTTCTCTGATGCTTTTTTTCCCCCCACCATCTTCCTGGAAACTCTAAAATTTCTACTTAATATATTTGTGGTCAGAAAATTGTTCATGTTTCAAAAGCTATCCTGGAAGAGAATTAGTATGATCTCACAGGGTAGATGCATTAAATTTTGATTCTTAGGATGATACTCACATATTGATAAACTCTCACTTTCTTAACTTCCTGTTCTGTTCCCGTGATTCTGGATTCTCACATATTGATAAACTCTCACTTTCTTAACTTCCTGTTCTGTTCCCATGATTCTGGATTCTCAGCAGCAATCCCATGCACACAGGCTCATCTAATGATGGAACATTGATACATATTAGTCAGATTGTGTAGCAACTTCTGTATATATATTAATAGTTTTTCTCCTTAGCCAGTTTAATAGGTATCCATATAAATGTTTTGAAATTCATACCGGTACTCTTATAGACTGGGTTCCCTGGAAATAAGAGTTTGAAATGAGAAGGTTAATTGAATAGTACTTTTAATTTTGCCTGTAAGAATGTGAGAAAGGCAGGATTTGGCATTAGGAGAAGCTGATTCACAGTTCAGTTGCAGATGAGTACTCAGCCAATTTACAGAAAGTTCTGGAACTTGGAGTACCCTTTAGAGTTGTCCCAAAATAAGATAGTGATACCAGATATTCAAACTCTGACACCCGATACCAAATCTTCAATCTCTGCATCACCCAATTGTCCACAGGCATCCTTCTTTGTCTTCTCACCAAAACAAGGAATATAATTTTAAACAATGCAGGTTTTGATGAAGGAAAAAATCCTTTAACTTTGTGGTACTTTGTCAAGAGTTGGCAGATAGATGCACTGGCCCTGACGAGGGGACCTGAGAGGAAAACATGATATCCACTATAGATATAGGAAATGTTGAAAGCAAATTTTCTAATTCTTTCTTATGAATTCTACACTTACATTCAGCAATTGTTTAATGCTAAATTAGTCATCTTGGTCAAATTTAGTTTCATGCTTTAACTTGGTAAAATCCACCTTCTTTTGTGTTTTCTGATTTCTATTTTCGATTTCAGTTTGTGGCATTACTATTCACCTCATTTTATAAGATGAGTCATCTTTGAATCCCTTATTTTTCTGTCTTTGGTCATGCTTTTTCTGCTTTCAATGCCCTTTCACCCTCTTCTCTACATAGTGAAATTACATTCATCCTTCAAGGTGAGCTTTAATATATCTTCTTTTTTGGAGTATTCTTTAATTGCTGTAAGTAGCATTAATTATACTCTTTCCTCTGTGCTCCTAATATAATTTCTACATCCTATTAGTCAGCTTGGGTGGTTATAACAAAATGCCATAGATTGGGTGGCTTCAACAACAAAAATTTATTTTTTACGATTCTGGGTTCTGGCAGTTTAAAATCAGCATGCCAGCATGGTTGGCTTCTGGTAAGGACTTCCTTCCTAGCTTGCAGACAACTGTCTTCTTGCTATGTCCTCGCATGGCAGAGAGTGAGAAGAAGCTCTCTGGTGTCTCTTCTTATAAAGGCACTAATCCTATCTTGAGGGTGCCCTCCTCACAACCTCAGCTAATTCTGATTACCTCTCAAAGTCTGCATCTCCAAGTATCATATTGGGTTTCACTTCAACATATGAATTTTGAGGAAACATAATTTCATCTATAGCATGCATTAGTCTATAAAAGGTCTTACCACATTATGTTGTTGTAAATAGTATACATGTGTAAATTATCTTTAAAGGAGATTCTAAAAGGCAGGCACAGTCTCATTTTCTCTCTTTTTAAAATTTTTTTCTTTTAGAGACTATGGTTCCTGCTTTATCACCCAGGCTGGAGTGCAGTGGCATGATCATTGCTCATTGCAACCCCCAACTCTTGGGTTCAGGCAATCCTTCCACCTCAGTCTTCCAAGAAGCTGAAACTACAGGCACATACCACCATGCCTGTCTAATTTTATTTTTATTTTTGTAGAGACAGGGTCTCTCGATGTTGCACAGGCAGGTCTCAAACTCCTGGCCTCAAGCAATCCTCCTGCCTTGGCCTTCCAAAGTGCTGGAATTACAAGCATGAGCAACAATACCCAGGCTCATTTTCTTCTGATCTCCAGTGACTAGCACAAACATAACTATTGGGTTATGTCTAAAGCTTATTTGCTGAATTTTGAAATAATCTATATTGTGTATTGTGCCATATTTAATTAAAATGACAAGTCAATGTTTCTAGTTTTATGTTTCTTTGTTAATGTTGGTATCTTGACAATATTAATATTGTGGTAGTGATGAATTAGTTATCCTTAGGTGGCAAACCTGATTTTGCATTCACTGAACATTGCACTTGCACTTCATAGCACTTTTCACAAATGTAATGAATTAGATGTATAATGAACTCCTTAGTATTTTTACTATAATTTCACAAGATGGAGAATATATATGTCCTTTTTATCTACATAGCTTATACTTTGTGCAGTGCCTTACACTGAAAAGGAACTCAGTCATTTTTATCAAATTATAGGCATAAATATATTGCATTGCAGCTGTAGAAAACACAGCGATGGAAAAATAGAATATTTCAAATATTCACCAAAGAAGAAAACTGTAGACAGGTTAGCCGGGGTATTGATTGCCAGAGTTGAATAATAATAATAACTATAGCAGTAGCACTTAGAAAAGAAAAAGTCAGCTTTCTCTGATAATAATTGTGAAGATTTTGAGGCTAAAATTCCAAGCTAAAAGAACAATCTTTGTAAGGAATAACTGCAGTAACTAACCAGTTGATAAAACTTTGAAAATTCCGATACTGAAAAGCCTGAATGCCCAAATCACAATTTAGTCACAGACAAACACAGGGGTAAAAAAGATTTAAGTTCCAAATAAGTTAGTGTAATGGTGATACATACGGTATTTTCTGAAGCAAATACGAACTCTGTTCTCACTAAGGTAAAACGTTCTGTGAAGGAGTATTAGGATACACATATTTGGTCAAATTTATACATGAGATGTTTACTAACTGACACAGTGAATGACTAGAATGCTAAACTTTCAGCAATTAAGAAAATGGTAAGCATTATTATTTCTATGGGTATGTTTTATTAAATATTTTACATACATTTATTTTCAGAAATGGAAAGAAAATTTAAAATTAATTTATTTCAAGAATTTAATAAACTTAGTGTTGCTAATCTTGAAAATCAATTGAGACAGAATTGTCCATTTCATCTCATATATCTCTCTGATGAATCTCTCCTTCAGTTGACTACAAATGACACTGTCACACTGGTTCTTAGGAAGAACACAGTCAGTGGAAGTAACCGGGGCTTATAAACTAAAATTGATGTTTGGCTTAAACTGATATGACCCCATTAGCCAAAGGACAGTGATAAATACAAAAAGCACACGAGACCCTGAAAATTTATGACTCAATAGGCTGATTTAAAGAAGAATGACTCACATTCCAGTAAATCTTCATTATTCTGAGCAAACTAGGTTGTAACCTTTTAGTGTTCTAAGAAGAAATTGGTTATTAATCATAAACAAAAGTCATAGAATTTGAAATACACATAATGGAATAAGAAACAGGGAAATATTCTTCATGATAATGGCAGTTTACACTTCCATGGACCTACTGTTGAAGTAATCCAAATCTACTTTAATGAGCTTTTCTCTCACCAGAAACATTTTCCAATTTGTGTTCATTCTGTGTGCTGTATGGCAGGATTCATTTTCTAGAGTCATGGCATCAAGCCCATAGAGCTTTCTTGTTTTGGACTTATAACCTCTTCATTCTCATTTCTTTCTTAGTTTATAATTAAATGGAACAGCACATATACATTTGTGCAATTAATCATTAATATTGGAGGCATTTTTCCTATGCAGGCTCTGAAAGTAATTTTCAGAAACATAGTTTTAAGTGTATCAGCAATTTGTCTTGAAGAAACACTGAGCAAAATGTGTTTTTAACTTTATGTCTGAAATAATGGATTATAGTTGTTATTTTCATAAAATTTCTTTTTGTGTTAGATGTTCCACATAAAGTAACAATAAAAATTTCCATATTAATATAAACAGTTTGAAAATGACATTTTAACATAACCTATTTTAAATAATTATATATTATAAAAATGGCTTAATATAGTCTGAGCTATAAATGGGATTTATCTTTTTACTAAGTTAAAAAAGAGATATTATAAATAAAAATCCTTAGGAGAAAAGAATGATTAGTTTTTCAATGAATTGCCTTGTAATTAAGCCTTAACTACAAACACTCTATGTGAGTTTAAACAGTAATTTATCGGCCAGGCGAGATGGCTCACACCTGTATTCCAAACACTTTGAGAGGCTGAAGCGAGCAGATTGTTGGGCAACATGGCAAGGCATGGGCAACAGCCTGGGCAACATGGCAAGGCCCTCTCTCCACTAAAAATACCAAAAAATAGTCATGATGGTGGGTACCTGTGGTCCCAACTACTTGGGAAGCTGAGGTGGGAGTGCTGTTGGAGCTTGGGGGCAGAAGTTACGATGAGCCAAGATCCTGCCACTGCATTCCAGCCTGGGTGATAGAGCAAAAATAATAATAATATTTTAAAAATTATACTTGAGGCAGAAATATGTCTATATAAAAATATAAGCTTAAATTTTTGTTGCTAAATTAAAACATAGAAATATTGTGATGTTAATTGCCAATAAATATTAATACTTTAAACAACATATCTGTTTAAGCTGATTAATTCTATGAATGGGTCAATGATTATTTATTACTTTGCAAATTATTAGAACTATGTGCATTATTATAATTAGCATGTTTATTTGCAGTGACACACAAGGAATCTGTGATTTAACCTTTCATACATTTGTTTAGTAATTACATTAGTTGATCTTTTAAATGTATTACTTTAAAATATCATCTGAAATTATATGGTACCCTTTTACCAGAATGAAATAAACAAGATCAGTAAAATTAATGACTTTAGTAAAACTGATCAAGAAAAAGTAGAGAAAACACGAATGATTAATATTAGAAATAGAATAGGGATATATTATTGATCATTTGAACTTAAAACATTAAGAGACTATTATAATCAACTTTATGCTAATAAACTTGACAACATAGATGAAATGGAAAAATTCTTTAGAAAATACAACTTACCAAAATTGATAAAATATAATGAAAGTTTTACTTTTCTCTTAAACACTGTAGAAATTAGTTAATTTTCAAAACCTTATTACAAAAACTCAAATGGTTACACTGTTGAATTCTATCAAACACATAATGAATAAATTATGCAACTTCACAAAAACACTTCTAAAGATATAGGAGGAGGAAAGGGCTTACAATTTATTTTATGAGGCAGTCATAACTGTAACACCAAGATTTGACAGACATTCTAAGAGAAGGTTATATAAATTGAAAAAAAAAACCCTTCAATACAAATTGAATCCAACAACATATAGAAAGACAATATATCATTATTAAGTTGAGGTTATCCCTGTAATGAAAAGTTGGCTTAACATTTGAAAAACAACCAACATAAATAACACATTAACAGAATACAGGAGAAACTTTGTTTATTAGTAGTCTCAGAAAAATATATTTAACCCACGCAGGTAATAAAAAAGAGCAACTGTTATTCAACTTACAACCTACAAAAAACCATCTAAAAAGACAATTAAAATGATTTATATAATTTAATATTGAACTTTTCCCCCTAAAGATCAGTAATACATCATGCATGTGAATTATAATGTAGGTTGTTCCAGGTGGTGACAGAAGACTATAAGAATTAACTAAATATAAAGCATGAAGATCAGAAAGAAAGAAAAACTTTGTGTATTTGTAATTGACATGATCACCTGTGTAGAAAATTCTTACAAATTTCCAAGCAACTATTAGGTTGGCGCAAAAGAAAAAGATATGGCAAAAATTACAATA
>CM052649.1:108325777-108482598 GCA_028533165.1 Leontopithecus rosalia | reverse complement strand
GCAATTCCATCTTTTAATATAAAAGTGTCTAATAGTATATTTGATCTTCTATATTTGTTTTAAATTCACCTATCATATTTGCTGCTGCCAAAATAACAAAACAAATTATGTTTATAGGTTACTTGCTACAAAGCCTTTAAAAGAGGTAGACTGCAATGATGGTCAACATAACTATTAAGTATCCTATAACACATGCTAGCGAGAAGCAATATGAAAACAAGACCTGGGATCAGAGGGGTTTGCCTAGAAGTAAAATAAGTTAAAAGGACTGTTATTTTTAACAGTGAATACACTATTACTAAATTATTAACTTCTGTTCTTCTGCATGTTCAACACTCATTTATTAGCAACTAGTTATCTTTTTAAAAAATTAAGTAATTCAGCCCATGCATTAAGAACTTATAATATGTACATAGTTGACATGTAAATACATATGTAACTTGACATGCTAGAAAAAAAAATGAAGAAAATACTTGACACTTCACAAAGAAATAAAAATAAAAGTAACCAACCTATTAAAACATGCTTAACATCATTAGTCATTAGGAAAATTTGAATTAAAACCAGAGAAAACATCATGACACACCCACTATAAAGGTTGAGCTGCATTAAAAAAAAGAAAAACAAAAACCTAACAACCCAAGTATTTACCATAATGGGAGACACTGATAACTCTCATAATTTACTGTGGGAAAGTATACAATATAAGATTTTTGAGAAACTGCTTGAAGTTCCTTAAAAAATTCAACATGTATCTTGTTTATTTCCCAGAAATTCTAATCCTAGGTATTTGTGAAAGAGAAATGAAGACACAAATAGGCTTGTACAAAATACATATAGCAATACTCAGAGGCGTAAACTAAAAACAACTGAAATATTCATCAACAGAAAAATGAACAAATGCATTTGATTGTAATATAATCATATTTTAGAATATTGCTCAGGAGCAAAAAGGAATACATTATTTACATATACAACAATATGGTTGAATCTCATAGACAAGCTGAGGATAAGAAGTTCGACATGAGAATATACACTTGATGATTCCATTTATGTAAAGAGCTATAAAAGCCAAAACAAATATGAAACAAATAGTCACTCCAGAATGAGTAGACATTGAGTGTTAAGGACACATGAGAATTTCCGGAGTGATGAAAATCCACATCTTGGTAGAGTGGTACAAACATTTACCAAACTCATTAAATTCAAAATTTTAGATTTTACATTTTACTGTATCTAAAATATACTAAAAAATAACTTTAAGCAAATATTGAATTTTAGTTGCTAGGTTTCCTTTTCTTGATGTTATAAATTGGCAATGTTGCAACTATTCTATCTATATTCTAGACTTGAGCAAATGAATATAAATTTTGGGAATAATGAAAGCCACATTTTTCATTGTTGGGGAAATAAATTACAAATATGGAAAAGGAAATGTTTAAAGAGTATGTTGTGTTGTGATTTTGGATGAGAATCATCACTATTGATTCATTGCTTTTTATATATAGATAAAACAAATAAAAATATGCAAATAAAGAAATAAATATAGTTTATATACATATGTAAACCTTAATATCTCATATGTATATACATTTCCATTCTGCCTAGAAGCAATAAAATATCAGTAGCAATGAACACATTTAGCACTCAGAAGCTTGTTTATTCAACACTGTTTTTCACTTGAAAGGAGTTAGACTTTCTTAGAAAAGACTGAGTCCAGGTCTTGGACAAGGTAAACACAAAATAAGCCTGTAACACATTTGCCAAAAAGTAAGAATGTTTTCAAAGAATTAAGGTAATATATGAAAAGTAGAATTGAAGGGATTCCCAATTCCCAAATCTGTATAAATTTGAATACCCAAAATACTTAACTATAATATTACATTATAACACATAGTATAAAATAAGAACAATTATTCCATTCTAATATAAAGTAACAAGCAAGTAGGAAAATTTTGGGGGGGGGGCAGAATGTCAAATGATAAAGAACAAATCACTGCATTAAGAAATCATCAATGAATACTAAAACTAGTCAGTAAAAGTTTGATTGATGGTTGAATATCTACATACAGTCAATGTAAATTCCTCCAAACTACTGATTAGTTGCAAATGAAAAATAGCAACATTACAGTGAAGAAGAATGGTAGTCTCCACATTGATTAATCAAAGTTAATATGAGCAGTATTGGTATAAATTCATGGGCCTCGTGATATTCACTAAAATCTATATCAATTTTGCAAAATGTCTGACAAAAATGCATAACCCAGGACTATCTATTACAAAAAATTCAGAAAACCCAAATTAAGAGACATTCTACAAAACAACTATTCTGTACTCTTTAAAAATGTTAATGCCAAGGAAGAAAAGAGAATCATTTTCTTTAATGATTAAACTAAAGAGATATGACATGTAAGTGCAATGTGGGATGCTAGGCTAGATCCTGGACTGGCATCCGGAGATGGAGTGTAGCCATTTTGAGATGTTTGATAAAATTTGTACATGGGCTTTCAGTAGGATAATATTATTTTAACAACGTAAAATTTTCTGATCTTGGTTATTATGCTGTTATGTAAGAAAATATCAATGTTTAACAAATGCAGTTAGAAATCTTTAGAGGTAAAGAGACATAATATCTACAACTTACAAATGGTTCAAGGGTAGAAAGAGAATAAGAACAAATGGCTGCAACTGGGGCAAAAAGTAAAAACCGAGAAACATACATATGGAAAATCTTGTTATTGCAATTTTTCAATAACTTTAAAATTATATCAAAATTAAAAGGTACAAAAATCAAAAGAGAGACTGAGAAGTAGTAACTGGTAATGTTGAATATAAAAAATATATAACCTTGGTATCTAAATGCAGAGAGTGTGTCAAGGATGAGAAAATGTGATCAGTTGTGTCAAAAGATGATGACAGCCCAAGTAAGATGAGAATGAGAAATGAACACAGTTTTTAGCAAGTTTTTATGCTGCTGATGGGAATAAGTCAGCAGATAACAAAAACAAAATAATGATCCAGGATAGAGAGGGGTCGATCACTGGAGTGATTTCCTTAAGTAGATGAGACTGTGCTCTACTGCATAAGTAGATGAATTAGTTTTAGAAATAAGCTTGGGTGGATGATCTGGTGACAGATGGGAAGGCAGAGTCAGCCAGTGTAGATACTTGTAGATGCATAAAACTAGGGGTGGGAGTTTGTGGAAACTTTCTTCCTTCAGTTTAGATGTTCCGTCTTCAGTTAAGAATAAAGATGTGAAGAGACATAATAGTGGTTAGAAAAGAAAGGAGAATATATAATTCCAGTTGAAGAATAAAGTAACTGAAGATTTCTAAAGAGCATTAAAGACACAAACTCTTCTTGTTTATGAATTTATAGTGGAATAAAGTGAGTTTATTTTTCTTTCTAGCCCTGTCCAATTTTATGTATATATTTCTATATATGGGTATTTGAAGAGTTAGATTCACCATAGTTCTAGTTTAGCCTAGTCATTTAAAGAAGTAAGGGAGGGATAAGGGAATTAGGGTTTTATCAAAAGGACTGCTTATAATAACTACATGAATAAGCTATGTAAGGAAGGAAATATGTTAAGAATGTAAGTGGCTGTGACTGTGATTGATTGAAGTGTAGTGAACAGGCTTTAGAATGGGAAATGGGGCACTAAAGGAAGGGATGAAGAAAGAGAAGAGGTATTCGAAGTGAAATACAAACAATAATGAATAGTGTAGAGTTTGGGGTAAAAATAGGATCTAGGGTATGTTAGGAAATGGTTGATGAAAGGCTGAAGTCAAGATGAGAGGTACTTAAGAAATGAGGGGGAAGGATACTGGAAGCTCCACCTGTGTGTATATTCACATTTTTAAGAATTAAAGCAGTGGAAGTGTTGAAGATAATGACAGAGAGCCAGGAGCTAATATCCAAGAATGAAGAGGAATAGCCAGGGCATAGACAGATGACAGATAGAATGAAAGATAAAGGTTACTATAATCTTTGATCATGAGATTTAAGTCTGGGTAGTGGGGATGTTTTCAGAGGAGCACAAGAGAATGGTCTGAAGTGGCCTGAAAGCAAACTACGTTATAGATGACACCAACCTCTCTGAAAGCTCAGTGATAAAGACCACTAGGGGTAAAAAAAAAAAACCCCATTGATTGGAAGCTTCAGGATAAATGGATTCTTTCAGGAAAATCCTAGATGTTTTTAAGATCTGGAAAGTGAAGGAAAGCTTACAGAAGAGTTGGTGAATGCACTTTCTTTGTATTGATAATGTATTGTGAATTCCAAAGAGCATGTTGGAAAGGTTTTGAAAGTTAAGAAAGAATTTGAGAAAGGGATAGAACAGGAGATAGAAACCATGACAGAGAAGTCTGAGGTTCTTAGTGGTAATTATACAAAGATGAGGGAAGTTTAATGAAATGACTTGTTCTGGATTTAAGACAAATAGAGATAACAAGGCTGTGAATGTAGGGGACGGGGAGTGATGGGTGTCTGGTGCACCATCTTGACCCAGTTGATTGAGGAAAGCAAGTCTGAGAATTTAGATCTTACTCACTCCGTGAAGATCTATTTATTGCTGTAATTTTAGGAGTTGAAGTCCTAAAGAGGTCTTCGGCCAGTGCACGTGTTTACCCTTGAATTCTATCGACAAAGGGGCAATTTTACATCAAATTTAGTCTGACTTAAAGATTTTTATATTTTGTAAAAAAAAGCTACACATTCTAGCTAATATTAATATTTGTTTAGCACTTAGTGCTATGCTACATACTATAAATGTATATTAAGTGTGTATGTGTTTAATTCAGTTAATCCAACAACATTACGAAATAGGTGAAATTATTCTCTCTCTCTCTCTCTCTCTGTGTGTGTGTCTCTCTTTTTTTTCAACAAATAAAGAAACTGAGGTAGAGAAGTTTAAGTATCTTATCAGGATCATAAATCCAGAAATGTTTTTAAGCCAGGATTTTATCTCAATGAATTCAGCTCTATAATCCATATGTTTACCTTAATGACAATAAATGAAAATACAATGCTCCTATACAATGAAAATAGTCTGTCCTAGTAGACCTTCATTTTCAAATGTTAAAAGCTCACCTGCAGAACTTCCAAACCAGTGCAATGGAATAAAAAATCTATGTGGTTCTATTTCAATTCCCACTTTTAACAGAACACATGGAATTATCATCTTTTATATTTGGTGATGAAAATTATGTTTAATGGATTCAATTATTTCCTCTTTGCAGACTTTAACTATTGAACTATTAAAAACATTCATTTTTTTTAAATCTGTTAATTGCAGCTAATAGGCAACATAGAAACACATTCCACCTCAGGAAGAGACATTTAAGAAGTATTTTTAACAACAATGCTTCCAAGACTGTTCCTTCTGTTTGGCTAGATCACAGTCATCAGAGATACAGCTGTGAAAGCAGCACAGAAATGGAAGTGTCACTAGAAAAAAACTGTAAATAGCTCCTCAAGGAACAAGGCAATAGAGAGGTCAATTATTTGGAAAGCCATTAGACAAGAGCCTGCTCTGATTTGCATGCCCCAAAACCCTGCATTTGGGAATCCAGGGTGATAAGTGTGATCAAACATTATTTTAAGCAGCAGCCAGATGGATACTCAAATTACATGCTTTGGCTTCCAGCAGTTTTCGTGATAGGTTGATTTTGCAATGTTTCCTACACTTAGCAGGTGCCTCAATGTCCACTGTATACAATTGAAATTGATGCCAAGCCAATAGTCATCAAACTAAACACAAGATTGTCTGGGATTAATATTTTCTACAAATTTGATATGAGTTCATAGCAGTAGTTAATTATAAAACAAATCCTCAATTTTGCAAATTTAAAATTTATTGTATTAAATTTGGGGGCTTTATGAGGGGAGGGGATACACATGCTTCTATTTTATTATATTTAATTTTTTCTTGCTATGGGTTATTATTAATTTTATATCTCTGAACAGAAATGGAACATAAATGTCCACAAGTGCTTCCCCAATTTCTGAATGGGAGAAATCAGGCTAAAAATAAATCAATGCCAGACTGAAGAAAAATCAGTAAACCAAGGTTTAATACAGTACATACTACCAGGAGGATTTCCTCTTTACTTAAAAAAAATCTACTTAATAAGGCTTAATTATGCCAATTTATATTTACTTTGTCTTCACGGAAACTAAGTGCTTAATAGTCTTTTCTTTGTAAGCATTATTCACACATTTTAGAATTATTTGTTAATTTTTTCTTAAGTTATTTCTTCTCTAAGTTAAATCATGTTCAATTCTTGTTATCAATCTTATTATGTAACCCTATAACCATTTCTGTATGTTTTTGCCATTATAACTGAGACCTATAATGATCTTCAGAATAACGATTTAACATATGAAGCTTTGAGAGTAAAGAATAAAGAAATAAATAAACCAAATTGAAGGTGAAAAACACATCAATCACTCCTATTATCTAACATCCTACTAATGATCGGAATATCTTCCAATTCTTAAAATATAATAATTACCAGTTGCACTTTCTATATGTACATAGTGTTCTTGGTACTCAGAATTCAAGGCTTATTTGCTGTTTACTGGTAGTGATGGTAAAGTTAAATCAAACAAACCTATTTCCTTGCTGTTTCCCTTCAGTAGTGAACGTTGCTAATAAAGCTGGCACAGATCCTGGAACCGTGAATACTTGCATGTTGAAGTGTTTTCCTCTTTTGCGGAAAGCCTTGAGGCTTTCAGCTACTCACGTTCTAGATACAGGTTCCATGCATGCAAAAGTGCATTTATTTTGATACTTTTAAGCTACTGGGAAAGCTGAAGAAAGACCTGACTACAACTGAGCCAGCTGAGCACTACTCATCCCTGACTGACACGGAGAAGTTTTACACAGGAAAAGAAAGGGATGAACTGGGATAGAAAGGCAGGCTCAGGGAAAGCAGCACTGTATAAGGGTCATGGAGTGAAAATCAGCTCCAAAGCATCATGGTTGAGATCTTCAAGTTAGTTCCAACAAAGAAGCAGAATTGGTCACCCATTATCAATGCAACCCTGGTAAAAGAGTCTTTAGAGCCCACTCCATTCACATCCCCAAGTTTTTACACAAACCAATCATACAACCTTTCATTTGGGACCCTAATCTCTGAGCCTGATATCGCACCCCTATTGTGTTACCTGCTGATTATCCTTAGGCCCTCTTCCTGTCCAGATGAGTGCCACAGCAACTGCAGAAGACACCAGTCCCTGGGTAACAACTGCACCAATCATCAATTATTGGAGGCTCCTTATTGCTCCTTTGTAGTTTGCCTCTTATAATAAATCATTTTTGGTTGCTTTTAAAAAAATTGAACAATACAGTTTTGGACTCAGACTTAACAGTAATGCAAGCTTCCTGTATGTATGTCCTTTCACCCTTCCAAAGCAGGTGTAATATCACTCATAATAGAGTGGCTCACAGATATCACAGATGAATTGAATTTGTTGATGGTTGGTGAAGCTGGAGAGTTTCAGTGTGTTACTCAGCATGTTTAGTTCTAGACCAGCATCACTGTTCCATACATAGCCAGACAGTATATGAGCCACCATCATGATCATCACATGTAACCCTTTTAGCCTTGCCTATAAGAAACTGTCAAATTTGCTCCTAACACATAGCTGAATATAAAGTATATAAATAAATTGCCTTTTGGTTGACTACTATGCTTTTTGCTAAAATGAGGCGAGTCATTTTCATGTCATTTGGGATTTGACCTCTTAAAATACATTTTCATAATTTTTCAATTATCTTAGTTTTTTATTCTGTTTTCCTAGCTCAATGTTCACATAATTCCTTGTTGTTTCCTCTTCATCTCTCTGATGTCCAAATACTGGAGTGCCCTAGGATTCCATTTTTGTTTACTGCTTTATATAAAATAGTGTTTTTATAGCCCTTACTTTCCGAATCTCCATTGTTTCCCATTCGTCACACGCTACTGTATTTTTCTTGATATTTCTTAACATTGGAGATATTCTGTATTTGCTATTACATTTGTGTTTACTTATCATCTAAATATTTTCATATAGAATACAAGCTCTATTGTTTTCCTTTCATTATTGTGTCCCAGTTCTTAAAATCATGCTTCACCTAGTGGACACTGATTAAATATTTGTAGAGTGTTAGTATCAATCCTAGATTTTTAACACATTTGTCTCTTGTATGATTAATACATTTGTAAAGTAATTAAACATACTGTATCCCCTCAAATGTCTTCTGCCCTACCAAGTTGATAGAATTATATAAATATTTGGTTATTATGTTTTGTAACTACCAGTACAGATGACAACTTAAGCCATTGATGTGAACAGAAGAGAAGGCAGGTCTTCACGTTTTTTTCCTCTCTCTCTTTCTCAAATAAAATATAGGAACAAACAACAACAAAAAGAACAAGCTTAATGGTTAGGTTAATCATTTTACCACAAGAGGGCATAAGTTCATTTAGAAAAATCTATTTAGGACTGTGCTCATGCAATTGGAGGAAAGCAAAACATAAAAAATGAAATATCCACAGTGAAATCATCAACCCCTTTCCCACAACTTCTGAGGAATTTCTCTGGACAGATAAAAAACCTAAATATTTCTATTAATTTTCTGTCCTATCAGGTGCCTAAGAACTTCATTGTTAGTTCCAACAAAGAAGCAGGATTGGTCACCCGTTATCAATGCCACCCTGATAAAAGAGTCTGTATAGCCCACTCCATTCACATCCCCAAGTTTTTACACAAATCAATCATACAACCTTTCATTTGGGACCCTAATCTCTGAGCCTGAAATAAATCAAGAACCCAAGCACTGTCTTAATTTCAAGCTTTTAATAGAAAGCATTGTATAGATGGGACTTTGTCTCAGAAATTATCTCAAAGAGTTTTCTTGGCTTTGCAAAAGAAGGTCTTAATGATAAAGTGCTTTATTTAAGAAAATGACAATAATTAGGGCTTGAAGGCAATTAGAGACAGAATGGTCTGAAAATGTGGTCAGCTGAAATGGCTGTAATTTGGACATGAAAGAGAGATGACAATGCATAGGATATGAACAAAGGAAACCTCACACACTGCAATGAAAAATGTTAAATTTTAGGTTAATACTATCCAATATACAAATTAAAATGAATACTAGCCCTTGAGCTAAGCTATCTTCCTTCACTATTTTTCTTGTTTCAGTAAAATTTGCTACACCCAGAAAAGCCATGTGTTATTTGTGCTTTGGTGAAAAGAGAACACAGGTGGTGTTCAGTATGAGGAGAAACAGTGCGGAGAAAGATACCAAGTCCAAGGGGTGACCTGAGAACCAAGAAATCAGTGAGAACAGGCAAGTGGAGCAGTTGGGGAAAGGGAGAAATGAATTCTGCCGAGATGCTGACAAGGGACCAGTTTATCCTACAGCGTGTGGCAAGCAGGGAAGAGGGAGATTATTCAATGTGAAAAAAACACAGATACTTAGAGGATTTGGGAACTCCAAAGTGGCAAAGAAATTGGCTTATACAGAAGACAGATTTTTACATCCAGTCACTAGTTATTTCACATTTCAGTCTTGAAAAATAAAGAACAACAAACAGACTGCATTAGCATGCTCACTCACAAAACTTCTTTTACTGAAATGTACAGTACTTCATTGTTAAGCTCTTGGCTTTTATTGCATTTCTTGGCACTTTGTTTTCCTCTTTCTAGTGAATTAATTACACTGCTTAATATTTCTCAGTTTTGCCCTGATTTCTAGAAAGTTGTATTTTATACTTTGCAATACAAATGTATTAACCCTTACCGTAAAAGTATCTGCCTTATCTCCTTTCTTTTGCTACTATGTTCAACTTTGTGACTATGAATTTTTTTGCATGTGTTATCTTTGGTATAGGCTTCCTCAAGTCCTTTGCGGAAGGGAGCATCATAAAATAAATCATTTCACAATACCACAGGTCAGGAGTGTATCACCTAATGGGCAACCCAGAAAGGGCTCTACCTTTTATGCCCATCCCAGTTGGTGGAGTATTGACAGAAGATGCTTCTTTAAGTGATGTGCCACTCCAAGAAGTGTCTTTAGATATAGTAGTTTATTTAGAAATGGAATGGTTTCCTTTTAAGGCCATCTTAATTTCTCTAAAGAAAAAATATATATACTTTCGGGCATCTAAATTCAATGGCATCAAGAAAATGGTCGGAGTGTGAGTGAGCTCTACTGTCTGTTCCGAAGGTCTTTTCAGACTGTATTTTAATTGCCAGATTTCTTGCCCTTCTCTAAAATAGATTCTAGGATCCATGAGGGCAAGCTCTCTTTTTTATTCTTCGTTCCATCCCTATTTACCTGATAAAATTTGGAGCATGATATCTGCTAGGTATTTGTTAAATGAGTAAAGGAGAATAGTCAAGACCAAGACATTAAATTGGACCTAGCCTAAACAAGGATTATGAGTTTCCAGGAAGAAGACTGATGACTTTCAAGTGCTGGATTTCATGAAGACTCTTTTAGAAGTTAAAGTTGCCAGTAGGTTGAGATAATTTCCCTCCAGAAAAGGCTGAAAAGAACTACTTTGGGGCTTCCTTTGGTTATTTAATATTCATGTTGTTTCTGTCAGTATTTCCCCCAGGTAATGTTGATAGATCTTTTCTGCTTTCAAAAACCTAAATCTAAAAGAGCTCTCTCACAAAAAAAGGGAGGCTGCTTCTCAAATCTCAAACAAAAGCAAACTTTTATCTCTTCTCTCTTTTGCGTTTAGTTATGCTTCAATATTTCTAATTTTCTTAGCAAATTGAATTATTTTATTTAGGAAAACATGAGTGTCCAGTTTATATCACACATGCTGGAGAAAATAAACCATGCTAATAAAAATCCATTGGCAAAGGCCATTTCCACTTCAGTACCTCTCAGTATTCTCTTAAATGGTCTATATGGAAGGAGCAGTTTAGAACTATTTCTTTTTTCTTGAGGAACCGGGTTGTTTTTGTCTGAGAAAACTGGAAGATTTTAATTTCTTAACCATCTGCTAATTGTTCATGACAATACAAGTTTAATGCCTATATACATTAGATAATATTTGGTAGAATATTAATATTTTCAATGTGAAAATAGAATATTCTGGCATTTGTAATTCAAAAACTTTTTTTTCTTTTAAAATAACTGTTAGGCTACATAAGTGGACATTTTTATTTGTTCTGAATTAATTACTATGTGCATTGTCCTGTTGAAAGTGTTGAATTTCTAAGAGAAGCAATTTTGTGACTAAACCTCAGTGATTATAAAACACATTTCCTCGTGTACCCCAAAAACTAAAATGTAATAAAACAAAAAAGAAAAAAAATCAGGTGAAAAAAAGGAACATATTTCCTATTTTATACCATAATGAAACAATGGCTTTTTTTTTTTCTTAAAAGTATGATTTTATTCTAGAGAGGAAAAAACTTTAATGGCATCTTTAAAAGGAAGACTTAACATTGACTGACATCACACAGCAAATAAGATTTAACAAACAAAGTATTTTCCGATGTTTTATAAGTATCCCTAAGGAGCATGTTTTGCTTTTTGAAATATATTTGTCTTCTTTCATTGTGTTTCCTTAACTAATGTCTACATCTGTACTTTTGGAAAATAATAATTACTGCACCAAAGGACATTTCTCCAGTGAAATTTCCTATTACCTCTCCAACTTAGGTGTTTCTCCCTTATTAGTTTCATTTCTTGTTAACTGAGTAGAATTTCCTGAAATAAACAAAAGACTTTTCGTACATCACTACTATTACTATCAAATAATGAGAATACAATCAAATATCTGTAGCACTACATTTTTTTTTTGTTTTTTTTTGAGGTGGAGTCTCACTCTTTTGCTCAAGCTGGAGTGCTGTGGCATGATCTTGGCTCACCATAAACTCCAACTCCCAGTTTCAAGAATTCTCCTGCCTCAGCCTCCTGAGTAGCTGGGACTACAGGTGTGCACCACCATGCCCGGCCAATTTTTGTATTTTTAGTAGAGACAAGGTTTCACTAAGTGGGATAAAATCTCATTGTAGTTTTTATTTGCATTTCTCGGATGCTCAGTGACATTGAGTACAAGGCCTCCTGTAACAATTCCCTGGCTACCTGCTATGTTAGCTCAAGGCCCTGGAGCTCTACAATTAGCAGGTGGCAAAGTTAGCAAGGTCTGTTCCCTTTCCTTCAGGACAGTTAGGCTTTTCTTCAGGACAGGCCAAGGGTGGGTCCAGAGGTGTCATCTGGGAACCAAGGACTAGAGTTAAAAAACTGTAAATGTCCACCTGGGGTTCTATTGCACTGCAGCTGAACTGGCTCTCAAATCACAGAATGCAGTTATTTCCATGTTTCCAACCGCTTTTCAAAAGCAGAGGAGCCTTGCCCCATGGCCATGGCCACCACAGCCCCATGGGGAGTACTACCAGGCTACTGCCAATGTTCCCTTAAGGCATGAGGGCTCTTCAGTCAGCCCACAGTGAATGCTGCCTGGCCTGGGACTCGCCCTTCAGTGTAGTGGGCTCCTTCTGGCCCAGGGAAGGTATAGAAATGTTATCTAAGAGCCCAGTCCTGTAATCAGGCACCCCAAGATCTTTCTTTTTGTTCTATACCCCCATGGCAGAGCTGGTCCCTTGTGGTGCAAGAAAAGTCTACTTTTTCCTCCATTTTTCTCAAGCAGAAGGAATGCTCCTTACAGCCACCACTGCTGGGAATGTGCTGAAACTCACCTGAAGCCAGCAAGTCTCAGAGTATCACCCAAGGCCCACAAGGTACTACCTGGTAGGGCTGTTGGTTATTTCAGGCCCAAGGGTTCTTTAGTTAGCCGGTGACGAATCCTACCAAGAATACTCCTTTTCTTCAAGGTAGTGGGTTCCCTTTTATCCAAGGAGTGTCTAGAAATGTTACCTGTGAGCAAGGGCCTGGAAAGAGGGTCTGGCAACTCTGACCAGTTCTCTACCCTGCTGTACCTGAGCTGGCATCCAGGATGCAAGACAAAGTCTTCCCCACTCTTCCCTCTCCTGTCCTCAAGCAGAAGGAAGCAGTCTCTGTTGGAGCCACAAGTCATGCTACCTGGGATAGGGGAGGGGTGATGACAGCTCTTTCCCAGTCACCCTAGTGGTGTCTCAGTAGGTCACAAGCCACCACCTCCCCCAACCATATGCACACATTGGCTCTGAACTTAGTTCAGCCCTGGGACTTGCCTAGCAATTGCAGTTCTTGTGACCTAGACTACATTTGAGGTTTATTTAGGGCCCCAGAGTACTCCAGCCCAACATGGCAAGGCTTGCTGGAAGTCAAGTTTCAACTGCTGGGTTGAGTGATTCTCCTCTGGCTAGGACTGGTCTAATCAATCCTTCTGTGGGTGGGTATCAGCTGAGTACAGTCCAATTTTGCTTTCTGGTATAATAGAGCAGCACTGAGGTCAATGTACTGTCTTACAATTGCTTTATTCTCCCTCTCCCAATGGCACAGATTCTCTCTCCACAGGGTAAGGTTGCTACTGGGGAATGGGGATGGGTGGCATTGGTGATTCAAGACTGTTTTTCCTACCTCTTCAGTGCCTCTTTCAGCAATATCAAGTTAAATCCAGGTACTGTGAGTGCTCACCTGAGTTTTGGTTCTTACTATGGTGCTTTTTATTTGTAGATAGTTGTTAAATTAGTATCCTTTCTGGGGGTATGATAGCTGGAGACTTCTATTCTGCCATCTTGCTCTGCCCCTCTCTCCCAAGATCCATTTTGGAATGAAACAAATGTAAGTGGTAGAGCATTTTATAAATTATGATTCTATGAATGTAAAGGATGCATGTACCCATATTCATACACACACCAAACCATTTTTTCTATTAGTATTTATATTTACACCAAAGATGACAGTATTCCTCTCTAGAGAAGAGTGTGCAAATGTTAGTATCTGGGGACATTTGTTTTATATGTATTATTTTTATTTTTATAATAATTATGAATTTAAAACATTTCTTAGGTAAAGTGAAAACTTGAATTAAAGTAATGTAAGATGCAATGTATCTTTCTAATTTCATGCCAAGCATTTTTCCCTCAATTTCTAGATATTTTAAGTTAAAAATTATATTTCTTTTAAATATGATAAAGTACTGTATATTTCCTTCTTGCTAACTTTCCAAAGGAATTGTTGTTCATACACTAAATATTATTCACTTTTGCAGTCTCACTTTCATAGTTTCACTAAAAATTTACTATGTATTTTATTTGTATTCAGTTATGGAAACATGGAATTATTCAGAAAAATAGATTCACAGGCAAATCGCAGATTCAATTCGTACATTATAGAATATAAGAATAAACACTATTGAAATATTTAGATACCTTTCCAAATACATTGTATAGCATCCTCAGATAAATTGACTAGTGCTTGTATAACATATGTGTCCATGGCTTACAACACTCATTTTGATCATGATTGGTTAAATTAGTCTTCCAAAGATTAGCTTTACTTTATGATTAAAAAGACTGCAGTGTCTTTAATTCTGTGGACTCCCTTCTCTCTGATGGATTACACTGCATGCCATAAAGTGTGCTATTTTTCCCCTTATAAATCTCAAATAATTTCAGATAGATGTAGTTGTTTTACACATTTGTAGCTGGCAAAATCCTAAAGAAAATATATGTGTTGTTAGTCAAGTGCTTATAACTGTGGAGACCTGCATTTTCTGTGGAACACATGGATCTTCTGTACATAATTATTTGAGTGTGTTATTGTTTTCTCAAACAAAACCTCTGGAACACCTGGATATTTTCACTCTCCTCAATAAACAATCCCCTGTTCAGCCATACCCAAACCAAAAAGTATGAGGGATGCTTTCATAGAATGTGTCCCAAAACATTAAGTGCTTGCTGAATAAAAAAATGTTAGACTACTTTAGTGTTCTTTTTTTCCAAAAAACAAGTGACAAAATGCGCTACTAAAGTGTGCACAAGTCAGTCATTGACAAGGTATATTAACCGATACATTAAAATATCATAATGATGGAGTGTGAATGCACAGTTACAATTTCCCTTACAATCCCTTTTGTCACCTATAAAGTGTATTATGCCTTGTGAGCCAGAATCACAGTGTGATAAGCTGTTCACAATTGGAGACGTGTCACCAACTTACAACTCTTGTGCACATATTTACAGAAAGGAATAAACATGAGTGCAGTAAAATTCTTGAAGATTAAATGTGCATATGCTGACTTCACTTTATCATGTTGTTCTTGAAAATATACACTGAAAATTTTATTTTCTTATGTTTGCATATAATTTAGTGCCTAAAATCCTCAATATTCAACTAGTACGTGATGAATTAGTGCTACATTTTTGAAGTCTTGTGGCAGAGTTAGATGGTTGTGTATACTATCATTTATTTTCTGCAGGCTCTTTAGTGTCAGAATGCCAATGTGGCCAGCCAAAAGCTTATATTCTTTAATTCTCCTTATGCTTCAGATTTGAACAATGCCAAATATACCAAAATATTGTGTGAACAGTTTTCAGTAAGTTTCCTTTAAAAGAATGAGATAGTTGTCTCTTCATCCTACTGCCCAGAACGTAAATAGAAATGTCTGGAGTTCCATCTACTGTTGTACATCATGAGGAAAAATGTTATATTTTAAGTTTGTCAGAGCGGAAAGTTTAAAGAAGCCTGATTTCTGATGATTTTATAGAGTTGCCTATTCAGGTAAAAACAGACACCTATTATTTTTAGTTTTCTGGCAAATATAGGCAAACACAATTTAATGCAAGTTAGTTTCAACACGTTTTTGTATATGTTTATTGTAAGTCTACCTGTAGTTGCTGAAGTCATTATGAATTCATATAGGCCTACTTAATGAATTTTTATAACTTCTTTGAGCACTATATCCTATAAAAGTCTGAAAATGCTTCCAATGCCATTCTCAATTCTTTTATTTAGAATTCTGCTCTTTTTGGTATAGACATACCTTGAAGATGTTGCTGGTTCCAGGCCATTGCCTGAGGTAAATATTTCAATAAAGCCAGTCACAAACTTTTATTTTTTTCCCAGTATGTATAAAAGTTATTTTTTATAGTTCATTAATTGTGTAATAGCATTGTGTCTAAAAATGTATATATGAATTAAAAATACTTTATTAGTAAGAAGTGCTAATAATCATCTAAGCCTTCACCAATCGTCATCTTTTTGCTGATGGAGGATATTGTCTCTACGTTGAGGGCCTTGCTCTGGATTAGATTTTGCCTTAAGGAAATGTGGATGGTTTAGTCTTTGTCTAGACCACTCAAACTTTCTCCATATCAGCAATCAGGCTGCTTCACTTTTTTAATATTTGTGTGTTTACTAGAGTAGCAGTTTTAATTTTCTCCAAGAACATTTCCATTGCATTCACAAGTTGGCAAACCATTTGGCACAAGAAGTCTAGCTTTCAGCCTATCTCAGCTTTCGATATGCCTTCCTCACTAAGCTTAACCACTTCTAGCTTTTGATTTAAAATGACAAACATGCAGCTCTTTCTTTCACTTAAACACTTACGGGACATTGTAGGGTTATTAATTGGCTTAATTTCAATATTCTGTGTCTTAGGGAATAGGGTGGCCTAAAGACAGAAGAGAAATAGGGAAATGGCTTGTTGATGAAACAGTCAGAACACACACATTTATTGATTAAGTTCATCATCTTACATGGGCGTCATCCTTGGCACCCCAAAACAATTACAATAGTAACATTAAAGATCACATATTATCGTAACATATATAATAATATGAATATCAATATAATAATGAGGCATATGCTTAAAATAGTGTAAGAATTACCAAAATGTGATATAGAGACACAAAGTAAATGCATGCTGTTGGAACACGGTGCTGATAGACTCACTCCATGTAGGCCACAAACCTTCAATTTGTAAAAAACGCAACATTTGTGTGAAGCACAATAAAGCAAAGCACAATACAATGAGTCATGATTGTATTCATTTTGATCCTCTTTTTCTTATAGTTTGCACTCAGTCAGATATATTTTAACTTATTGTTTCATTGTATAACGTTCTGCATTTCTTTGTTTTGGCAGTGCAAGTAAATCCTTTGTGTTTATGAGTGAGGGAGATTATGGTGGAGGTGGCAGTGAGAAGGAAACGTCATCTTAGTCTTTTCAGGAGTTAAAGATACCTGCATTTGTTGTACTGGATACATTCAGCACATAACCACATTTCATTAACAAGGAACCACGTATCTTATACAATGGTGATCCCACAGGTTATACCATATTTTCGCTGTATCTTTTCTATGTTTAGGTATGTTTAGATACACAACTACCATTGTGTTACCACTGCCTACAGTATTCATTACGGTAATTTATTTTACAGGTATTTATTTGTGCCCTGCAAGCAAAATAGGCTACAGTGTCTAGGTTCCTGTAAGTACATTCTATGATGTTTGCACAGTGATGAAATCACCTAACTTCTCATTTTTCAGAAAGGATTCCTGTTAAGCCATGCATGACTATACTTCCATCATTTCTGCATACTTACTGTTTTCACTCGTCATATTGTTTAACTCGTCATACTGTTTTATTCTTTTTACTCTTCATATTTTTGTTTCTTTACCTAGGATATAGATAGGTAAGATCTGATTTCCATCTAACCAGTTTTCTCTGCACTACTCTCTTTATTCTCTTTGCACCACTCTAGACTTTTTCAGGTTCTCTGATGTTTTACCTTCTTCTTCCCCTTGGCAGTCTTTTGCATATGATTTTTCCCTTTTTACCCACTAGTCACCCTTCAGATCTCAGTTCAAATCTTACTCTACCCACTGGGTTAGATCCACTGGACATCTGGCATCTGCATAACATATGCCTTTCCCTTTTCTTTTCTTTTCTTCTGAGACAGGGTCTTGCTCTGTCATCCATGTTGGAGTGCAGCGGTACAATCTTGGTTCACGCAAACTCTGTCTCCTAGGCTCAAGCCATCCTCCCACCTCAGGGCTACCCAAGTAGCTGGAACTACAGGCACTCTCCACCACAGCCACCTAATTTTTGTATTTTTTGTAAAGATAGGGTTTCACCATGTTGCCCAGGCTGGTCTTGAACTCCTGAACACAAGCGATCCCCACGACCTTGGCCTCTCAAAGTTCTGGATTAATAGATGTGAGTGTCCACACCCAGCCCACATACTTTTCTTTATAGAGTTTAGCATACTGTAATTTTTTGTTAATGTGTAATTAAATGTTTAGTGTCATTCTCTCCAACTAGATTTTAGACTCACTAAAATAGGATCTATGTGTTTTTTCTCACTCTCTTGTTCCTAATGACCTGCACAATTCATGTCCCATAGTTAACACTCAGTAAATGAGTAAGATTGTCTTAACTAAGTAAATATGACAATTATGTGAATGGGGACCAGCAAGGAGAGACTTGCATGTTTTACGTAAGACACCAGCACTCTAACAGCAAAGGTCAGGAAGTGAAGATTATCTACACTGGTGTTTTGAATTAAAAATAAAAACCTGTTAAGTAGTATTTCTCAGTGGGAACTGGCAATTGTTGAACAGATTTTGTAAAAGTAATTTTGACTTGTGAGAATAGCATTTTTAAAAGCTGAAGATGAAAGAAGAAACAGTGATGGACAAGTGAAATAACTAAGAAAGTAAATATAATCAAAACTTAAGAGAAAAAAACAAACTAAATTCAAAGAAAATTTTAGACACTTTTTCTAGTCTAGGCACCGCCAGTCTTAGTCTAACTCACTTTAGAAACCACTACTGGAGTTATCCTGGTGAAGAGCAGGCCTGGTGAAGAGCAGACCTGATCGTTTCACATATTTACAGTCTTTCAGAGGCTTGCCAGAGAGTACAGCTGATAAAGTGATGCTTATCACTGAGTATATGCACAAAATAACTACAATTTTTATCACTTATGGTTAATTTTATTGTTAAATATTTTGGGGAAAGTTGGCTTTCCTATTTATAAGTTCAAATAATTTACAGATTGAAACAATCAGCATGAATTTTAAAATAATGTGCATGAATCCAGGCATTTATACTTCAATGCCCATCATCTCACAGGAGCTGGCAATTTGATTCCTTGCTGGATTGTTTTAATGTGCCATGTATTATTTTTCAAAGGTTCAAATCATGCAAACAGAAACTAATTTTTTTCATTATATTGCAAGATACTCTAAGTACCAAGAGATATTTCAGAGTGTAAACCATTTAAATTACAGAGCAATATACTGGGAATTTGGTTTTATATCATAGTTTGGGAATAAGCTTAATGACCTTTTCTTTTAATTGTTAAAATCAATTGTTTGAACTGTACACTACAATCAGCCTTTATTGATTGAGTTCAGTTTTCACTCCAGTATGATTAGCTACTCATAGATAGATGATAGATAGCTGATATAGATAAATAATAGATGAAAGAAAAAGAAGAAAGAAAGAAGAAAGAAGGAAGAAAAAAAGAAAGAAAGAAAAAGAGAAAGAAAAAAAGAAAGAGAGAAGTTCTTAGCAGACTGACTTCTGGATAACAGTCATGAAAACACTTGAAGCATGATAAATGACCTATTTTTTTTAGCTAATTATTACCTTCTGAACAGAATTCCAGAAACAAAACTTAGAAAAAAATCCTTACTGGTGCAATACCCAAGCTTTCTGCTTTCTGGCAATGTATTAAAATCAATTCCTAATAGTTACTGTAACTATAGTATTAAAATAGCCCTTCACAGTCATAGTGAAAAATATATCATGTTTTTCAGAGCTTAGAAAACAGAAAGCATAATTTTATACTACAAAAATATTTGAAATATCAATCTTCCATTAGTTCTGAATTAATATGACAAAAGTATGCCAATAAACAAAAAGTAGCTTGTTTTGTTGATAATGAAAACCAAATTAAATAAGCAACTACAAATAATACAAACAACACATTTATTTAGAAAAATAAACTGAAAATGCTGTTTGGCTATAAAAACTGTTATATGCTAAATACAAATTACAAATGACTTTTTAATTAAGAGAACAAATGATGTTCAACACAAATGCTTAGTGTGCATTTCACTGTATTTGACTTTTTGGTTGTTAATGATATCAAATGATCTTCATTAAAAACTTTTGATCCCTTTCTCATTCATTTGATCACCGATGCTTTTTCATTGTTATTCTGTAGTTATTTTAAATTTTGTTTCAAAATCAAATCCATTTTTTATTAGAAAACGTTTTTTTTCAGAAGAAAGAAAAATCAATGTCTTGAGAATTTTTACATTTTTCCTTTGTGGATTCCTGCAAGAAACTGCTTGTTGTGGTCTCAAAACTCATGGGACCATCTGTGCAAATAATAGCACACATCATTACCCTGAATGGAAGTGACAGTGCAAACATTAGAAGTTCACTGAGAAGTAATCAGTAAGAACTGACTTTCCTTCTCTTCCAACCAATATAAGGTGGTAGATTGAATGCAAAAATTTTTCAAGCAATGGACAATAATGCTGTTATCTCAGTATGGCTTTGAGGCTACACACAAGATGGCAAACATTCTCCCTACAAACAACAACATTTATCCTAAGACTGTTCATTGCTGCAGTGTTCCTCTGATCATTCAGTTTTCTTTTTGGCTAAATATTTTGCAATGATGTGTAATTCTGGCTAGAAGTACCTCGTCTCTCTATACTTTAACCTTCTCAAATGATAAATCCATTTATAATTTACAGGTTTAATTGCTTAATATTGATTTTCTTGGTCTCACATCTGGGAAAGCTTTATTTCCATAGTGAAACAAGGTGAGTTGGCTTGGTTTTTATTTTTTGTTGGCTTCTTGTTTAGTCCTTTTCGTCTATTTATTTTATCTTCATGGTAATTTCAGAGAGAAGAGATTTAAGGCTGTGGCTTTTCATACCCCCAAGGCTCTGCTCATGGCTGTCAGACAGAGGAAGATGATTTTATGCAAACCGTATCAGCGATCATTTGTGCTCAAGGTTGAGGGATTTGCTGCTCTGAGATGGTCAGGTTTCTGGTTACTTTAGAATTAGATCTGTCCTCAAGAAGTCATAAAGATGAATCTGAAGTGAGAAAAACGA
Source organism: Leontopithecus rosalia (assembly GCA_028533165.1). Classification (NCBI taxonomy): domain Eukaryota; kingdom Metazoa; phylum Chordata; class Mammalia; order Primates; family Cebidae; genus Leontopithecus; species Leontopithecus rosalia. The sequence goes on along the minus strand of CM052649.1, from coordinate 108,461,554 downwards.
ATTGACATGCCCCAAGTAAAGGTATTCCTTCCACCCTGAAGGAGCTGGCAGAAGAAGGAAAACAAAATACAAATATGATCAGTTTAAACAGTGTAAGTATGGTTTAACAAACACACATAAAGATTATTTAAAATGCAGCAATCATTTGTTAATAATAAACATAATTTAAAATTATTTACATTGTCAAGCATTTTATTTTGAATGTCTAAACATATTTTAAATATATATTCCATTTAAATTTCATATATTATTTTATAACTTAGTCATCAAAATTTAAGAACAGTTTTATCTTTATACCTAAATTAAAAGATACTCCCTTATTTCTAACTGTGTTTAGAACTTCAGATAAATTTGTCATTAAGTGTAATAAGTTATCAAAATGGTTAAGAAATTCTTTTCCATTAAGGTAGAACCTTCATTTGAAATAATAACCGCAAAGTGTATTTTCGCAACACTTTATAATGTAACAATGATGTAATTTTTTATTGCAATCTATGTAGTTTAAACTTATTATCAAATCACAAAATGGTTATCCTTCCTTGAAACAGTAAATAATATGCCATTTCCTTCACTTTAGGAATATGCAATACTTTTAAATGAGTACATTAAAATAGATTATATCTATATCTCTAATTAATGAATGTTTTTGGAAAACAAAAAGAAATGCCACAACTATCATCCTGCCTACTTAACATCAGACATGTTTAGCACCACTTAATATGGAGTGTGTCTATGATGTTCTATTTAAGTTAGGATGTAATAAATATTTATGCTTATACTGACTTAAAACAATAGGTTCAGAAAGTTATTACTATAAACTTAGTATAATGATTAATTGATCTATGAATGATTAGAAAAGTCAGAGACAGAGGAATGCCTCTAAGTGCATTTTTTTATTTTAGTTTTGAATTTTTTCACTTTTGCATTTTTAATTCTTTCTTTTTAATGTAAAGCATGGGCTTTATTGTACTTTTAATTCTTAGGAAGTAGGATTGTCCTGCAGAGGTTCTCCTGATTTGCAGAAATCACTGCACATCAGTGATAAGCTGCAGGCAGATTCACAGGTAGCCTCTGACTCTCAAGGGAAGCAGAAAAAAAATCCAATGGCTGATTTTTCTGTGGCCTCAGGGGATGCTTTTGTAACTGGGATCTGACTGTATGTGGCTTAGCCACTGTGTGATGGGCTGACTGGTCTTCTGGCAGATGCTTGGGACAAAAGGCGGTGTACCCAAAAGATTTGGGTCAAACTTTCCATATAGGAAAAACTTCTTCCAGAAGTTTTTCTGGAAACATGCAGATTCCAGAAAAGGACTAGGGCCATGGGTCCTCAATTCCAATCTGCTAGACCCCCTTTCTTCTTCTCCAGAATGGGACCACCCCAGATGAGCAGAGATATAGGGCCTGGCCTGGGAGGGCTCTGGGTCCAACTTCATAATCATCAAACTGGAGATAAACAAAAGGATCAAAGAGGGGATTGGAACCAAGACAGTAGTTTACAGGCAGATGTTTGTTTCAAGATAGTCTTTTTGAACTCAGGAAAATAAAGGCAGGTAATTGGTAGAGAACCTATCCAGGCTGTCTATCCATCTGCCTTTCTTGAGCAGCTTTGAACACTTCATATATAAATTGGGTGGCGCTGTTTGTGGTTGATCATAAAGTTCATCTGAGAACCCCCGTTTTAACTATTTTATTTGTAGTTAGGCAAACCCCAAAGAAAATGTGGTTTTGTCCCATATAGACACATAAACATACATACAGACAGCAGAATAAATAATTTAGTCATTCTGTGACAAAGCTATTAGTCAGTATTCTATTAGACTAATAAGTGTTAATTTTCATTATGTTACCCAACTATCATGATGGTGTTTGAGTATATCAATACCATTCTTTCCTAACTCCAAGATTAAAACCAGAAAAATCACTGAACACAAGTCAATGTGACTCAAGCGCTTACTCTGCATCATTACTAAAGGTGTTCATGAAAGATCGAGAAGTAGTCAAAAACAATCTTTCATCATGAAGTTGCTTAAGAAGATGCTAGAACTTATCTGTAGAGAAAAGTGGAAAAGGCTGAACGGAACTGGTCTAAACTTTATATAACCCCAAAAGCATTGCTTGCATCTGTCTGTTTGTTCCATTTTTGTATCATCCAGAAATATGTCTCTATGTATGTAAAGGAAACCAGCACTCAAGCTGTTATTAATGAACAAGCAACAGTCCTACAATAATGTTTTGGTTTTACTATTAAATAAAAATAGTATGAAAAACACACAAAGCTGACTTTCCGCAAATGTGTGGGTACATGATTCATATATTTGAAACTAAGATAATTATATGTGCCAATTATATTTTTAACAGCCATGTAATATGGGAGGAAATCTTCAGCAGCCTTTGATAAGCTGTTACAGCTTATTAAAATTTCAATGAATCTATTATTTGCTTATTTGTTTAAAAATATTTATTCATCACCTACTGTATACCAGATACTGCTTTAGAATCCATAAATATAAAACTTATCTCTTGCTCTTCAAGGAGAGTAGTAGCTGAATATTAAAAAACATTCATAGTAAACAATTTGTGCCACAATATATGTAAATACAAAATTTTGAAATGAATATAGGAGTAGTGAGCCTACAAAAGGTGGAATTTTAACTGAATTTTAAGGGATAGGTTGGAATTTGCAAAAATAATAAAATGTTACTAGTTATGAAATAAGGGCATTTCAAGCAGAGGGACAAGCATGGTCAAAGGCATAGAGGAAGAGAGACAGAGTGATACCTTCAATATTGTATAGCATAAAATTACAAAGAGAAAAGACAAGTTTCTAAAGAGCTTGACAGAGGACAGGATGTCCTTTTATACTATGTAAAACCAGATATTTATGCTAATGGTAATGGAAAATGTTAAAAAATTTTGATGAGAGTGGCTGAAAGAAGTGTGGAAAGTACAATGGAGGAGAAATACTTAAGCTCTATATTTTCAGTAAAAGCATAGCAAAGACACCAGCTGAAAGCAGTAACTATGACTACAGTTGCAGATGCTTTCTTAATGGCAAATTGAAGCGAGCAAACTAACCCATCCCTTCATACTAAATTAGAGAGTGTTGTATTCAATTACCATCCATTCAAGATAAGAGCAAACAGAATTATAGGGCTTTTCCTGTTCCACCAAATTTTTAGGTATCTTATGGAAGCAGGTATTTGCCTGTCAGCCCTCAGGGGCCATACATAAAAAGTAGAAAACAAAATCATCTAACCAGTACAAGTCTTTATCTGCTGATTAGATTCTAAGACTGGATAGTAAAGGACTGTATTTAAATATCACTGAATTTTGAGAATTTGTTACATATAGCCAGGGTTCTCACTGCATGGTATGAGATACCACATTTGATCCATTATCTCAGGCCCACTAAACAAAAGCCTCAAATAGCTTTCCATGTATAATTTTGCCTATTTAATAACTTTATGAACTTCCATTATTATCAGTTGTAAAATACACAAATTTTAAACTCTACATTCTTTTTTGCATTTTTTTTTTTTTTTTGAGACGGAGTTTCGCTCTTGTTACCCAGGCTGGAGTGCTATGGCGTGATCTCGGCTCACTGCAACCTCCTCCTCCTGGATTCAGGCAATTCTCCTGCCTCAGCCTCCTGAGTAGCTGGGATTACAGGCACGTGCCACCATGCCCAGCTAATTTTTTGTATTTTTAGTAGAGACGGGGTTTCACCATGTTGACCAGGATGGTGTCGATCTGTTGACCTCGTGATCCACCCACCTCGGCCTCCCAAAGTGCTGGGATTACAGGCTTGAGCCACAGCGCCCGGCCCCTCTTTTTTGCATGTTTACTTCAAATATGGAGACATAATATATCATCACTGTTACACAAGTTAAATAAGTTTACTCTGCATTGAAATAATAAAAATTAAATGACAAACAAGATATTGTACAATCAAAAATGAATTGAAGCACCCTACATGGAAATGTTTTGTGACCCGTTCTTCATATCAATGGGTTAATTGCCACATTCTGTTTGAAATGACTTTGCTTAAAACCATTTCAGATTTACTCACTTTTTGGATGATATAGGTCAAAATTTTCAACCACTTCAAGGGTAATTTTCTCATTCTTGAAAATGTTTCAAGGCTCAAATGTAATATGCAAAATGTGAATGATGCCAGATAATTTTTAGACTTGAATCATTAAATGTCACATTAATTAATTTATATAAGTAACATTTTAAGTGACTGAGAACACTTCTATGCAGTAAGGGCAGTATTATTTAAAAATGTCAAATACAGCAAGCAAAGTTAAGGAAAAGCTAAAAATAATACAAAATGTTTTTCTAAACAAACATATTGCATAATCATATATTTATTTGGATTTTGGTAAACTTTTTAAAATTATCTTTCTTATAATCTATATTTATATATTTTTAACTACATACATTTTGTATATTAATTATAGTTGTGAAATATATTTTATAAAATATTTGTATATACATAATTTAAAATATTAATATATAATATATATACAGTTTGAAATATTTTAAACTATAGGAAAATGTGTCATGTGTCTGTTGCATAAAAAGAAGTAGCAACTGTTAAGAGACCAAAATCATTTTAAAGAAAACAACTTATTTCTCCCGACTGTTAAAAGCAGTCCTCCCAAACCAGATTCAGTTCATCCCTCCTGATTTATTCTTATTATAGGCAATTTTGCCCAGTAATGTAGTTAACAATCTATCAGCATCTGGTTTCCATGAAAATAAAACTTGAAAGTTAACCCAGGGTAATTTTTATTTTTATGGAAAATAAGAATATGTTTTGCTAGCCCTCTATTCACATTAAGAAACAGAAATATTTTGGAATTTAGATTACCAAACATACAATATTTTCTAAATCATAGAAAAATAAAATTAAGGATGACAGGTGTGCATTTAATGCAGGAAACCACTCCCCACAAAAAAAAAAGAATAACAAAATTTTCCTTCCACAAACTATGAAATACTAATGAACATTTAAGACTTAGTAAAAACTAGCAGCCTACAAAAAATGAAAAACTTGATTTTTACAATCATCTTTTATTTTGAAAACAATTAATAAAACACACACACACACACACACACATACACACACACACATATATATATACACATTGCCATGGAAGAATGAGAAGTAAAAAATACAGAAAAAGCAAATGGATAACTTTAGAAATCAGGAAAAATGAGCATTTAAGAGACTTCTATGCATATAAGTAAGTAAAATAATCTGATGGAAAAGTATAAATTATGAAATTTGCCTTAGGAAACATTTACACAATCAATACCATCAAAAGAAAACGAAAGGCAGTCAAAGCTTTCCCACTGAAATAAGGCGTCACGATGAGATGAGCTTTCTTGAGTGTAGGGCATTCTTGTAATTGATCATGTTCTTTACTTATGGGCTGCTATAATAGATAATGATTGCTATTTGGTACATAAGTGAAAGCCAGGATAACTCCCATATCTACCTATGGTCTCCATCTTTCATATTTGTCACATTGCAGAGTCAGAAAAAGGCTGTAGCTCTAGACACTTGTTGAAACTCTCACGAAAAAAAAAAAAAAAACAATACTGCCCTACTGGGAAGTTTGTGATATTTGTATTATTCTAATGAAGCCATTGTCAATTGTGGTCTACTGTCGTCATATAAGATTGTTCAGTTGAGCCTCCCCTACAACTACTGGATGTGATACACAGGGAAGATTCCTTTTATTTGTATTTATAAAATGTTTTATTTGTATTTATAAAATTTGTATTATAAAATGTTTCCATATAATAGCAAAGGGTGGTCGAGGGGATGTGTAGAGTAGACTATGTAGCACCTGTAACTACTTACATAGTTTAAAGGCACACTTAACACCTGAGAACCATCAGGAAGTTGCCATGAATACTCCTGTCCTGGTCATAATGAGCTCATGTATTTTTTGGGGCTGAGAGAAGAGAGAATTTTGAATAAGAGGTTCAATGTCATTCTTCTAGGAAGAATTAGCAAAAACGTAAAAAGTGCCATGAAAGAGAGAGGTGAACAAAAGTTTCCTTGAGACCTGGGAAAAAAGTTTCAAAGAGCTTTCATTGATAAAAAATTATATTTAATCTAGCTCTTAGAACAGGCATTTCTTCTTTGAGAAATGTCTACTCAGATCTTTTTTCTATTTTTAATGAGTTTTTTTTGTTATTGAGTTTTTTGAGTTTCTTACATATTCCAGTTATTGAATTCCTTATAGATTATTATCAGTTGAATAGTTTGCAAATACTTTCTCCCATTCAACAGGCTGTCTCTTTGCCAATAGGCATATACAAAACGTCTTCAACATATCTAATCATCAGAGAAATGCAAATCAAAACCACAATGAGATATCATTTCACTCAAGTTAAAATGGCTTTTATCAAAAAGAGAAAATAACAAATGCTGGCAAAGATGTGGATAAAGTAAAACTCATACACTGTTGGTAGGAATGTAAATTGGTATAGCCGTTATGAAAAACAGTGTGAAGAATCCTCAAAAAACTAAAAATAGAACTAACACATGATCCAGCAATGCCACTGCTGGACATGTAGATCCAAAAGAAATAAATTCCATATATTAAGAGATATCTGTACTCCCATGCTTATTGCAGCACTATGGAGAATAGCCAACATATGAAATAAACGTAAGTGTTTATCACCAATGAATGGATAAGAAAAAGTGGAACATATACAAAATGAAATATTATTCAGCCACAAAGTAGAAAGACATCCTTTGCAATAATATGGATGGAACCGGAGGACATTATGTCAAGTGAAATAAGCCAGCCACAGAAAGACAAATACACATATTCTCGTTCATATGTGGGATCTCAAATTATTTCATGAAGGTAGAAAGTAGAACGATGAATAGCAGAGGCTGGTAAGGGTAGTGGGAAGAGAGGGAGAAAGAGAGGGTTAGTTAACAGTTAGAGTGTAACAATAAGATCTAGTGTTTGGTAGCACAGTAGAGTGACTATAGTTAACAATAATTTGTTGTACATTTCAAAACAACTAGAGTGATTTTGGAATGTCCCCCACACAAAAACATGATAAATGTTTTAGGTGATGGATATCCAGATACCCTAATTTGAGCATAACACATTGTACACTTACATAAAAATATTTTGCATACCCCTTAAATGCATACAACTATTATGTACTCATAAAAATTAAAAATTAATGCCTGAACCCAGGAGGCAGAGGTTGCGGTGAGCCGAGATCGCGCCATTGCACTCCAGCCTGGGTAACAAGGGTGAAACTCTGTCTCAAAAAAAAAATTAAAAATTAAAACAATTGATATTTCTTAAAAAGATAGGCAGGCAGCATATTGTCACTTTGAAAAAAGAAAGGTAAGGGAAGCAGTCTAGGTAGACAGAGAAAATGACCTCGGTGTATTTTATGAAACGTGATGTCCTTTTACCTATCTAGTACATTCTACATTCTGCCCATGCATCAGTTCCAAGTTTTGAGAAGTTTGTTTTGGTTATTATATTGATATGTATGGAATTAAACACCTATGATTAAATTAGAAAAAGTCATTTATGGGTGCACTTCATTGTAATCTTTAAGTCTGATTAAATAACTAACAACTTTAGAAAAACATTTCATTTCATGCTTCACAAACTATGAATACTGAGTAAATCACCTTGAAAATGATTACTGTAATGTGAAGAAAATGATATTACTAACTCTATCATTGTGTTCTAAGTCAACACAAGTAATTCTTTCTTATGAATTATATATGCCATTTTCTAAAATACAACTGTGATTCTCTGATGGCTGCACCTGTTTTTCTGTGTCTGAGAGCAGTTCGGCACTGCCTAAGGAATCTGTACATCCATCAGCAAGACATACTGCATGAACTCTGAGTAAGTACTTCTCATATTCAGGATATTTAGTAAGAGTGCATCTGCCTGACAAAGGAACAACTTAGAGAGGTGGCAATTTAAATCTTTAACATTAGATAATCATTTTCTAAAGTAAGCACCTGATATATCATGCACCTCAGAATTGCCCTTCTCATCTGAACTGGTGGGTTCAGTCAGTTATATACATTAACGTTAATTCCAAATTACCAGCACCAGTCACAAAATTTGCAGGGCAAGAAAAATAAAATTCAGGGCTCTGTTTAAAAAAGCAGGGTAAAAGCCTTTTCTTTATCATCCTGTCTTTCTAGATTTACCACTTAATGCCTTGCTCCATTTGGACACAGGGATGCTTGCAGAGTGAACTCAGACCTTCACCATCCCTGGAGCCTGGCCCTTTAACTCAGAGCACATCACATGACTGCAGTGTTTTTGGGCTTCTCACTTAGACAGAGGGAAGCAGCATAAGGGAGGGAAAACAGTGGCCAGGAACTCATCCAGGGAAATGTGGAACCACCCCTGAGGAGAGGCACTGAGCTACTAGTCACGTGCCATTGTTCCATCGGGCTTAACTTTTGAAACACAAATTCAAAGATAAAACAATTAAAATCATCAAGATGACGACTGTAGAACATAATAAAAGCCCACGTGCCAGAGAGTGCAGTTATGAAGGTGGGGTGCATGTATGGAGAGGATTGTGGTTTTGAAGGGGGTACTTCTGAGCACTGAGCACTGGGGCCTGTGCAAATGCACTGGCTGATCCTGCAAGTCTGTCCCAAATCGACGATTTAATCTGTCCCACTCCAAACTTTTACGTTAAAATCGAAAATAACACCAACCATACACTCAGTTTAGGTTGGTATTAGGCTTTATTGTGGGTGGTTTTTCATTCAAGAGTCACTACAGAAGAATAATGTTCATGTAAGAAAAGTAGTACATGAACAATAGCAGAAAGAGTGCCTTAAGCTATTTATAGACCAAATCAATATTTTTATTACTAAATTACAAACACCCACTTGTTAAAGTTTTTACAATTTTACCTAGAAAAATAGAATTTTTATTAATCCCTGCAACCCTTTCCCTTTAAAATAAGGACAAATATGTTAGGTCTATCTATAATATATAAATACTTGAAAAATGAATTTGGTAAAATTCCCTAAGAAAATTAGCTATAGATATTAATGAAGATACAGAAGTTCTGTTGTCCATGAAACATTGGCATTCACACAAGAAAAGGATACTGCTTTTATTACTATCTGAAACTGTGTCTCTTTTTTCATATATGTGTATTGATGGGGTTGAGAAACATGCTACTCCAAAATGTGGTTCCTTGTCATACTGGGTATTTTAAGTTGAAGAAATTTGAGAAAACCACAGAAAGAGGAAAGTGTCTCTAACCTTCTCCTATCTCGTGACCTTCTTCTGAAGCAGATCATAAAATCCTTATGTGAGAGATGCACCCCATACACCAAGGAAAGAAGCACTTATTTCTGAAGACAAAGTATCACAAAGGAGAATCTAAAGAGGCTTTGCTCTATTTCCTCTAGTTTATTACCATCAGGTCGTATTTTGTTAATCACTCATGCTTCTCCAAAACCATTCACATTTTCATCAAAACTAGCATAAAAATACCCAGGTCTAACCATTTCTTCTGGTCTTCATTTATTTATAAATGCTATGTCATATATATATAACTTATATTTTTAAAAATTGTATGTTTTTAGGCCAGGCATGGTGGCTCATGCCTGTAATTCCAGTACTTTGGGAGGTGGAGTTGGGCGGATCACCTGAGGTCAGGAGTTTGAGACCAGCCTAATCAACATGGAGAAACAGCCTTTTGACTAAAAATAACAAAATTAGCTGGGCATGGTGGCACATGCCTGTAATCCCAGCTACTTGAGAGGCTGAGGCAGGAGAATCACTTGAACCCAGGAGACAGGTTGCGGTGAGCCAAGATCACACCATTGCATGCCAGCCTGGGCAACAAAAGCAAAACTCTGTCTCAAAAAATTAAACAAATTTGTTTTTTTTTCTTGTTAATCTCTTGTTAATCTTGTTAGTCTTTTGTTTTAGGAGCTTCAGCCAAGAACCTAAGAAAGAGAATAGAAAAAATATTTTTCTCTCTATGATATGTCCCTGTAGAATATCATCAGTTTTTTTAAAAATTGTCAATTATTTTGCCAGTTAATCAGTTGAAATAAAATGTTAACATAATATTTAATAATTATGGAAATTATATTTTATGAAGGATATCATTAAGCTTACTATGATGTGGTAACTTTTTAAGGTATTAATATACTCATGAAATTATTCAATATGTTTTGTAAAAAAATGTTGAAACATTTAGCTTAGAAGCCTGGCTCACACTTAATTTGTGATATTTTTTCAACCTTTTGAACAAAATTGTAATACTGTTGCATACATTTTGGGATTAAGCATCAGTGTCAGATTCTAGCACAGAAAAGGAGTAAAATGAAAATCTCTTTTTCCATCTCTTAGATCCAAGTTGAAAATATTATCATAAAAATGCTTTCGAGAAATTCCTTTCCACTGCCTAGTATGGGCACAAATAAACCATTAAATTTGTTAAGACCATCCCAATTTCTCATAATTAAGTGTAAATTCCAATCACTTACATGATACTTTTTCTGTAGGAATTAAGTAATATTAATTAAATAATTTGTTTATTTGTTTATTTACTTATTTAAATTATGTGCAATTCTATAGTATTTCCTTAGTTATGGGGTAACATTGAATTTTTATATAAATTGATTAATTAGCAAATGCTGACAGACTCTAAATACACTGCCTGCTAGGATGTGATGTTTTTGGAATCTGGGGCTCATAATTAAGTTCTAACCCACAGTTTCTCTAAGAATTTGTACAAGATAGTTTTTGAGATACAGTTTTCCTTTCTGTAAACAACAACAGAAAAGGATAGACATTAATATCTACCTCCCAAGATTGATGAGGAAAGTAAATGAGCACATAGGTACAAATGAATTTGCAATGTTCATTTATTTCCCCTTTATAAAAAGACGTAAATAGTCAACAGATATAAATCTTTGTAGATAACACCACAGGAATGCTGCACAAGCTACCCAAGAGCTTGATTCTTGAAAATGACCCGAGGCTACTTGGCACATCTCGATAGGAGAGCTGTCATACACCTTGAGTCCAATCTCCAACAACTCCGGGAGGTCACAGTAGCAGATTTGCCGGGGAATGAAACTAGAATCAAACTTTTCCTCTTGCTTTTTCCTCTGCTATTATTAAGAATATCAGCATGTGCCATTTTTGCAACCAGAGTCATAAATACTCTCTAATATCTAATTATTTTAGGGTAAGATAGTATAGAGCATTAAAAGTACTAAAGTATAAATGCTAAAAGACCCAATTTAGAAAGTCACCAGAATAGTGTCATTTTCCATGAACACAGAAAAGCACACTGAATGTGAACCCTTACTGCATCATCGGAGGAAGCGGGGGATTCAGCTTCCCTAAAACAACGACGTTTCCCTAGCTCCCCTTGATCCTCACGAATGTGTGTTCAGAAGATAATTTTTTGGGTTTTGTGAGTTTTTTTCTGTAAAAACTCTGCCTTCAGAATGTTTCCATCAACATAAGCTAAGCAGAAATTTTTTTATTCATGATGATTGTGAATTGTTTGCTCTAAAGCCAAAAATGTTTTTGAAACCTCTTTTATCCTAAATCCCTGTTTTCCTGCTCCTCCTTTTAATTTCCTTTTTATTCACTGATGTGCTCCTTACAGAAACTGCAGCCAGATTGGAGAGTGCTGTGAAATGAATGGCTGTGATATTTATCCCTCCTTCTGGCAAAACTTTGTATAACTGCATTAAACCCTGTGGAATCTAATGTTAACATGTGCATATTCTACTGAGTTCCTTTGGAAATGAGGCATGCTAGAAGAATGGCATTATTTTTGTAATGGTAGAACGAGAGTACCTTCAATCAGAACAGAATTAAAATGCGAATATTCCTCCCTCCTCCTTGTGTAAACATTTTTGTCAAACCATTTCATTTTCATTTTTAATTTATTACTCGAAATAAGTGATAACAATACTTCCCTCTATAATATCCACTGATGCTTTTCAACCATTAAATGCATTAGACAAGCAATCAAATGCTGCTTTCATGTTTATGAAATGGCATTTTTTTCCCTCTGGCTTTCAAATAAACGACAAGATGCCTTCCATGAATCAGCAAGCTGGATTTTGAGGGTTGTGATTTTATGAACTTCATCAAGTTAACTTGTCTCCCTTACCAAGGCACAGGCAGGGTTAGAAGTCAAGAACACTTTGGTCAGCCGTGACTGATCTGCCAAATACAATTACATTAAAGTCTGGAAAAGGAATCTGGGGTTTTTCTGTGTTATTAAGGCCATTGAAGCTACTGGACTTGGAAAAACAACTAGTTGTCTATGCAAGAAGAGGTCTCTATTCTCCACTTACTGTTTTAAAGCATTGTACTAAAAAGACATTAGAAATAAAGCAAAATAAAATATATTCAACTTAAATTTTGTATTTTTTCTAAAATGCTTTTCTTTGTAGGCAAACATGAATAAGGTAAGATTTAGGACAGGAAAAATGACTTTCTCAAACTATAATAGAATGGTGTTTCTGGAAATCTCTTGAAAGCACAACGTTAATGAAATCTCTTAAAATGGTTCAGTTTTACTTGAGCAGAATAAGATTTCTTACAAGTTTAATTGGCAGATGTCTAGGATATTTTTTACTTAACCTGAGAATGGGTCAATTCCTTATCACCTGCCTTTTTTAACCACATATTATTCTTGTGTATTAGACAACTGAATGATCAGCAGTCTTTATTACCATTAAACTTGTAATTAATTAGATATTTTAGCTATCTTAACATTGCCAGGGTATTTCCTAAATAGTATCTAATAACATATTGTTTTATCTCCCAAAGATGTAAACTATACTAACGAAGTGCCACTATCATACTGTATTCACAATTAAATATACTAACTTCCATAATTGTAAAACCAAAAATAGTTTCAGTGTTTGGCTCTCAATTTATCTTTGATTCAGAGTCTGAGTCAACTTAATATTTCCTTTTTACTTCCATGAACAATATGCAAACAAATAGAACCTATGATTTGCATATTTTTAATTTTGCTTTATCAATCAACACTGACTTTAACAGATCCCCAAATAAACTTAATAAGACACTGTGGTATATATAATGAATGTTGTGTGTATAATGAAATAAATCAGAAGGCCTGTTTTTCAGTCCTGGCTTTTTCACTTCCTACTTATATCACTAGTCTAGATATTGAAATCTTCTGATTCTCAGATTCTCATCTGTCAAATGTAGATTCAAATAATAAAACATGGAGAAGTGCTTCATAACAAACCGTAAAGGACAAAGCTAATGAGAACAGGGAAAGTTGAGCAAAAAGGAAGGAGCAGGTGGGGAACTTATTCACATGAAATTCAGGTGTACTGCCTGGTAGCTCAAAATTACTAAAAAATATCAAACGAGGCCAGTGAATAATGATGTTTAAGTCTAAAATAAGATATACAAAATAAAACATAATAGCAGTTTTAAATTTGTATTATTTTTGAGAAAAAGTTACGTCATAGGCTTATTTAACCTCTTATTGATAAATGTTAAGAAGCATAGTGTCCAACATATAGCTGACACTCAATAAGTATGTTGAATAAATATACTGAATAATAAAATTCATTTGGTTATTTTCATTGCCTTAAAGGTATTAAACTTGATAAGATGTTAAAAACTATTTACATCAAGTCTGAGAAAATCTGTTTGGCCTGGTGTTAACCTCTATTAATTTCTGTTTATGTGAGAACCAAGACTCCAGTGGGAGTAGCTACAGCGGGAGACAAGGCCACAGAGGGAGCTTAGACCTGCATTTATAAGATCCTGATTGCCTGGTGTAGTTAGGATGTTACAATGTAGACAGGCTGGAGAGAGACCTTTTATGTTTTTACTTGGAAAGTAAGCTGGTTAGATTTACAGTTTAGAAAGATGTCTCTCCAGGGGTGTGAAGAATGAAATGTAAATTAACATCTGCCTCAAGACTTGTGTGTAAGAAATACACTTGGACCTTATTGTTTTCAAGTCACTGTGATTTGGGGACTCTTATTCACATGGGAACCTAATGTCAACTGATACTAATAAAAACTTTAACTGACACTGGGTAAGAATCTTAACTGATAACTAAAAATCCATTCTCAAGTCAGGTTGGACCTCGTGATCTAAGTCAAAGCCACACACATAATATATTCCTTTGTTTCAGAGGTAAGTACTTGCTATAGCAATTTCTATATAATATAGCATACTTCAGCTACCTCAAGACCATTGTCCTTCCAGAAAAATTTGAGTGAAAGAGGTACAAAGATGATGTAAATCAAAAGTCCAAAATATCTAGTATATTTTGGCTTCAATGTAAAAATTCATATGAGCTTCAGATAAAGTAAAATCTTCATGTGAAAACTGCATGTGGTTTGAAGGGATAGCCCCGAACAACCTCAAGGTTACACTATTAAAACGAATATTTAGAGAGCCATGGAACATGTCTTACGAGCATTGAAGATGCAAATAAGATAATCTGATGTGAACTTAACAAATTTTGGAATTTGTATAAAACCATGGTATCTAGTGGCTAATTATGTCACACATTTTGTGACAAAGCATTATCCATCAAGCTAAAGAATCATCATACATCCATTCCAATCAGCTCTTCTGGGTGGTTGAACAGTCTGTAAGAAAGAGAATAAAGAAGTTGGTAGCTTTTATGGTATGGCAGAATTGTTTTTAAATACTAATAATTTCAGGAAATATTGAGGTCATTAATAATACATAGGCCACTCTTTAACAGTATATCTCAAGTAATTATTACTAATGGCCACAATCACATTCAACCAACATTGAATTATGCATTCTACATGTCAGGTACTATTGTATATAGTCCAGATACAGTATTAAACAAAAGAGATTAAAGAATACAGAATTCACAGAGATTAAAGGTTACAGAGATTGACGATTACAGAATTTTGTGATGAGATTACATGGGAAAGGAAGCTAAGTCAGAATTTAGAAGGGTTTTGGAGTATGAGTGAGGAGTAGAAGAGGCAGAAAAATGCTTCTCAGATGAGAAGAAACAACTTAGTAGTTTGGGACAGTTAAAAAAGAGAAAAAACAGTGCTTGCAATAGTTCATGTTTTGAGTTTTCCATGTTGCTTAAATGTGAAAAGATTCACTTACTTGTCAAATCTCAGAGACAGGATATGGCAAGTATATAATATCTCCATGCTTGTTTTTTAATGTTAACGTATTCTTTAATCCTTGAATTAATATATGATTATTTAAAATCCTTAGAAAATATCAACAACTTAAAGAAAGGATATAATATCAATCTGACACTCAGAAGCATCCACGGTATAGCTTTCTTATATTTTATTACAGTTTTTTAACTTTTTCTTTTATTTAACCTAATTTTCACTGCATATTTTTAATAACATTTCAAAAAATCACTGTAATAGAATTATTGATGGCTATATAATATTTTATACATTATAAAGTTATGTTTATAGTCATTTTAAAAGTTAAAGCATATGTTATCATAATATAAAGTATACTAACAAATATCTTGGACATAGAATTTCAGCATTTAAGCAGTGCTGATACAGTCTCACTTGGCTATTTATGTTTTTATTATCTCTGCTTTTGGTATCTTAGTCAATAAATCATTGCCAAGACCAATGTCAAAAATCTTTTTCCCTTATGCTTTTGTCTGGGAGTTTTACAGTTTCAGACCTTATGTTTATGTCTTCAATCTATTTAAAGTTCATTTTCTGTATTTTGTAAGACAGGGGTCCAGTGCATTCTTCTGCATGTGGATACCAGTTTTCCCAACATCGTTTGTTGAAGAAACTAATATCTACATTACGAATTTAATTGATCGTGTATGAATGGATTTTTTATGGTTGTCTATTCTGTTATATTGACTTATGTTTGTCTTTATGTCAATGCTATAGAGTTTTAATTACTGTGGACTCATAATACGTTTTGAAATCAGGAAGTGGGATGACTCCAGCTTTGTTTTTCTCTCTCAAGACTGTGTAGGCTATTTCGGGTGCTTTCTGGTTTCATATGAATTTTAGGATTTTCTTTATTTTATACAAATGTAACTCAACAACAAAACAATAATCCAATTTAAAAATGTGCTAAGGACTTGAAGAGACATTTTTTCAAAGACATACAAGTGACCAATACCTATAAAAAAAGATGCTCGATCTCATCATCAAATAAATAAAAATAAAAAGTACAATGAAATATCACTTCACACGTGTCATGTTGGCTTTTATCAAAAAATCAAAATAGAAGAAGTGTAAGTGAGGCTATGACAAAATTGGAACCTTTGTACAATGTTGGCAGGAATGTAAACTGGTGCAGCCATTAAAGAAAACAGTATGAAGTCCCCTCAAAAAATTAAACATAGGACTACCATATAATTCAGCAATTCCACTTCTGGTGATATATCCAAATGAATCGAAATCGGTAAGTCAAAAACATATCTGCATTCCCATGTTCATTGTAGCTTTGGTCGCAATAACCAAGAAGTGGAAACAGTTCAAGCATTTATCAAAAGATGAATGGATAAAGAAAATATGGTACATATAGAATGAACAATTACTTAACCTTTAAAAAAGGAAGTTCTGCAATAGGATCAAAAGGGATGGAAAATGAGGAGTTGCTCAATAGGTCATAAAGTTTCAGTTGTGCTATATAAATAAGTGCTAAAGATCTGCTGTACAGTATAGTGCCATAGGTAACAATATGGTATTTTGCACTTCAAAATTTGTTAAGAATGTAGATCTCATACTATGTGTTCCTACCACAGAAAGAGAGAGGGGGAGGCAAAAAAAAAAAACTTTGGCAGGTGTTATATATGCCTATTACCATTACTGGTAATGGTATCAGAGTGTTTGCATATGTCCACATTTACCAAATTATACACATCAAATATGTGCAGTTTTTGTGTAACAGTTATACCTTAATAACACTATTAAAAATTAATTGTGCACAAGTGTTGTTCTGAGGGCTAAATAAAGAAATGTAAATGTTCAACATTGGCATTTAATAGGTATATGAACCTCAAAAAAAATGAAGACATGAAGACATGAGGTATCTTTGTTTGAGGACACTGAAAACTATTTTGCTTTTTTGTAGATAAGGTACATGTTAAGTGGATGGGAGGTTGAGTTTGCATATGTAAACTTGGGGAAGACTGTCAAAGTCTGGGTTATACTCAGAGTAATGATCAGGCAATAATGAATGACATAGTTTTAACTTATTTTTTAATTAGCCTCACAGGAATACAAAATTAAGTATATCCACTGAAGACCACAGTGGTAGGCAATGTCTGAGCAGGAAAAGGAATCAGTCAAACCTGTTCTCAGATTATTTTCTTGCTCTTACTCTTAAATTAAATTTGCCACATATGTGTTCCTTTCAAATATTTTCTGACTTTAATCAAAGTCCTAAGGAATGTAAGCTGCAGCAACTCTGACTGCAATCATTTAAATTTTTCAAAATAATTTTGCAAACCTTTGTTTATCCTTTGTAATTTCCTTCTTACAAAACCTCAGGTGAATATGATAAGTAAAGTGTATTCTTCTCCACATACTTATTGAGTATTAATTCAGGATTTAGAGTTCTTGAAGGTAGGTATTAACACCAGCTTCTCTACGTGTTCAATTAGAGACATAGTCAGAAAATCAATAAATTCTGTATTTAATTAATAACTGATAATTTTCAAGGAGTGAAGGTCGAAGAAATCATTGCCTAAAATACTGTAGAGACGTATCAAAATAAGAAAAACATGAGGGAATAAAATGAATAATAATTTATATTAAGGAAAGAACAAATACATTTCAATAGCTAGCACTGTTTCTTTAAGAAAATTGTTCTAGAATTATATTGTGTAGGGCTATTTTATAAAGACCTCTTTATAATCACTGGAAACAAGAATAAGGGAAAATTAAGGTTTGTTTTTGAAAATTAAAATAATATTAAGATTGAGTGAACTATATATGATATTATTTCATTTATGTGATATGACTTACTGAGGCAAATTCCTAAAGATCAAAAGTAAATTACTGGTTGATTTGGGCTGGCAGTGGGAGGATGAGACTTAACTTTTAATGAGCTTTCTTCCTGGGGTGATACAAATATTTGAAAATTAGATTATGGTGATGATTGCATAAATGTGAATATACTGAGAAACACTGATTGTACACTTTTAAGTGGTGACTTTTATAATACGTCAATTATATCACAATAAAGTTGTTTTTATAAAAGTGGAGTAGCAAGAGCTCAGTCATTCTAAGTTGTGATTTTTGTTAATTCAAAAGCTGTATTTGGAAGGGGTGTTGGAATTGGGATGACCTACAGTGAAAACCTTGTTTCAAGTATTATATTCATGATTACCACATTTGCTACAGCTTTTTCATTTGCTTTTCTTGAAATAGTGCCTTTTTAATGGATAATTTCATTCTGGGACATTATGTTTGTTAGCCTGTTTGCAACTTCCCTTTGTGATTTGGCTGTTGTTAAATAGTATTTTCAAACTTTATGCAAGCTAAGTAATTTCTGGGTTCTCAGAGAGGTGAGAGTGCTGAATTTAGGGCTCAGATGACAAACATCTTTAACTCTTCAAATTGGAGTGAAGGAGAGCAGATAATGCTGCATTTATAACCCTTTACTTATGTCTTTCCTGACATCACTTTGCCCCAGTAATGGCATTTGCTCATAGTGATGACGGTAAAGAGCCATGCTTGAAGGGGTTTTGAAATACAGTATTTTATTGGAGAGTATAATTAGCATAGAACTTTGTGAAAGTTTGCCTTTGACTTGGGCATGACAAAACATGAAGCCTACTTCCATGGTGCCATGCAGCATCAGCAAGTCAACCAGTGTCCTAAAATCCTGCAATCTGGACTGAGAAGTGTTGTATTTGTAATAACTAGACATTATTAACAGCTCCTAAAGATGAGAGCAGCCTAACACAAATGTGAATGTTAACTTTTAGCTCTTGAAAATGATTTGCTGTTAATTCTTAAATGTGAATGTTAACTTTTAACTCTTGAAAATGATTTGCTGTTAATTCTTGCTGTGTTCACATCAAAATGCTGTTATCCAGTCATGACCATCTGTTTTCAAAATTAAAGCAAATGTGAGTGGAGTAACTTAATGGATACATAAACATTCTTGTTTTATTAATATTTTTACATCGAATTTTAAAACATTTATTTTTTTCTTAGTATTCCAGTCTCTGGACAAAATCACTAATATTTTGTCTTTGTCTTCATGCAGTCACTATAGAGGAGAAGATATAACAGGTGCTTTGAAATAAGTTTAAATCAAATATTCTACCTGCCAGAATTTACAATTAATCATGATTATATTAAACCCATTTTTTTCATTGTCTGGCATTAATAAAAAGGGCATCATTTGAGGAATTGTCCATTTGTAGAGATATGTCCATAGGTCATTTATTTTTATCAAATGTTTAATAATCATCTATTATATACCCAACTCTATAATTAGCTTAGTATAGCCTTGTGGAAAAATAAGGCTTTTGTGCTACATTGAGGATTACAGTTGCTAGAAAAATCAGTGAAATGGAAGATCAGAGTGGGATGATTCACTTAAGAGAAAAACTATGAAAAAAGAGGGAATTAAGATGATTATTAAAAGTCGGTAGAAATAAAAACCACCACTTTGATAATAAAAACAAATCCACACAGAGAGAAGACATCTGCAAAGCATATATGACACACCTGAATAGTTCAGAATATGTCAAAACTATGTGTATCAATGTAAAAAAGATAGAAAAGTAATAAAGTAGTTGAATAGGCAGTTCACACTGAAGGAAATCCAAATGGCAATAGATGTGTGTTTTTTTAATGCTCAACTTTATTAAGCAACAGAAAACTAAAAATTAAAAACACAATATGATACAACTATATACTCTTTAGAATAGATAAAACAAAAGCAGGCAATGACTGGTTTTGAGAAGGAGGTAGTGCAACTATAACTTTTAAATACTGCTTGTGTCAGGTGTAAATTTGTATTAATACTTTGGAAAGCTATTTTAAGTATCTACTAAAGCTAAACATACAGACACAAAACTCATGGAGTCCATTTTTTTGGTGTGTAACTAATACCTACATAGCTTTACCAAAGCTGAGGTACTAAAAAAGTGTTTACAGCATTACCGTTTATAATAGCCCTAAACTGCAAAGGCCACTATTAACTATATCCATCAATACTGGAATGGATAAATAATTTCCATAACAGTAGTATATCTCAGTGAGAAGAACAATCAAAAACCACATGCAACAACATGGGTGAAGATTGTAAACACAAGATCAGTTGAAATAAGTTAGTTATAAAGGACTATGTACTTACCTCTTCATATATAAGACAGACAAAACTCATCAATGGGATTAGAAATCAGGAAAGAAATTACCTTGAGTATGAGAAATAGTGACTAAAAGGCATATGGGACTTTGGAAATGTTGGTAATCATCTCTTTCTGGATTTCAATGCCAGTTATGTTTAGTTTGAGAAAGTTGGACTGATGATAGATGAACATGAATGTATGCATATTGCCATTCAATAAAGGTTTTTAAAAATGGATAAAAGAGTTTTTTTAAAGTAAAGTGGTTAATTTTTGTATTAAAGAATATGTTTTACAGCCAAATATTTTAGAAAAAAGTGTTTTGTTTTTGGTTTTGTTTTTTTGAGACGGAGTTTCGCTCTTGTTACCCAGGCTGGAGTGCAATGGCGCGATCTCGGCTCACCGCAACCTCTGCCTCCTGGGTTCAGGCAATTCTCCTGCCTCAGCCTCCCGAGTAGCTGGGACTACGGGCGTGCACAACCATGCCCAGCTAACTTTTTTGTATTTTTATTAGAGACGGAGTTTCACCATGTTGACCAGTATGGTCTCGATCTCTTGATCTCATGATCCACCCGCCTTTGCCTCCCCAAAAAAATGTTTTAAAAATAATAATAAAGATGAAATACAGAACTTCTAGAACTCTAAAACCTACCCCAGAGTTGTATGTTTTTCACAGTTTATATAATGCAGTCTGCTTAAGCTGATCTATTCTAAACAGCCTTTGACCACTGTTACAGTCCAAAATCTACCACTGTTATTTATACATGAAAGAGACTTCCAAGAGACATTTGAATCATCAAATACAGACTAAGATGTGTTCAACTTCATTTAAGTCTATTTAGTTACATTTTCTCTCCTTAAACATCATCAGAGGTACATGTGATATCTAAGGGAAAATATTTCACAGATTATGTTCTGGTCATGCAAGTGTTCATGACCCATTATTTACATTTTAAAGACCTTTTATTTCATTTTAGAACCATGTAATTTTGTTCTCTACTTTCTGTCTTCCTTCTTACAATTATACTGTGTCATAACTAGAACATACATATTCCAAATCAAAATGTGCCAATTTCATAAGACAGAGGATATCATTCAAAGGTCTGGGGAAAGGGTGAAGAATAAAGCATCCAGGAGGTAGGCTCTTTAGTCTTTTGCAGTCATGATTATTCCTCAAAAAGGAGGAATGATCAACGCAGGCATCCATCCTAGGAAATGATGCAAATTTGGGGTGAGTATTTACACTGTTGTATGATGAGAAAGGTTAATGAATTTAAATTTCAAAGTAGAACCATTAATGCCAGTGGGTGGCAGAAAGTGCTAATTATTAATTATCTAATTTTCTTGATGTTAATAAGAAATAAAATACTTTTGACAGGTAATTGATAATGACCTCTACAAGTAATAAAATGCTTAATTAAGAATTTCTAGAATGCATTATATATACTTCTTTGCATTCTTCAGTTGTCAACACTAAAACAAAGGTTCATCTTTGATTAATCAAGGATTTAAACATCTTCATTATTGTATGTTACATATAGTGAAGAGGCTACTTCTGCATCTAGTTTTGAAAAGCCTGACACCAAAATCAGACAAGGACATGAACACACAGAGAGAAAACTACAGGCCAATATCTAAAATATGGACATAAAATTTTTCAACAAAATTACTAGTAAAGTAAATCCAAGAGCACATCAAAAGATATTAAATCATGATTAAGTAGGATTTATCCAGGATGCAAGAATGGTTTAACATAGGCAAATCAGTAAACATGACCTATCACATCAACAGACTGAAGGGCAAAAACATATGATATCTCAATAAATGCAGAAAAACATTTGGTAAAACTCAATATGATTTCATAATAAAAACTTTCAACAAACCAGGCATAGAAGGAACATACTTTAACATAATAAAGGCTATATATGACACACCCACAGATAACATCACACAGAAAAGGAAAAGCCAGCTTTTCCTCTGAGAACTAAAACAAGACAAATATGCCTTCTTTCACCACTGCTACTCAACATACTAATGGAAGTTGTGGTCAGAGCAATTAGGCCAGAGAGAGATATAAAAACCATCTAAATTTATAAATAGGAAGCCAAATCAACCATCTTGACGGAAGACATGGTCTTACATTTAGAAGACCCTACAGATTCCACCAAAACAAATTCTGAGGTCTGATAAACAAATTCAGTGAAGTCTCAGAATACAAAATCAATATAAATAATCAGGATCATATCTGTATATTAATAACAAACCAGCTGAAAATGAAACCAAAAAACCAATCTTATTTATAATAGTTACAAAAATAAATAAACAAAATACCTAGGAATGAATTTAACCAAGAAAGTGAACGACTTCTACAAATAAACTTACAAAACCTGATGAAATAAATTGAAGAAGACACAAAGAGAAAGATATCTCATGCTCACGGATTAGAAGAATTAGTATTGTTAAAATGACCATACTGCTCAAAGCAATCTAAAGCACAATGTTTTCATAATACCAACATTATTTTTCATAGAAATAAAAAAATTCTAATATTAATATGGAACCAAAAACGGCCCAAATACTCAAAGCAATTCTGAGCAAAGACTGTAAGCATCACATTATCTTACCTCGAAAAATATGTTCAAGACATAATAAAACAGTAATTGCAGGCCAGGTGAGGTGGCTCATGCCTGTAATCCCAGCACCTTGGGAGGTCAAGGGAGGCGGAGCACTTGAGGTCAGCTTGGGCAACATAGTAAAACCCAGTCTCTACTAAAAATACAAAAAATATGAGTCAGGCATGGTGGGTTATAATCCCAGCTACTTGGGAGGCTGAGGCAGGAGAATTGCTTGAACCAGGGAGGTGGAGGTTGCAGTGAGCCAAGATCATGCCACTGCACTCCAGTCTGGTTGACAGAGTTAGACTCTGTCTCAAGCAAAACAAAATAAAACAAAACAAAACTCATTGCTATTAAAATGGACACATAGACAAAAGAAATAGAATAAAGAATCCAGAAACAAATCCATATTTTACAGCCAGTTGATTTTTGTAAAATGTGTCAAGAACATATATTGGGGAAAATACATTATCTTTAGTAAATGGGGCTGGGAAAACTAGATATTCATATGCAGAAAATGACATTAGACCCCTTCGCACCACCATACACAAAAATCAACTCAAAGTAATTGAAAGATTTAAACCTATGACCTCAAACTATAAAGTTACTAAAACAAAACAGGAAAAATACTTGAGGCCATTGGTATGAGCAAAAATTTTATGGCTAAGACCTCAAAAGCACAGATGACAAAAACGGAAAGAGACTAATTAAACTATTTTAATATAAATGCCTTTATACAGCAAAGGAAAGAATCAACAAAGAGACACCCTGTTGAGTGGGAGAAAATATTTGCAAACTGTTCATCTGACAGGTAACAAATATCTAGAATATACAAGGTACTCAAGCAATTCAACCAGAGGAAAAAAAATGCCATTTAAAAGCTGGCAAAGGGGCCCGGCACGGTGGCTCATGCCTGTGGTCCCAGCACTTTGGTAGGCTTGGGGGGGAGGGAATCACGAGGTCAAAAGATTGAGACCATCCTGGTCAATATGGTGAAACCCCATCTCTACTCAAAATACAAAAAATTAGCTGGGCATGGTGGCGCGTGCCTGTAATCCCAGCTACTCGGGTGACTGAGGCAGGAGAATTGCCTGAACCCAGGATGCGGATGTTGAGGTGAGCCGAGATCGCTCCATTGCACTCCAGCCTGGGTATCAAGAGTGAAACTCTGCCTCAAAAAAAAAAAAAGCTGGCAAAGAACCTGAACAGACATTTCTCAAAAGGGGACATACAAATGGCCAAGATTGTTTGAGCCCAGGAGAAAAGCCTGAGCAACATAGGGAGACTTCATTTATACAAAACAAACAACAACAACAACACAAAAGACAATGGTCAACATTGTTGATAAAAAACAAAAAAGATAAACCTCAACAAAATATATCTTGATTTAAAATAAAATTTTGATTTATATATAATTTTTACATAACTATAAAAATATATTAAGATATATTTAACAACATATAAAAACAATTCTTTACAAGTAAATATTTAAAAATTAACAAATCTATTCCATGTAATTTTAACACAATTATTTGACAGTATTTTAAGAAATCTATTCCATGTAATTTTAACACAACTATTTGACTATCCCAGTGGAATGCATCTTAAAGACAAAAAGAACAGCAAATATTTTTTAACAGTTTTTAACATTCATATCATTGGTAGACTATTAGTACTGATTTTTCTGAGTCTGTTGGGTATATAATGTGGGATGAAGAAAAAGACAATATATGTGTAATTTCTGATTCTATTGTACTTAGGGTCCTGAAGAACTGATATCTCTCATGCATGAAATAGAAGATAAAAGGAGAAGATAGAAAATGTTAGTTTAAAACTTTGTAGGACTGAATTTGAATTGGTAGTATCAATATGAACTCATGTTGATTTTTTTCTTAAAATGCAAAACCTAGCTTTGTCAATATAAAAGGTATAAAATCAATAGCTAATCTAGAAGCAATTTGCACGTCGTGAGATTGTTCTTTCCAAATACCATTTCTCATCAAAAGAAACCAGAGTTCCCTGGGAAATAGATAATTTCAGGTCAGAGGCAAGAACACACCAGTAGAGCCTGGAATATCTTGTTATACCAGATAGCAAGGGAACTATTACACACTACTAGATTTGGTTCAAAAGAACTCACTAAACTGAAGATTCTGCAATTGAAAAATGATTGGACAATTAGACTATCAATAAGGATATTAATTGAAATGGATTGAAACACATCAAATATGTTTAAATGCATGAGTTCAGAGTGCTACTTAAAACATAAAGCTAATTGGTCAACACTATGGCAGGTTAATAAGAAACAAAGTAATTTTATAACACGTAATAAATAAAGGGAGAAAATCAATTATTTATGCTATTCCTATATAAACTGTACCCTTGAGTAATGAAATAGAAGAGGCAGTATCTCTTTATAGTGATATTTCATCATATTAACAAAAATGAACTATTAAATCATATTATCAAGTTTTGCAATCCCTAAATAATGATCTAAACATTTATGCATGACTGTTAATACCATGAATGAGAGAGAATCAGGCATTTCCATCATGTTCCTCTTTATAGAGATAATCTTTGAGATATAGTTTATGAGGTAGTTCTGCCAAGGGGAAGAAAATTCAAATCTTTATCTGGGCAAGATTCTACTTCCAAATACCATTGCACCAAGAACAAAAGATCCTGTTAAACTACACCTTGGAGATGTAATCAGCAAACTTCAGGCCATGAGAAATATATGAGTTAAGCAATCCAGTTTCCTCAAAATATAAACTACAAGAAATACAGAGAGTATAGAGATTGATTAAAAGAGACTTAAGGCCAGGCGCGGTGGCTCAAGCCTGTAATCCCAGCACTTTGGGAGGCCGAGGCGGGTGGATCACAAGGTCAAGAGATCGAGACCATCCTAGTCAACCTGGTGAAACCCCATCTCTACTAAAAATACAAAAATCAGCTGGGCATGGTGGCGCATGCCTGTAATCCCAACTACTCAGGAGGCTGAGGCAGGAGAATTGCCTGAACCCAGGAGGCGGAGGTTGCAGTGAGCTGAGATTGCGCCATTGCACTCTAGCCTGGGTAACAAGAGCGAAACTCCATCTCAAAAAAAAAAAAGAGAGACTTAAAACGCATATGTAGCAATAGATATGGAAGGATCTTGAGTTTTCATTTTTTAATGTATAATAAAATAATACATTTTACATTTGTAAGACAATTAGAAATGTTAACACTTAATATTTTATGTCATTAAGAAATTATTACTAATTCTTTGGAAAATGTGACTCGATTTGATCTTCCTCCAGCAGTACATGCAAGTACAGATGAGATAGGTTTGGTCAGTAGTTAAAAAGGGCTCAGGAGGGTATGGATATATTGTATAATTCTATTTTCATATTTAGTTGAAACTTTTATAATTTTAAGCTTGAACGTTAGACTTCTCAATATTCTTTTAAAACCTGCCTAACCAATACTATGTTTTATTTGTTAATACAATTAATAGTTGACTAGAAAAGCTGATTTGCCAGTGGCAAAATACTACAGTCAGAGCATTCACAGTGATTGCCCTTCCCATATATACTAAGTATGAGACTTAAATTCAGGGCCATTAATGATGGAGTTGAGGAAAGGCAAAACATTTAAAACATGTTTGCCTCATTAACTCTTAATATTTCCCCTAAACCAGCTCTCCAAAGAGAAGGAAACTGAATATATATGTCACATGCTTTTTTGCTTTATATATCTCCACCCAACCAAGTAAGTTACTATTACAGTCACTATCTTATTCACTAGCAGTGCTGAAGTCTACTGGACTTCAAGGCCAATATCACTTCTCCTACATGCTAAGTAGCCTCTCTGGGAGTATAGGTTGAAGAGATATGAACTCCCGAGACACTCAAAATATATTTATGTCTGGATTTACTCACATTTATTTGAGTCACACCATCATAGTATTGTCCCTAAATCAGAAAAACTGTCCAACTATAGAGGACACTAATTACAGAATGTTAGTGATGAAATTACTTCTTATGGCATATAAACTCACTTAGTGTTTGTCCAGCAAAGAAAAAAAATATATATATATATAACCAGTGGCAAATTTTTTCTTAAATTTTTATTGATTTAGATTATAGTTCCCATAATCCCAGCACTTTGGGAGGCTGAGGCAGGTGGATCACTTGAGGTCAGGAGTTCAAGACTAGACCGACCAACACGGTGAAACTCTGTCTCCACTAAAAATACAAAACTACCTGGGCATGGTGGCACATATCTGTAATCTGAGCTCCTTGGGAGGCTGAGGCAGGAGAATTGCATGAACCCAGGAGGCAGAGGTTGCCATGAGCCAAGATCGTACCACTGCACTCCAGCCTGGGTGACAAAGCAAGACTCCATCTCAGAAAACAAAAAACAACAAACAAACAAACAAAAAATATATATATAGTCTCTGGGAACAAGTTTTCATAAAGGCCTATATGCATTTTCCCATGAAATGTTTCACAACAAAAGAACATAATGCCAAATCTAAAAACATTTAAAAGGACAATCAGTAAATAGAAAAAATAAAGTATGTGAAGTACTCTTGAAAGTTGTAGGTATTTCAACAATATTTATACAGTTCCTTCTGCCTTCCCAACAAAAATTTTTGAATATTAATATTTAATAACAGGAAGTCTAAAATCCTATATTTCTGAATATAGAAATCACATTAAAAATGGTAAGTTGTAGCTAAATAATTTAAATGAACAGTATTCTGACAAACAGGAGTATTGTTCTATAAAACCAGGATGATAAAAATCTGAATCAACAATAAGCTACATGCTGTAGATATTTCAAGTAGTGTGTTATTTAAGTTCTCTTTCATGATCTTTTCTAAGACCAAGTTGAAATGTTTTCTTAAGCCAAAGCGAGTCTATATGCTAACAGACCCATAAGCAACCCATATATGATTCTTTTAATTGTTTTGAATTTTTGTTCTAGCAGTTTTCTTTCTCATGAAGGTCACAGGAAAAATAAGTACAAATATGCTAAGCACAGCAAATCGTATGCATGTAGACACAATAAAACAATGTCTAGCATTATATGTTCACACTGAAACATTCAACATAATACACACATTTCATTTCCAAAGCCATGCCCTAAGGAAAAGGCAATAATTAAATAAACACGGGAAAGTCATCATTTAAAATTTCAATATATAATCATATTTCTAAATTAAACTGGATATTAAATAAATCTTTGAGTATCTGGGTTTTTTAATCATATATATATTTCAGTCAAATATATATATACATACACATATGTACAGATATATATAGTCACCATATATATATAGTCCCATATATTTATATAATATATATAATATATATAGGCTTTTTCATAAAAGCCTATATGCATTTTTCCCATGAAATGTTTCAAATATATATATATTTGAAATATATATATTTATATAAATATATATATATTTATATAAATATAAATATATATATATATATATATATATATATATATTTGATGATAGAGTCCTTACAGAGATAGTAAAGTTAAATGAGATCATCTGAATGGACTACAATGCCGTATGACTCATGTTCTCATAAAAAGTGAAAATTTAAAGACAGACACTCACACAAGAAGAACACTATATGAAGACAAAGAGATGAAGGTAGAAATTGAGGTGATGCTTCTACAAGCCAGGGAACACCGAAGATTGCCAGCAAACCCCCAGAAGCTAGGAAAGAGGCTTGGAACAGATTCTTTTACACCCCTCAGAAGAAACCAACCTGCTGGCACCTTGAACTGCTAGCCTTTAGAACTGTGAGAATACATTTATGTTGCTTAGGCTACCCGATTGTGTTGTTTTATTACAGTTGCCTTAGCAAATGAATATATCATAATTTATTAAGTTTTTATTTTATATAATGTTCCTCTTCTGTTCAAGATTCCATATTACGTTTAGTCAACATGTCCCTTAGGCTGCTGTTGGCTGTGACAGTTTCACAGACTCCCTTTGTTTTGAGTGACTTTGACCGTTTTGAGGAATAATGGTCAGGTATTTTGTAAGATGTTTCACTACGGACATGCGTCTGGGGTTTTTCTCATAACCAGACTACAGTTATGGGCTTTCGGGAAGAAGAGCACAGAGGAAGAGTGCTATTTTCATCACACATAACAACATGAGTTTTATATGCTGTCAATATGATTTATTACTGTGATGTTAATCTTCATAAACTGGCTGAAATTGGTTTTGCCATGTGTCTTCACTGAGGCATCACTCTTTTTTATACCACTTTCTGCACTGTGGAAGTTTCTACATGTTGCTCATACATAAGAAGTTGAGAGTCATGTTTCCCCTCTGTGAGAGCATAGTACAGTTGACCGTTGAACAACACAGGTTTGAACTTCAGGAATCTAATTATATGCAGATTTTATTCTGCATCTGTTGCTCCTGAGGCAGCAAGACCAACCTCTCCTCTTCCTCATCTTCCTCAGATGACTCAACATAAAGACAACTAAGGTGAAGACTTTTGTGGTGATCCATTTTCACATAATGAATAGCAAATCTATTTCTCTTTTTTATGATTTTCTTAATAACATTTATTCTCAAGCAATTATAAAGAAAAAAGATAAATAAAAAAATGAAAAAATAACATTTATTCTCTAGCTTACTTTACTGTAAGAATACAGTATATCATATATAGAACATATAAAACATGTATTAATCAACTATGTTATCACTAAAGCTTCCAGTAATCAGTAGTCTATTAGTAAAGTTTTGCGGGAGTCAAAAGTTACATGTAAATTTTTGAGTGTGTAGAGGCTTGGCACCCCTAACCTCCACGTTAAGAGTCAACTGTATTTACATAAGTTGTTTGGAATTATTCCTCATGGGATATTTACCTCTTCTCCCCTATTTATTTATTCAGGAAAGTATTTGTGTCAGTATAGACTCATAGTTATTTATTTTATAATTTGGGTTACAACCCAATACTACTTTATGCTATGGCCCAAATCGTGCCATATTTGGCAATTGGAGCTCTTTCAGTTGGCTCCCGTGTCCCTTTACAAGCTTTCCATCAACAATTTGTTTTGTTTTGTTTGAGCATTTGTGTACTTTTGGAACTACAAGATGCTCCAGGCTCATCATGTATATTGCTGGTCCCATTCTTAGAATTAGCCATTGTCTTAGGATCTTTATTCCTTTTATCAGAAACCAAAATTTAGACACTATACATACTCATTGCTACCAAGATGCCACTGCTTTTAGGTTCTGTCAGCTAACAGAACAAAGTAGTGTGTGTCTGTGTGTGTGTGTGTGTATGTGTGTATTCAAACCCTGCATATACACATTTATGATTATTTCTATGTCACCATATGTGCGTAAATTAATTTAAACCTGAGTTCTGACTGATATGCGCAACTTTAATCCAATACAACATGGCTCATTCTACCCTCCTCCACTTGCTAATCTGTAAATTCACTATGGCAATGAGACATATGACTCCAATAATCCATCATACATTTGCTTAATTATTCTATTCAATTATACATGTATAGTAATATCAAAATTAACTTGCACCTTGTTAAGAAACAACTTTATCAAGTATGCATATGTAGGTCTTTTTGGCTTTAGACTTAGAGACTCAGGTCCTATACAAAATTACTTAGGTTAGCACCTTTTACACACACGCCCTTCAAAGAGTAATATTATTTCATACATTTGTATTAGAGTTAGGTTCTGTTGTCATATTATGCATTCCTTTTGTGATCCCCAAAACTTCTAAATGATTTGTAAGAAACAACTTTACCAAAAAGTTTATGTATGCAGTTCTTTTTGTCTTTAAAGACTCTAAATCCTATCCAAAATTACTTAGGGCAGCACTTTTACACATATCTCCTTCAAAGAGATTGTTTCTACTTAACTTAGATTCTATTATTATAAATTCCTTTGGGATCTCCAAAACTTTTAACTGATTTTTAAATTTATATACACTAAGGTTCACTCTTTGTACTATAGAGTTTCTTGAGTTTTGACAATTACGTAAGTCCACCATTACAATATTATAAAATTTAATTACTCTTTCTAAAAGAAAAAAATCCTGTGCTTCATATATTCAACCTTTATTTTTTTTGAGACGGAGTTTCGCTCTTGTTACCCAGGCTGAAGTGCAATGGCGTGATCTCGGCTTACTGCAACCTCCGCCTCCTGGGTTCAGGCAATTCTCCTGCCTTGGCCTCCTGAGTAGCTGGGATTACAGGCATGCACCACCAGGCCAAGCTAATTTTTTGTATTTTTAGTAGAGATGGGGTTTCACCATGTTGACCAGGATGGTCTCGATCTCGACCTCGTGATCCACCTGCCTTGGCCTCCCAAAGTGCTGGGATTACAGGCGTGAGCCACTGAGCCCAGCCCTATATTCAACCTTTTATATCTCTTCCTGAGCCCACAGAAGCCACTTACATTTTTATTATATCTGTATTTTTTACTTTTTAATATAATGTTATATAATTGGAATCATATAGTATATAGTCTTTTAGAGATTTTTAAGAGTTCTTTGTATGTTTTGGATACAAATATCTATAAGATAAATGGTTTGGTAAGATTTTAATATAGCACTAAAATTATTGGGATGATATGAATTGTAATGTATATCATAAGGGAAATTTTAAGAAATAATGGTATAAAAATCAATGGACAAGTATTCAATAACTGCAATTTCTATATTTATAAGTGAAAATGTTTAAAAGGAAATATGCTCAAACTAAAAAATATGATAAAGTTATATAACTGACAGGATAATACATTTTTAGACTAACGTATTAGTCTTTTTTCATAGTGCTATGAAGAAATACCTGAGATTGGACAATTTATAAGCAAGAGAGGTTTAATTGACTCATAGTTCTGGATGGCTGGGGAGGCCTCAGGAAAGTTACTCATGACTGAAGGCCAAGGGGAAGCGAGGCACATCTTACAGGGCAGCAGGAGAGAGATAGAGAGAGACAGAGAGAGTGTGTGGGGGAAACTTCTACTTTTAAACCATCAGATCTTGTGGGAACTCCCTCACTACCATGAGAACAGCACGAGAGAAACTGCTCCCATGATCCAGTCACCTCCCACCAGATCCCTCCCTCAACACATAGGGATTACAATCCTACATGAGATTTGGGTGGGGACACAGAGTCAAACCATATCAACTAAGTAAAAACAACTTTTCATTTTTCTTATGCTCTACGACAGAATGGAAATAACTTTCCAATTTATCAAAGAGATCATACATAAAAACTGATAAAATTTAAACAAAATTCAAGAGCTGATGCATATGGGGCCTATGATACAGAGTCCAGCAACAATAATTTTTGAGAAATATTTGCTATTATTACTTCCACTTATTATGAAAACCAATATTCATGTAAAAGTACCACATTTGTAAATACAAAAAAATTTGCTTAACATATTTTATAATAAATATAAACCATTTCCATTATTTTTGCATCAAATTTGATTCCAAATATTTACCTAAATGTATAATTATAAATACCTACGGTGAAAGAAAGACATGTTAATGAAATTTTAGCAATAAAGTTACAAGAATAATAGAGTAACATGTTAATGAAGTTTTGATTAACAATACAGTTACAAAAGTAGCCATATTAAAATTAGTTTTACATTCTAAGTTTACATGTAATTAGTCCCTATTTATCTCATAGATCATAGGTTAATGATAAATTTTTACTCCAATGCATTCATCAAAATCTTAATAGAATGATTATGAATATGAAAATTATAGTTCCATTTTTCTATTTAAATCCAGAGACCAGCAATATCGTTTCATTTTGAGTATATCAGTGACCACAATTCCTCAAAATAAAAGCCGTAAGAGTCTTATATTTGCCATTAGGTACACATCATCAATTCACCAAACCTATGATCTAAATTCATCTGGTATAATCTATAATTGTTACCTTATCGTTTAATCTTAAATGAAGAATATCATGATCCTATGTGAGTAAATACTTGTGTAAAGGAGTATTTATGATTATATGATAACAACAAAATAAATTTAAATTATTTACTTGATTTCATACACCAAATTATTTTTCTTTTACTATATAGCAAAAGAAAAAGAAAGCCAGTAGATCAAATTTCCACCCAAAAAATACTGCTAAGAGAAATAAAAAATGACACAAACAAATGAAGAAACATTCTATCCTCAAGGAATGAAAGAATCAATACCATTAAATGGTCATAATGCCAAAAGCAATCTACAGAGCCAATGTGATTACTGTCAAACTACCAATGTCATTATTCACAGAACTAGAAAAACTTTTCTAAAATTCATATGAAACCAAAAAAGAGCCTGAACAGCCAAAGCAATTCTATACCAAAAGAACAAAGCCAGAGGCATCATGTTAGCCAACTTCAAACTACTATATGGCTACAGTAACCAAAACATCACAGTATTGGTACAAAAGCAGACAAACAGACCAAGGAAGAGAATAGAAAATCCAAAAATAAAACGACAAACCTACAGCCAGCTGATCTTCAGCAAAATCAACAAAAATAAGCTATAAAGAAAGGAGTCTCAGTTCAATAAATTGTGCTAGTATAGCTGGATGTCTGTAGGCAGAAAAATAGAACTGGACCCCCTACCTGTTACCCTATACAACAATTAACTAAAGAAGGATTAAATAATTAAATGTAAGATCTTAAATTAAAAGAGTTCCCCAAGAAAACCTGAAAAATACCATTCTGGACATTGACCTTGGTTGAGAATTTATACAAAGTTGTAAAAAGAAATTGCAACAAGAACAAAAGTTGACAAGTAGGACCTAATTAAACTGAAGAGCTTTTGCACAGCAAAAGAAACTAACAATAGAGTCAACAGACAACCTATACAGAATGGGAGAAAATATTTAGAAACTATGAATCCAACAAAGGTCTAATATAAAAACTTCCAATTATAAGCAAGTTAAACAACTAAACAACCAAAGACAGTCCCATTTAAAAATGGGCAAAAGATGTGAACAAACATTTCTCCAAAGAAGACATACAGGTAGTCAGAAAGCATGAAAAAAATGCCCCACATTACTAATCATCAGAGAAATGCAAATGAAAAACACAGTGAGATGCCATCTCATACCAGTCAGAATAACTACTAAAAAGTCAAAAAATAACTGATGCTGGTGGGGCTGCAGAGAAAAGGGAATGCTTATATACTTCTAGTAGAAATGTAAATTAGTTCAACCACTTTGGAAGGTAGTTTGGAGGTCTGGAGGCAGGGAACCTAAGGCAAATTCACATTGACTTCCTAGAACTAAATCAAAAGGAAAGCTCCAACTTTCCATGACGAAGTAACAAAAGGCTCAAAGGCCACTCCCTTTGCAAGCCCCATTGACTTTCTGTGTTGCAGATGAGAAATGGAAAGTACCTCTGATTGGTCCCCTACTGCAACCAATCAGAAGCTTATATAAGGTGTAACTTTGTAACTTCATTTTAGCCTCTGACTGGTCACCTTAAAGAACCAATCAATCAGATTAGTCACAGGCCATTCCTTCATTTACAGAGGGTGTGAACCAAGTAACCAATGGGAAACCACTATAGGGTATTTACATCCCAGAAAATTCTGTAACCAGAGCTCGAGCTGTTTGCTTGAGCCTGCTGCCACTCTATGAAGTGTACTTTCCTTTCAATAAATGTGTGCTTTCATGGATTTATTCTCTTATTGCTTTGCTTGTGCATCTTGTCCAATTCTTTGTTTAAAACACCAAGAACCTGGACTACTCAAGTCAAGAGTCTCTACTGGTAAACTACTACTGGGTATGTATCCAAAAGAAAATTAATTGTTCTACCAAAAAAGGCACATGCACTCATATGTTTATAACAATGCTATTCAAAATAAGAGAAGTCATGAAATCAACCTAGGTGGTCATCAATAGTGGATGACTACATGGCCATAAAAAAAAGGAAATCATATTATTTGCAGTAACATGGATGCAGCTATAGGCCATTATCCTAAGTGAACTAACATAGGAATAGAAAATCAAATACTGCATGTTCTCACTTACACTTTGGAGATAAACATCAGGTACTCATGGACATAAAGAGAGTAACAATAAACACTGGAGACTAATGGCAGGGAGGAAGAAATGAGAAAGATAAGGGTTGAAAAAGTAGCTATGGGATACTATGCTTAGTACCTGGGTGACAGGCTCAATTACACTTCAAACCTCTGCATCTTGCAATATACCAACATAACAAGCCTAACCGGTACCTCTTGAGTATAAAATAAAAATGGAAATTATTTTTTAAAAGTTAAGAAAGATAAAGAAGTAAATAAATTGGAGTTTTGTAGCAAGTGCAGCTGGACCCGGGACAGTTCAGCTCAGTAGGGGGAAGGGCATCCGCCACCACTGAGGCAGTTCTAACTGTACCTCTATAAACAACACCTCAAGGATGTTCACACAGCAGCTGGGGAGAGCCCATGGCAGCTCAGAAACACTTTTGCTGGCGGATTGTGACTAGACTAACTTCTTGCTAGGCAGAGCATCTATGAAAAAAGGCAGCAGCACATCAGGAACTTATAAATAAAGCCTGACCTTCCTAGGATAGAGCACCTGGGAAAAGAGGTGGTTATGAGTTCTGCTGCAGCAGACTTAAATGTACCTGTCCAGCAGCTTTGCATGGAACAATGGAGCTTCCAGAATAGCACTTGAGATTCTATAAGGGACAGACTGTCTCCTCAAGCCACACCCTGACCCCAGTATACCAAAATAGACACCTCAAAAAGGAGAGCTCAGGCCAACATCTGGTAGGTACCCTTCTGGGAAGGAAATAACAGAAGAAGAAACTGGCAGCAACCCTTAATGTTCGGCAGCATTTGTAGGTGATCCGCAGGCAATTAGGGCCTGGAGTGGACCTCCAGTTGTCCTGCAGCTGAAGGCCTGACTGCTAGAAAGAAAACTAAGAAACAGAAAAAATAGCTTCAACATCAACAAAAAGGATGTCCACTCAGAGACCCCATCTGAAGTCACCAACTACAAAGACCACAGGTAGATAAAGCCATGAAGATGGGAAGAAACCAGCACAAAAAGAATGAAAACATCAAAAACTGGAATGTTTCTATTCTGAGGGATCACAATTTGTCACCAGCTAAGGAACAAAGCTTGATGGAGAATGAGTCTGATGAATTGAGAGAAACAGGCTTCAGAAGGTGGGTAATAACAAACCTCTCTGAGCTAAAAAAAAATGTGTGTTAACCCAATGCAAAGAAACTAAGAATGTTGAAAAAAAGGTTAGATGAAATGCTAACTAGAATAAACAGCTTAGACAAGAATATAAATGACTTAATGGAGCTGAAAAACACAGCATGAGAACTTCACAAAGCATACACAACTTTCAATAGCTGAATCGACCAAGCAGAAGAAAGGATATTAGAGATTGAAAATCAACTCAATGAAATAAAATCAGAAGGCAAGATTAGAGAAAAAAAGAGTGAGAGGAAATGAACAAAGCCTCGATGAAATACGGGATTATGTGAAAAGACCTATTCTACGTTTGATAGGTGTACCTGAATGTGACAGAGTGAAGGAATCCAAGCTGGAAAACACTCTGCAGGATATAATCCAGGAGAACTTCCCCAACCTAGCAAGACAAGCCAACATTCAAGTCCAAGATACAGAGAACACCACAAAGATATTCCTCAAGAAGAGCAACCCCAAGGTACATAATTGTCGGATTCACCAGGGTTGAAATGAAGGAAATAATGTACCAAATAGTAAAGACCATTGACACAATTAAGGAAATGCATCAACTAACAGGCAAAACATCTAGCTAGCATCAAAATGGCAGGATCAAATTCACACATAACAATATCAACCTTAAATGTAAATGGGCTAAATGCCACAATCAAGACAAAAACTGGCAAAATGGATAAAAGTCAAAATCAATTGGTTATGCTAATGTACTAGGAAACAGAGAGGCTAAAAATAAAGGGATGGAGGAAGATTTATCAAGCAAATGAAGAGCAAAAAAAAAAAGCAGGAGTTGCAATCCTAGTCTCTGATAAAATGGACTTTAAATCAATAAAGATCAAAAGAGACAAAGAAGGGCATTACATAATGGTAAATGGATCAATGCAACAAGAAGACCTAATGATCATAAATATATACACACACAATACAGGAGCATCCAGATACATAAAGAAAGTTCTTAATGACCTACAAAGAGACTTAGACTCTCACACAGTAATAGTGGGAGACTTTAATACTCTACTGTCAATATTAGATCAACGAGACAGAAAATTAAAAAGGATATCCAGGACTTGAAGTCAGATCTGGGCCAAGCAAACCTAATAGACATCTACAGAAATCTCCACCCTCAAATCAACAGAATTTACATTCTTCTCAGCACCACATTGCACCTACTGTAAAATTGACCACATAATTAGAAGAATATCACTCCTCAGCAAATACAAAAGAATGGAAATAATAACAGTCTCTCAGACCACAGGGCAATAAAATTAGAACTCAGGATTTAAGAAACTAACTCAGAACCACACAACTTCATGGAAACTGAACAACTGGCTCCTGATGTCGACTGGATAAGCAATGAAATTAAGGCAGAAATAAAGATGTTCTTTGAAACCAATAAGAACGAATACACAATGTAGCAAAATCTCTGGGACACATTTAAAGTGCTGTCTAGAGGGAAATTTATGACAATACATGCCCACATGAGAAGTGAAGAAAGATCTAAAATTGACACCCTATCATGAGCAGTGAAAGAGGTAGAGGAGCAAGATTAAAAAAAAAACTCAAAAGCTAGCAGAAGACGAGAAATAACTAAGATCAGAGCAGAACTGAAGGAGATAACAACACAAAAAACCCTTCAAAACATCAATAAATCCAGGAGCTGGTTTTTTGAAAAGATCAACGAAATAGACCACTAGCCAAATTAATAAAAAGAAAAGGGAGAAGAATCAAATAGATGCAATAAAAACGATAAAGGGAATATCAGCACAGATTCCACAGAAATAGAAACCACCATCAGAGATTACTGCAAACAACTCTATGCACATAAACCAGTAAACTTGGAAGAAATGGATAAATTCCTGGACACTTGCACCCTCCCAAGCCTAAACCAGGAAGAAGTTGAAACCTTGACCAGAACAATAACAAGGGCTGAAGTTGAGGCAGCAATTAATAGCCTACCAACCAAAAAACGTCCAGGTCCAGACAAGTTCACAGCCGAATTCTACAAGACATACAAATAGGAGCTGGTATCACTCCTTCTGAAACTATTCCAAAATATACAAAAAGAGGGAATCATTCCCAAATCATTTTATGAGACCAACATCATGCTAATACCAAGACCCACTGGAGACTCAACAAGAAAGGAAAACTTCAAGCCAATATCCATGATGAACATAGATGCAAAAATCTTGAATAAAATACCGGCAAACTGAATGCAACAGCACATCAAAAAGCCTATCCATCACAACCAAGTAGGCTTCATTCCAGGGATGCAAGGCTGGTTCAACATAAGCAAGTCTATAAGCATAATCCACCACATAAACAGAACCAAAGGCAAAAACCATATGATTATCTTAACAGATGCAGAGAAGAAGGCCTTTGACAAAATTCAACAGCCCTTTATGCTAAAAACCCCCAATAAACTAGGTATTGAAGGAATGTATCTCAAAATAATAAAAGCTATTATGACAAACCTACAGCCAATATCATACTGAAAGGGCAAAAACTGGAAGCATTCCCTTTGAAATCTGGCATTAGATAAGGATGCCCTCTCTCACCACTCATATTCAATATAGTATTGGAAGTTCTAGCCAGAGCAATTAGGCAAGAAAAAAAATAAATCATATTAAATTAGGAAAAGAGGAAGTCAAATTGTGTGTATTTGCAGATGACATGATTGTATATTTAGAAAACCCTATCATCTCAGCCCAAAATCTCCTTAAACTGATAAGCAACTTCAGCAAAGTCTCAGGATACAAAATGAATGTGCAGAAATGACAAGCATTCCTATACACCAATAACAGACTAACAGAAAGCCAAATCAAGGATGAACTGCCATTCACAATTGCTACAAAGATAATGAAATACCTAGGAATACAACTAACAAGGAATGTAAAGGACCTCTTCAAGAAGAACTAAAAACTACTTTTCAAAGAAATAAAGAGGACAAAAACAGATGGAGAAACATTCCATGCTCATGATTAGGAAGAATCAACATTGTGAAAATGGCCATACTGCCCAACTAATTTGTAGATTCAATGCTATCGCCATCAAGCTACCAATGGCCTTCTTCAAAGAACTGGAAAAAAAACACCTTAAACTTCATATGGAACCAAAAGAGTGCCCACATAGATAAGACAATTTTAAGCAAACAGAACAAAGTCAGAGCCATCAGGCTCTGACTTCAAACTATATTGCAAGGCTACAGTAATCAAAACAGCATGTTATTGGTACCAAAACAGAGATATAGAGCAATGGAACACAACAGAGGCATCAGAGGCAATGCCACACGTCTATAACTGTCTAATCTTTGACAAACCTGACAAAAACAAGCAATAGGGAAAGGATTCCTTGTTTAATAAATGGTGTTGGGAAAACTGGTTAGCCATGTGGAGAAAGCAGAAACTTTACCCCTTCCTGACACCTTAGAGTAAAACTAACTCCAGGTGGATTAGAGACTTGAACTTAATACCTAGATGAAAACCTAGGCAAAACCATTCAGGACATAGGCATAGGCAAGGACTTCATTACTAAAACACCAAAAACATTGGCAACCAAAGCCAAAATAGGCAAGTGGAACCTAATTAAAGTCCAGAGTTTCTGTACAGCAAAAGAAACCCTCATTAGAGTGAACTGGCAACCAATAGAATAGAAAAAAATTTTTGCAATCTACCCATCTGATAAAGGACTAATATCCAGAATCTACAAAGAACTGAAACAGATTTACAAGAAGGAAAAACAAACAAACCCATCAAAAATTGTGCAAAGGAGATGAACAGACCCTTTTCAAAAGAAGACATATATAAGGCAAACAAACATATGATAAAAATACTCATCATCACTGGTTTTTAGAGAAATGCAAATCAAAACCACAGATTCCACTTCCTGCCAGTTAAAATGGCAATCATTAAAAAATCTGGAGACAACAGAGCTGGAGAGGATGTGGAGAAATAGGAAAACTTTTACACTGTTGGTGGGAGTGTCAATTAGTTCAACCATTGTGGAAGACAGTGTGATGATTCCTCAAAGACCTAGAAATAGAAATACCATTTGACCCAACAATCCCATTACTGGGTATATACCCAAAGGATTATAAATCGTTCTGTTATAAAGACACATGCACATGTATGCCCATTGCAGCACTGTTTACAATAGCAAAGACTTGGAACCAATCCAAATGCCCATTGATGATAGACTAGACAAGGAAAATGTAGCACATATACACCATGGAATTCTATGCAGCCATAAAAAAAGATGAGTTCATGTCCTTTGCGGGGACACGGATGAATCTGGAAACCATCATTTTCAGCAAACTGACACAAGGACAGAAAATCAAACACTGCATGTTCTCACTCTTAGGTGGGTGTTGAACAATGAGAACACATGGACACAGGGAGAGGAGTATCATACACTGTGGTCTGTTGTGGGGGAAACAGGG
Organism: Leontopithecus rosalia; assembly: GCA_028533165.1. Taxonomy (NCBI): domain Eukaryota; kingdom Metazoa; phylum Chordata; class Mammalia; order Primates; family Cebidae; genus Leontopithecus; species Leontopithecus rosalia. Next base: position 108,420,877 of record CM052649.1, on the reverse strand, counting down.
GTGGGACACCGGGGGTTTGGAGAGATTGGGGAGGGATAACATGGGGAGAAAAGCCAGATATAGGTGATGGGGGAGATGGGGGCAGCAAACCACATTGCCATGTATGCACCTATGCAACGGTCCTGCATGATTTGCAAATGTGCCCCAGAACCTAAAGTACATAAAAAAAGAAGTAAATAAACATAGTCATATGATACAGCTGGAAAATGATCAACCCTAGGTTTCAACACGAGCAATTTCTCTCTGGCTTATACACTCTATGATACTCTATTCCCAATGTTCTATAGCATTATCAAGTCAAATATTTTCTCTCTCCTTCCTCTATCTTATGGCTTCTGACTATTGAACTAGGAGGTTTTGATCCATGTCTTTTGATCTTGCTCTTAATTCTTAAATCACCAGTGGTATAGAGTTAGTAATAAATAAAAGTAAAGATGTTATTAATTGTATGCATCTGCTATGGAAAACAACTTTTTACAATTTTGCTTGCATCAGGAAAAAATATAAGAACATTTCTAAAATCATTCTGCTTAAAATATGTAAAATATTATAATAACTGAGTAATTTTTTATTCAAATTGGAGTAATAATTGTATATACCTCATATGGTAGTTGTAAGAATTGCACAAGTCAATGTATGTGAAAGAATCTGGCACACTGATTGGCATATAATAAGAACTAAAATGTTTCCTATATCTTCTTCATCACCATCATTTCCATCATCATCAACATCCTCACACTGCTCTGAATTCTGAAGCAAGTGTAGTTTTAATAATAAATAAACACACACACAGATATAGATCACTCATCATTTTTTTACTCTTCAAGTTTCTAAGACTGCATTTTTTAATTTAAAAAAATCTCTAAATTTATCCAAGCAAAACTCATGCCTTCTGACTTGTCTCAAAAAATAAGGACATTTCTTTTTTTTTCTTGGCTCAGTTATCTACCTGTTCTTTCTCCTACTTGAATGGTGACTTATTACTTGCAGCATACAAGATGTTTTAATCTTCTATGGCCTTATTTCTAAAACTATTACTATGATGAAATTATACTTTCAAAAATGAGTGACTGATTGTCAGTTTCAAAGGCCGTTTCTCATTCCCTCTACTCATGGGCTTCTTTAGACCATTTAATTCATTTGACTTCTTTTCTTAAACTTCTTTGGTTTAATTCCTTCCAAATCATCTCTGTACACCAGACTGACGTTTTACAAATGCTCACTCACTGCTCTGCTCACTTCTCTACTCAAAACCAAAATCATATCATTCTTCTGCTCACAACAGTTAATGTTTCTTTATTTCTTCATGGAAAAATAAAAAATCTTTAGTGTGAAATTTGACATTATCAATAATATTATCTTTATGTAATTCTTTGAATGAAAGAGATCAAAAAAGTCTTACATTGTTATCTGATCTTTTTCACCAGCATTCTGCCCATTTTCAACCTGAGAAAATATATCATACACCTTATTGGAACTTCAACTTTCACTTTTTCTTCATTTTCTATTTACTGCTTTCCACTAACTAAGCTAAACAACTATCTCTGTAATGGGTAATTTCCCTACTTGAACTAAACCAATCTATAAAACCTACAAAAAAAACCTTATAACCAAATATTATTCTTTAATAATTTAATTCTTTAAACTTTTGAGCTACATATAAAAGAAATAGTATATTTATGCTAGGCCTGGTGGCTCACGACTATAATCCCAGCACTTTGGGAGCCAAGGCAGGTGGATCATGAGGTCAGGAGTTCAAGACCAGCCTGGCCAAGATGGTGAAAACCCATCTCTACTAAAAATACAAAAACATTAGCTGGGCGTGGTGGTGGATCCCTGTAATCCCAGCTACTCGGGAGGCTGAGGCAGGAGAATGGCTTGAATTTGGGAAGTGGAGGTTTTAGCGAGCTGAGATCGCATCACTGCAACTGCTGAGATCCAGCCTAATGGGTGAAAAAGCAAGACTCTGTCTAATAACAATAATGATATATTCCTGACTTTGGGCAGCTCAGTCGGTTTTATCCTATCTGTTACACAATCTATGAATAAAGAAGTACTAATTGTTAGTCTCACACAATGGCATCATTTCATATAGAAAGTTTTTAAAGAAAATCTTTTCTCTTTTCTTTTGAGGCTACTAAGTCAGTTCAATCTAAGCACAAATAAGTCTAATCAGTGCATAGATAGATAGCAGGATGAGAAAATGTTTCTGATGTACAAATGTTAGGCACCTCACTGTCCCAACTTACCTTCCAATAAAAAACAATACACGGGTTATGAAGCAAGATTTTTTGTTATTGTATATTATTTCCCCTCTTTCCTCAGTCCCACATTATCTCCACTGCTATTCATTCTGTAACCTATCATGGATGCCAAGGTCTAGTCTGGAATTAATGTATTTATAGCTTATTTTATATGTGTCTTCTCTTGTCTAATGGGCAAAGCAAGTTGAAAATATATTTTCCGGGAGTAAGAAGTGTTTCATAAAAATGACCAATTTTCTGTTTGAAATTAAATATTTTTAGCAAGTCTTCCTATAATAACAGATTTCTAAATGATGTATGATGGTGTGTAACTATAATAACCAGGGCAATGTAATAGAATTAGTGTTAATTTATTTATATGTGTTACAATAACTACATTGAAATATTATAAGCTTCTTCAGGAAAAGCCTGAAGTTCTCCTTGACAATGAACAATTTTAAAGATAAAGGGAAATCTTTGAACTATCTAACTAAAGAAGTAACTGGAGTTTAATATCATGTAATTCTGAAGAAGAAAACGTAAATGAATGTTTCAGAAGTACAATGAAAACATGAATAAAGACCTACCTATGAGCCTGTGTTAATGCAGAACATTAAGAAGAACGTTTAGAAGTACTAAAGTACTTCCACTCATCCCCTACAAAGAAGATGTACTGATAGTGAAATGAGATCAGTAATTCCCTGTGATTGGTTCATTTCGCCTACCTGTTCTTTCAAAAAAAAATGCTGTTATAAACTTATAAGGTCAGAGAGAAAGAATGCATGTTCATATTTGAAGTAATTCAGATAAAAATATTTTACTTATTTTACAACTTTCATGGAACTTCGGAGGTAAGTTCTCTGAAAATACACCATTATGAAATGAAATTTAAACTGCAAATCTAAAATAAACCAACAAATGTTCAATACCACTAATCATCAGAAAAATGCAAATTAAAACCACAATGAGATATTGTCTCACTCCAGTTAAAACGGCTTTTATCAAAATGACAAAAAAATAATGACTGCTGGTGAGGAGACAGAGAAAAAGGAATGCTTTGATACATGTTGGTTGGCATGCAATTATAGTCACCATAGAAAACAATATGGAGCTGTCTCAAAAAACAAAAATAAAACTACCATAAAATCCAGCCATCCTTTTGCTCTGTGTATATCCAAAGGAAAAGAAATCAGTAAGCTGAAAAAATATTTGCATTCCCATGTTTATTGAAGTACTATTCACAATAGGCAAGATATGAAATAACCTAAGTGCTCATCAACTGATGAGGAAAAGTGGTTCATATACAGTGGAATACTACTCAGCCATAAATATGACATGAATGAAATCTCCTCATTTCAACAAGATGGATGGAACTGAAGTACGTTATGTCAGGAGAAAGAAGCAAGTCACAGAAAGACAAATATCATATGATCTCATTTATACATGGAAGCTAAAATATTAATCTCATGGAGACAGAGAATAGAATGATAGTTACCAGTGGCTGGAAAAGGTCGAAGAGGGGGATAAAGAGGGGTTAAATGAAGGTATACATTCTAATGTTTGGCAACACAATTCTGTGACCGTAGTTAACAATAATTTACTGTACATTTTTAAATAATTAGAGAAGTGGACTTAGAATATTCCCAACATCACAAAAAATGGTAAATGTTTAAAGTGGTGTATATCTTGGTTACCCAGATTTGATCATTTTACATTGTATTCTTGTATCAAAATATCACCTGTGCCGCATAAACATACGTATCCATATTTTTTTTTATATGGAGTCTCATTCTGTCGCCCATTCTGGCTCACAGCAACCTACGCCTCCCGGGTTCAAGCCATTCGCCTGCCTTAGCCTTCTGAGTAGCTGGGATTACAGGCACCCATCACCCTGCCCAGATAATTTTTGTATTTTTGGTAAACACAGTATTTCACCATGTTGGCCAAGCTGGCTTCAAACTCCTGACCTCAGGTAATCCACCTGGCCTCGACCCCTCAAAGTGCTGGAATTACAGGCATGAGCCACTGCACTCGGCCCATAAAAACGTTTTAAAATAAAATAAAGTGCCATCCAGTATGTTGATAAGTTAAAGTATGGGTTGACTTGAACCCTAAGAAATTTTTAATTGGCTTATATCATATCAGGATGAATTAATAATTTACTTACTAGACTTTTTTATTAAGTTTAAGAAAAAAATCAAATGACTGAGGCAAAATATATTTTTTCAAGAAGCTCATTTACCAGTCAGTTAACAGTTTATTTGTTTTAAACTCCCAAGAAAATATTACACTCAACAAAACCATGCTGCTGAATGTTTTGCTATATAAAGGTATCAAATTTTTCACAACAAAATAAATGAAAAAAAATCAGGCAATGGCTTATGTTGATTCACAAGTCATTTATTTTCTGGCTTTTGAAGCCAGAAAATAAATACATTTGACATATTCTGATCTTAATTATACCATGGGGGTAAGAAGAGGTGGTTAGGTAAAAAAATTGTTACATGGTCTTTTCTAAACCAAGAATCTCTATAAATCTACAGAAGAAAGTTTGAAAAAAATCTGGAGACAACAGATGCTGGAGAGGATGTGGAGAAACAGGAACACTTTACACTGTTGGTGGGAGTGTAAATTAGTGCAACCATTGTGGAAGACAGTGTGGCAATTCCTCAAAGATCTAGAACTAGAAATATCATTTGATCCAGCAATCCCTTTATTGGATATATACCCAAATGATTATAAATCCTTCTATTATAAAGACACATGCACATGTATGTTCATTGTGGCACTGTATACAATAGCAAAGACCTGAAACCAACCCAAATGCCCATCAATGACAGACTGGATAAAGAAAATATGGCACATAGACACTATGGAATACTATGCAGCCATAAAAAATGATGAGTTTGTGTCCTTTGTAGGGACATAGATGAATCTGGAAACCATCATTCTCAGCAAGGTGACACAATAACAGAAAATCAAACACCACATGTTCTCACTCGTGGCTGTTAAACAATGAGAACATAAGAAAGTTTGAAAAAAATCTGGAGACAACAGATGCTAGAGAGGGTGGACACAGGGAAGGGAACATCACACACTGGGGTCTGTTGAGGGCTGAAGGCTTAGGGGAGGGATAGCGGGGGGTGGTGGTTGGGGGGATAACATTGGGAGAAATGCCTGATGTAGGTGATGGGGGGATGGAGGCAGCAAACCACCAAGGCATGTATGTACCTGTGCAACAATCCTGCAAGTTCTGAACATGTACCCCAGAACATAAAGTACAATAATAGTAATAAAAAGAACATTTCAAAGTGAAAATACTCTGTTTTTTTTGTACCATTCGTCACAAACACAGATTATTCAAAAGTGAATATGCATATGCACCTTCCTTTCTGTAAACATTGTTGCTATCATACAGAATTCCTTCTATTTACTCTTGCTCTTTGAAAATAAAATTTCATAGCTTAACATAAATGACTAAGTTTGGGTATTAATTATTTTGATTATGGGTGAAATCAGTGGTAATCTTATCAGTTCTCAATGCAAAGAAATTGGAAATGCCTATTGAAAACAGCACATAGCATGACAATCTAAAACACTCTCATTGAACTGAAAATGTATAACTAAGAGTACATTGTTATGAATAACAATCAATACTTGGAAAACAAAATATTAAAAGACTTACGTTTGGCTTTTCTATAATATTTTATAACTATTCCATAATACATATTCAAAGTTAGGTAGCAACAACAATTTTCCCCATGTAGGGATAAAAATAATATATATGACATAACCATTCAAACTCATTACATAACAATTTTGTCTTATTTGATATAATTTCAAGATAAATTGTGTTCTTCTAAAATTTGAATTCTCAAATTAATCTTGTAAATTTTTGTTATGTTATAAAGATAACTAAGAATCGTTATGATGACAATATAAAAGACATATAAAATTTTCAAATCATATCTTTAACTATTTTTCTAGTGTTTCCTATGAAAATGGGTTTAACATTGCTTTAGTTTTAATTTATAGATATACACCTTCTATGTTTTCAGAAAAAAAGGTTTTATTATCTATAATTAAATCTTACTATTTGACATGTGGTTAAGGCTTTGGCATACTACTGCCACTTGTTGGTGGCATATATGACAGAAATATCTAGAATTTTTTTTCAGCAGGAGTATATAAAAATTGATTAAAGTACACAATTATAAAATCAAATTTAAGAAATTACTAACAACAAAATATCACTCTGATTCAATTTCTATCATTTACTTTAAATAAAAGTAAATTTTCATTCTGACATTTCTAGATTGCTGCATACTTTCATAGTCTCTGGGTCTTCTCTCCCTTGCTGTCTGCCCACAGTGAGCCTTCTTTCAGTTCTTTTAATTCTTCATGCAAGCTCTTTTCTCCCTCAAGGATTTATGGTATCTCATTTATCTGCCTATTAAATGAATGCCATTTCAATCCTCTGAGTTTAACTCAAATGTCATTTTCTTCTATAAGCTTTCCCAGATTTCAACCTTGGATATCTCACGAATGTTTCATAAGGCCTTGTATTCTCTACTCATAGACTTATTAAAATTTTAGATTAAATAATCATGTCATTGATTAATGTTTGTTTATTTACTACTCCATATTGTCCACATTGAAAGATACTTTTTAAAAGCTATTACAATTCCCAAATATACTAGGCACATATAAAATGTTAGGTGAATGAATGAATGCATGAAAGAATGAATTATACATGCAGAAAAATGGCATAAGGAAAATATGTGATATTTCAGCATTAGTTTGTCAAAAGTAAAGCAAATATTATTTTTGGAAGAGAATTAATGATTTGGCTGACAGAGATTGTTATTAGTAAATCTTGTCTACTTAAAAATCATCAGCCTCACTACAGTCTGAACATGTCATGAAACCATGTAATTTAAAAATATATGCAAAGAAGCAACATAGTTTCCTACTTCAGCATTTTGCTCTCTCAAGGCAATATTAATGACTGGTATTACAAATTCCATCTATATTGAAAATTTAATCATTTAATAATATATTGTCAAAGGGACTCTGAAATAGAGATCTGATAGTGCAGGGATCATTCACATTTTTAAATTGTTGGAAAATATATTAAAAAAATACATGGTAGCAATGACTGATAAATGACACACTCTCGTATAATTATAAAGAAGAAGTAATTTTAAAATGTGGGGAATCAATTGCACAAAATATTGATTTTCTTAAGTGTACCCATAATTGTTTTATATATAAATTCTAGCAATCCAGAGAAAACATAAATACAAATATCACTTAGGAAATGTTTGACAAATGAAACGACTTTCTTCCTTGCCTTCTTTTTCCCCTTCCTTCTTTCCTTCCTTCCTTCCTTCCTTCCTTCCTTCCTTCCTTCCTTCCTTCCTTCCTTCCTTCCTTCCTCTATCTTTCTCTACTTTCCTTCCTTAAATTGTTTTCCATAAACAGACAAAAGCCTAGGCTATAAAAAGCATCTTATTCTACATGTGCATCTTGCTTTTGACTAAGCAATGCCTATCAATTTAATATAAGATTGTGTGTCTACAGTCATTCATTGTGGTTGTAGAATGCCAGTAGAGTAGCTTTCTTAGTTAACACCATGTTGCTTCTTTTTCTCAGTAAGATCTACCACTGCCATCTTACAAAGTCTTGAGAATCATTATCTGATTGGTTCTACTGGAGACTGAAGCATTTTCTAAAGGATAAACCTTTCTACCTCAGATACAATCTGATTGAAAAGGCAGCTCAGACATTTACAGAGGTTTGGTTAATGGCATTGGTTCTTAGCAGAGTAAAAGTTGGAGTCCTTAATTTATATATCAAATTAACTAAAAAGATAAAAAATAAAACTTTTGAACATATGAAACATGCCTAGATAAATTGGCTAGTAGGTCAGTAAATCAATCGTTAAACGTAAATCTCACAGGCTGTCTCCTTGGCCCCACACAGGTAGCCAGTCTCTAAGCATAAATCTGTATGTCCTTTGGGGTCTTGCATGAAAAAAGATGTTTGGGATTTTCAGTCACATTTAACTTTGAAAGCTTTTTCTCCACCGTAAATTTCAAGTAAACCCAAAGGCAAACTTTCTCTTCAACAGTGAATAACAAAATGAATCTCTTGGCAACTCTGATGAAGTAAATTACTTCAAGTGGAGCTGACTTTAAATTAATATTTTAATATTTTTCCCTCAAATGTTAAAGGAAAGCTTGCTCTTTATTCCTCAAAAAATGCTTTTATCCAATAACTATGTTGGACAATAATTTAAGTCAAAATAATTTCTCCTCTGACTCCAGATGAAGAGGAAATAATTTGCTTTCATTTATTCTCAAATTGTGGTCCAGTTAAGCCAGGTACTCCCTTGAGTCCCTTCCTGAAAATGAGTATTCTTTCTGAGTGATTTTCTGTTACAATGTTTCTCAATTCTGCAGATACATTAAAGACCTCCAGGAGCTTTAAAAAATAATACCACTGTGAGAGTTGCACCCAGGCAAAGTGAAAACAAATTTCTGAAGCTAGGACCTGGGCACCATTGTTTTTAAAACTTCCCAAGCAATTCTCATAAAAGTGAAGGTTGCAGACTACTAATCCATCTGAAAGAAATTGTTTCATCTGAAAGAAATTAGTCAAAGATAAACACTGAAAAATTATGGAAAAATTGTTGACAAAATTGGTAAGGATGCAGTTTTAGTTTCCAATTGGCTCAAGAAGTCTTATTAAGATACACTTCACCAAAAAGTATCTCCAAACCTCTCTTGTACCTCCAAATTTCTTACTTTCTTGAAGACTTAAGGATACATTTTGGAAAATCAACTATAACTTCAGAAGAGAGATGTTTCCCAACTCAAAATCACACTTAGCCAAAACAGCGCCAGGACAAGGAGCAGATCTCATTTCCTTCAGTTATGCCAAATTCAATCGCAGTTATGGTCACCTGGGCCACGGAGATCACATTCAGCAACATATTTCTGTGTCAATCATTTTATGGAAATAATTCAAAGGAACAAAAATGTAATATAATTAAGAAGAAAAAAACCTTTAGAAAAAATTGAACAAATCTAAAGAGAATCCTCTAAAGATGACAGAATTATGTCAAATTTCAAAATTTTACCACCTCCAAACCAAAATTATGAATCCAAATATGTTGTTCACATCTGTAATGCCAGCACTTTGGGAGGCCGAGATGGATGGATCACTTGAGACCAAAAGTTCAAGACAGTTTCACCATCCTGGCTAACATGGCGAAACCCCTGTCTCTGCAAAAAACAAAAACAAACAAACAAACAAACAAACACTAAAATTAGCCAGGTGTGGCTGGTGCCTGTAATCCCACTACTCCGGAGGCTGAAACAGGAGAATCTGGAACCTGGGAGGATGAGGTTGCAATGAGCTGAGATTGCCCCATTACACTCCAGCCTTGGCGATAGAGTGAGACTCCATCTCAAACAAAATAAAAATTAAATTAAATAAATAAAATGAAATAAATACAAGACTAAAACCAAAACAAAATAAAATCAACAAATAAAACTCTCCACTAATACACTGGAGGCCACAAAATAAAAAACTGGTAGCCAGAGAAAGAGAGTGTTTTTGTTTTTGTTTTAATATTCTACAAACCCTGCATTGCTCCATGCAATTCCTAGCAGTCCAATCAAAAGAAGGAGACAAAGGTGATTCTGAAACATCCTGAAAAAACCTACTAAAAAATCCATGGATGGAAAGAGCATAAGGAGAAAGAATGGAGGCTCCTTAAAGAGAACCAACTACTAAACACCTCAGAAAAAGAAAAATGGTTGATCTTAATGATTTTGGTTTTCTGGCCGGAGGAAAGCAGAGAGAACCAGCAGAAACATTTCAAATATTCAGAGGCAAGATGCATAAACAAGGATTTCATTCAACATAAATGCAAATCCTTGTATGCATAAACAAGGATTTCATTCAACATAAATATAGTGAAGAATAACAAAAGAGATTTCTGGGATAGTAAGAAGCAAAAGAGAATGTAAAATATATCTGACCCCCTTTGGACTCAGCATGGTGCCCTAAAATCACTTTGACAGTCTCATTATATTCTTATGCCTATGTAGGATTGGAAAAGACTTTTGGGAGAAGCCAGGGTGAAACAGCATTAAAAACTGCATCAGTAGCTGCTCTCTGATAAATATCAAGTTTCTAAGCTTCTGCACCAAATTCATAGGTGCTACTTGAAGCGTGGAGATCTTCTGGAATGGATTAGGATACATCTTCTCTACAGTGAGTTGGGTTGTAGGACATTAAGTTAAAAGATACAATTCAAATTTTCTAACTAGGTTTACACCTAGTTTCAGTTGATTCCCACTTTACCTATCATTGGCAATCCCTTTTCCGCAAATACACACAAACCACACACAGAGACGAGCTACAGCTTTGAGAAAAGATAACTAAAAGTCAGATAAAGAAAAATAAAGCATTCATGATAAACATATTCAAAAAATAATGATGGAAATAGAAAATGTGGGGTAAATTGTCCATGTTATAAGTGAGCCAGGTGGGAAATGTCATGAGCTCTATTTTAAAAGAAAATAATGGGGGCCGGGCACTGTGGCTTACGACTGTAATCCTAGCACTTTGGGAGGGCAACATGAGCAGATCACAAGGTCAGGAGATTGAGACCATCCTGGCCAAAATGGTGAAACCCCATCTCTACTAAAAATGCAAAAAAGTTAGCTGAGCATGGTGGTGCAAGCCTGTAGTCCCAGCTACCTGGGAGGCTGATGCAGAGAATTGCTTGAACCCAGGAGGCAGAGATTGCAGTGAGCTGAGATCCTGCCACTGCACTACAGCCTGGGCAGCACTGCGAGACTTCATCTCAAAAAAAAAAAAAAAAAAACCAGAAAAAGAATTGATAATTTACATTTAAAATTATAACAGCAAACATGATTCTAATATATCAATATTGTAACTGCTAGGCCAGTCTTATCTGGCTCTACTCTATTGATAATAGAATGTCCAGTTATTTTTCAGGCACATAACTAGGAGGTTGCAAGATATGCAGCCAGAGCATGTGCAGAAAATAAAACTTAGAGCTCAAATAACACTCAGAACTAAAGATTTGCTGCTTTCCCCAATCCCACTTCTAAGCCTGTGGAACTAGAAGATTGATACATGGCTGACACCAGACAACTGGAACACTTTCAAAAGCAAAAGGTCGCTTTTCTAGGAATGTCTGGTGAGAAGACCCCACCCCATGCCTTGCTATAGTCTTGTTTGAAGTCCTTTCAACAAAACCTGCCCTGCCAGCACTTTCACATACCAACTTGTCCTTCTTAACCCATAAAACTTGCCCCAGACCCCAGATTGGTGAGACAAAAAAATTTGATCAGTGCCTCCTGCCTCATTGCTAGTTGAAGTCACAATAAAGCCTTCCTTTTTTAAATGCAGGTGTCATAGTATTGGCTTCTATGTACATTGTACATGAGTCCATTTCTCAACAACAATAACTGAAAGATAAAGTTATAAAACAACAGAAAGAGATGAAAAGAAAAATTGAAACTTAAGAAGAAAAATATAGGACCAATGCTACACTCCTACTTAATTATGAAATATATTAGATGCATAAAGGAAAATATTAGGTTAAAAAAAGATTCACTAACAAATGGGAAAAAACAAATTCAGGGTGAAAACAAAAGATAAAATAAAGTTATGAAAGCAAATAATAATAAGACTATGAGTATGAAAGTTAGGCAAAGTTTACCAACCCAACAATAACTGGAGTCCCTTAAAAAGCAAACTCAATAATAAGATCTAGATGCTTTCAGAGACAGAAGAAAAATTTCCTAAAATACAGCAAAAAGTAAAAATAAAAGCATAACATTTTCCAGGAGAAACACCTACTACAAAACTATTAATAATAAAATATATCTCAAGTAATTGAAGTTCAAAGATTAAGTTTGCAAAGTAACTTACTATTGGAAAACTATCAGGCTGTGTTCAGACAGTTCACTACAATATTCAAATGCAGAAGACAGAACAATAACTCCGAAATTCTAAGGGAAAGAGAATGTAACCAAAGACGATTATATCAACTAAGTAGACATTCACAATGAGAACTACAGCCCATACTCTCAAATATTTTTTTAAATCACCTATGAAATTTTCCAGTGGTGAGACTTTCTTAAGGAAAACAATGAGACAAAAGCTTCTCAAAACTAAATTTTACGAATCAAGATATAAAAGAAACACCGAATTTGTTTAAATAAAAGTGAAAATAAAATAACTGGGGGAATGAGATTATAGGAGATGAATGTCTGAAAATAAACCATATAAAATACATCAGAATAAAATAATAATAGAAGAAAAAAGAGCAAAGCTGTGGTAGATGGAATAATGACACCCAATGATGTTCAATATCTTATCCTGGGAACCTATGAATAGTTACATCACAAGATAATAGGTAGAATAGGAACTTTGTGTATACAAGTAAATTAAAGATTTTTAGATGGAAGATTTTCCTGGATTATTGAGGTGTGTGTAGTGTAATCACAGGCTTGTGTCAGATGAAGAGAAAGGCAAGTGGTATTAATTTTCTGAGGAAAATTGACACACTGCACACACACAGACATCTAAAATAAAAGACAGATGTAGAAAAAAACACACAAATAACAAAACATTGAAAATAGATGCATTAAAAATAAAGCAGACAACAGGATGTCAAGCTAATGTATTCATTACACTAGCAAAGGTAAATGAATTCATTCCTAGGCTTAAAAACCCAAGTATTTTGTAAAAATAATGAAATATATATTGTATAAAAGAAACGCAGTTAAAACACTGTGATAGAAAAAGCTTAATTGTAAATGAATGAAGACGTATCAGACAAATGCTAAAAAAAGGAGGGAAAATCATCTTAATAGGCATTTGAAAGAATTTAATAACCAATTATGATTAAAAAGAAAGACACTTAGCAAAAAAACAAAGAGAACAGAACTGTCTAAATCTGACAGTATCTATACAATCTCCACAGAGGTCCTGCATGGTGGCTCACACCTGTAATGCAAGCACTTTGGGAGGTTGAGGTAGGCGATCACTTGAGGTCAGGAATTGGCTACCAGCTTGGCCAACATGTGAAAACCCATTTCTACTAAAAATACAGAAATTGGCCAGGCTTGATGGTGCATGCCTGTAATCCCAGCTACTCGGTAGGCTGAGGTAGGAGATTCACTTGAACCCAGAAGGCAGAGGTTACAGTGAGCCAAGATCGGGCCAGTGCACTCCAGCCGGGGCAACAGAGGGAGATACTGTCCAAAAAAAAACAAAAAAACAAAACAAAAACCAACAAAGAAACAGAAACCTCCACAGAAAATATCATACTTAATGAAGAAATACTGAATGCTGTTTTTCTGAGTTCTGGAATAGGACAAAAATGTCTACTATTATCACTGCTATTCAACATTGGCTTAAAAGGCCAAGACTTTGTAGTAACAGAAGAAGAAAGAAAAGTTATAAGAATGAAGAAAGATGAAATAAAACTTTCCTTGTTTATAGATGATAGATATGATTGCATATGTAAAAATTATGAAAGCAAGCTTGGTGGAGTAGCACAGGCCTGCAATCCCAGCTATTATGGAGGGTGAAGCTGAAAGTTCTCTGAAGTCTAGGAGTTTGAAACTTCCCTGGGCAACACAGTGAAACTGCCTCAATAACAATAATAAATAAATATATATATATATATATATATATATATATATATATGAAGGAATCTACCTGTAAATTATTAGAATTAATAAGTTAATTTAGAAAAATTAGCAAATTTAAAGTCAACATGAAAAATTAACTGTACTTCTATATATAAAAAATAAACAATAATTGAATTTAAAATATGCCATTTATGTTTGCAGCATAATATATCAGATGTGGAAGAATATAGGCAAAGAAATATCTTCAAGAGTCTTATATAAAATACTACACAATAATGCAAGAGAAAGTAAAGGAAAATTAAATAAACTGAGGTAGATATATAAATAGGAAATTTAATTGAGCTCTATACTTTCATTAAAAATGATCTATGATCTTGCTATGAAACTAAAATGTAAATAATACCTTTTCAAGCTATCATATAATAAAAACAAAAAAGTACTGAAAAAAATACTGCATATTATAAAAATATAAATTGACCTCCAGTGAATATATTCAAGATAATCTGTCCCCCTCCCGCAATTCCTAGGAACTTTTTTGAGGGTTTTGGAAAACTGATTCCAGAATATACATAGAAATGGGGAAGTTTAAGAATAGCTGAGGACTTAAACTACCATATATTGACACATTTTGCAGAGCTGTTATAATTAAGACAGTGTGGTATTGATATAGCCAAAAAAAAGTAGACCAAAGAAACAGAATAGAGAGGCAGAAATAGACTCACACATGTATAGTCAGTTATTTACGACAAAAGTGACAGTGCAGTACAGTAGTAAAGTGTGGTATTTTCAAATAAAGTGTTTAAACATCAAAGAGAAATGAACACAAGAAAGTTCCAGTAGAAAGTCTGTGTGAATTTATTTATAATTTTTATATGGAAGCAGTCTTTTTTAGCCATAACATAAAATACAAAAGCCATAAAGAAAATTTAGATAAACTTGCCTATATAAATGTTTTATGAATTCCAAAAAGAAAAATTGTAACTCTACTGAAGCAATCTGACAGACACCATATGGCTGCATGAAATACCTAGAGAATGGGTCAGTAAGAAGAGAAGAAAAATGAATCAGGTCATCATTTATGCTTATGTGCAAATAGCATCTCAATAGAAGAAGAGCAAAAACCAAAGCCCCCTAAGTACTCAATAACACTGCCATTACTTTAGCATAATAATCAATGCCCAATTAATCTATCATTCATCTAGCTAAGCTAAAACTTTAAACACTGAATAATATTCTAGAGTCCTAGAGTTTATACTATAACAATTTAAGCATATGCATAAACTTGCCTTTGCCATAAAATATTTAATAGATCAAATTTGCCATTTCCAATTTTATTCATCTATTATATGAATTTTAAAATGTTTTAGTATTTCAGTAATTTCTTTGAAGCTTACTAAAAAAATCACTTCCAGAACTCTGCTTCCTTAAACCTGATAGAAATTGCAGAATTTCTAGAAGACTAAAAATATGAAACTTCCAATATATATTTAAACATATTTAAGACACTACTTCCTTTTTAAATTGATAATTCGTGCTAATGATTTATTTTTTCCTAATGAGAGAAGCAAAGAAACTTCTATAGACAAAACATTTTTTAAAAGTCTTCTTAGAGAGTGGTCCTATTGTTAGGTTTAAACTTAGAGTTATTGATGTTCCATGTACAATATAAAATAGACCAATTTGTTGAAACTGTCTAAGTAGATTGTATCACTTGTTAATTCGTTGTCATCCCAATTTTATCTCTGAACATATTGTTCTAAAAGGTTGATTTTTATATGCACAACTCAGACAAGGCAACTGCCTTTCTTTTAAAGACTTATTCTCATAGTTGAATTAAAGAAAGGAAAGTAACACATTCCCCTCTCGTATAACCATGTATAGGCTTGAGATGTGCAGTTTCAGCCTTGTCTTTTGACAACAACTCAATACTTAATAATACGTGTTTAGATACATGCAACTTTGAGAGACCAGATCTATATTTATATTTCAGCATTACAAATTTTTATAAAGGTATCTAAATATTTCATAATATAGAGACCATCTTTTACATAAGCATCCTATTAAAGGATTGTTCTAGTTACATACTCACAGAAATTTTGGTTTACAGTATCTTTCACTAATTTTTTCTGTTAACGTGGCCTCCCAAAATTATACCTGCCTCATTATTCCACTTGCTACTGCTTATCTCTATTTATTTCCATTTATATTTATGTTGCCTGAAGACATGAGTCACGTCTTATTAGTGTTTTTATTCTTTGTTAGTGCCTGAAGAGTTCTCAGTGTAGTATGTAAATAATAGTTTTCTACGTAGGAAATATTAAAGTAGCAGAAAACTTCCAGATCTCCTTTGCAAAATTAGTATTTAATCCAGTCAGTTCATTTTACTTCATCTTGGTTTGTCTCAATAGGTGGCCCTGTCTGTCTGCTCACTGCTATTTGCCTTTTCTGTATGGAACTATCTGCAACACTGACACTGAGCACAAATCAGTCAGTCACTGTCTAATGAAATCTAATCAAGTTGGTACACAAATGCACCTATCAAGATAATAGGCCAAATTTTGAACTCAGTGCTTAAGAAGAGAATGCTAAGATCAGTTGTGAGCCTATAAACTTTTAAAATGGTTTGGTTTTATATGTTCATATGTCAAAGGATTAAAATCTTCTAAAAAAAAATCCAAGTGAGGGAGCAGTTCCAGCAAATTCTGAGATCAGCATTATTCTGATACTAAAGCCAGGTAAAGATATTGCAAGACAAGACATGATAAAATACTAGCAAACTAAATTCAACAACACATTCAAAAGATTATACACTGTGATCAAATAGTATTTATCCTAGAATACAAATATGGCTTAACATAAAAATTAATCAAGGTAATGCCCCACATTAACAGAATAAAGGACAAAATTCACATAATTATGTCAATTGAAGCAAAAAAAATTGACAAAATTTGACACCTTTTCATAAAAAAGCACTCAGCAAACCAGAAACAGAAGGAATCTGCTTCAACCCAATAAAGGTCATATATGTAAAAGCCACAGCTGACGCCATACTCCATGGTGAAAGACTGAAAGTTTCTCCTGTTCAGTCAGGACTAAAGCAAGGATGGCTACTCTTACCACTTTTATTCTACATAGTACTGGAAGACTTAGCTGGAGCAGTTAGGCAAAGAAAAAAAATAAAAAGAATCCAAATTGTAAAGTAAAATATGAAATCATTTCTCTTCATAAATCATTTCTCTTCATAAATGTCATAATCTTATATGTAGAATACCCTAAAGATCTCTCTCTCTCTCACACACAGGCATTGTTAGAACTAATAACAGATATTAACAAAGTTAAAGTATACAAAGTCAACACACAAAAATTAGGTATGTTTCTATTCACTGACAATGATTAACAATAAATGGAAATTATGAAAGCAATCCTATTTATGATAGAACAATAAAGGATAAAGTATAAATAAACTTAACCAATGAGGCAAAAGACTTATACACTAAAAACTATAAAACATTGCTGCTGAAGGAAATTAAAGAAGACATATATAAATGGAAAGACATCCCATGTCCATGAGATGATTGAAAGACTTAATGTTGTTAAAACATCCATACTACTAAAAGCAATCTACACATTCAATATAACCATCATCAAAATCCTAGCAACACTTTTTGCAGAAAAATAAAAATAAAAATTCATATAGAATCTCCAGGGACCCCAAATAGTCAAAAAAAACTTTACACTTTGGGAGGCCAAGGAAGGTGGATCACTTGAGGTCAGGTGTTCAAGACCAGCCTGGCCAACATGGTGAAACCCCTTCTCTACTAAAAATACAAAAATTAGCTGGTGCATGCCTGTAATTCCAACTACTCAGAGGCTGAGGCAGGAGAATCACTGGAGCCTGGGAGGCCGAGGTTTCAGTTAGCCGAGATTGTGCCACTGCACTACAGCCTGGGCAACAGACGCCATCTTAAAAAAAAAAATTAAAAAGAAAAGCAAAGTTAGAGGTCTTGTGCTTCCTTCCTTTTTTCTTCTAAACATAGTACAACATTTTAGTTGTCAAAACATTGTGGTACTAGCATAAAGACAGGCATATATGCCAACGCAGCAGAATAGCCCATAATCAAAATCTTGCATGTATGGTCAAATGATCTTTGACAAGAATGTCAAGCCCGTTCAGCCAATAATTTGTGCTGAGAAAGCTGAATATCTACATGCAAAAGAATAAAATTTGCTCCTCACCTTCCATGGTGTAATTAATTCAAAATTAATTCAAAAATTAATTCAAAATTGATTTAAAAATATATAAGGCCTAAAACTAGACAATTCCTAGAAGAAAACATAGAAAGAAAAGCTTCATGACATTGGATCTGGCAATGATTTTTGAATATCACAAAAATACAGGCACTGAAAGTGAGAATGTAGAAGTGGGACTATATCAAACTTAAAAGCTTCTGCATAGCAATAACAGTAAAAATCGAACCTACAGAATAGGAGAAAAGATCTGTAAATCATATATCTGATAAGGGATATATAAAGAATATACAAAGAATCCACAATGAATAAAGAACTATAACTCAACAAAAGCCACAAGCAAACCAACAAATAATATAAGTAAAAAACTGGGCAAAGGACTTGAATAGTCAATTCTCCAAAGATATGCAAATGGCCAACGAGCATGTGAAAAGATGCTCATGATCACTAATCATTAGAGAAAAGGAAATCAAAGCCACAGGAGCTCTCACTTACACTCATCAGGATGGCCACTATTTTAAAAATTCCAGAAAATAACAAATATTGGTAAGGATGTGGAGAAAGTAGACCACTATACGCTGTTGGTAGGAATGCAAAATAATGCAGCCACTGCGGATACATAGCCCTGCTTTTGAATGTATATCCAGAAGTATTGAAAGCAGAATCTTGGTGATATATTTGCATACTCACAGTCTTTGCAGCATTGTTCACAATAGCCAAGAGGTGGAAGCAACAAAAGTGCCTGTCTACAAATCAATGGATAAGCAAGCTTTGGTATATACATACAGTGGAACAGCCTCTGTCTAAAAAAAAGGAAATTCTGTCATGTGGTACAACATGAATGAACTTTAAGGACCTCATGCTAAGCGAAATAGGCCAATTGCAAAAGACAAATACTGTATGATTCCACTTAAGTGGTATTTAAGGAAGATAAACTCATAGACACAGAAAGTAGAAAGTCTAATGGTGGTTGTCATGAGCTGGGGTGATGAGGAAAAAGGGAGTGGGGATTCAATGCCACAGAGTTTCAGTTTTGCAGGATTCTGGACATCTGTCGAAAACTGAAATTTGAAAGAAAAATGTGTCTAACAGATTTTCATCCAACAGACATTTGTCAAGCTGAATGTAAACATTGTTTCATTTTTTTAAGTCCAACAAAGTATTCCTGATTTGCGTGGTGGCTCACGCCTGTAATCCCAGAACTTTGGGAGGACGAGGCGGGTGGATCACGAGGACAAGAGATCGTGACCATCCTGGTCAACATAATGAAACCCCGTCTCTACTAAAAATACAAAAAATTAGCTGGGCATGGTGGCGCGTGCCTGTAATCCCAGCTACTCAGGAGGCTGAGGCAGGAGAATTGCCTGAATCCAGGAGGCGGAGTAAACAAGTATAAAGTCAGAAAAAATGTGAAAAGCAGTTTATTTTCCAATCAGATGACCTCCTCCAATGTTTACTGGGTACCGGCATAAGAATTTTCAAGAGAATAAAATACCAGCCGGGTTAGCATTCTTACTATCTTTCATGTTTAACAGTAGCTGCTGCAAAATAAAAACTAAATAACATTTTCTTTTACTTATTTCTAGATGTAATGACAATTATCAGGTTCAAGGGCTTTCTTTCCTAGTTAAAAGAACATATAAATGAGAAAAATCATAATGAATAAACATGCACTTACACACACACACACACACACACACACACACACAGAGGAGTGTGAAAAATGAGCCCCAGCCTCCTGCTCCCTCTTCATTCTTCATTCCTGCCTTCATTCTTCAGCTACTTCCCCTTAATGCCGCTTTTCCCTGGGAAGCCCAAATGGTCACCAGTGCCAGTACCCTGGTCAGGCAGGCCCAGGCCAGGAGCGCTCCCACTTCAAGGCTTTCAGCAAGGGAGGAAAGAGCACATGTGCAAAAAATCCCAGGGCATATATTCCCTATGTACCACTCCCTTTACTTGGAGATTAAAGATGTAACATATTTTAAAAATAAGGGCTAAAAAGATCAGTCACACAGTTTTATTAATAAGTAAGTAGGTTTTTTTTTTTTTTTTTCGAGACAGAATCTTGCTCTGTTGCCAGGCTGGAGTGCAGTGGCATGATCTCAACTCACTGCAACTGTTTCCCGAGTTCAAGCAATTCCCCTGCCTCAGCCTTCTGGGTAGCTGGGAATATTGGCACACACCACCCTGCCTGGCCAGTTGTTTGTATTTTAGTAGAGACAGGGTTTCACCATGGCCAAGATGGTCTTGATCTCCTCACCCCGTGTTCTGCCCGCCTCAGCCTCACAACGTGCTGGGATTACAGGCCTCAGCCATCGTGCTGGGCTGATTTTTTTCTGCCTACACAAATGTACACACATCACTGTAAGTAAGGGATAACATAGATTGAAATAAAATAAATGTAACTTTTAAGTATGTTTTAATGCATTGAAACTATAGTAAAAACATTTTACTTTGTAAAGGACTCCATAATCTCTTTTTCTTTTCAAACCAAGGGATACATTGAAGACACTCAAAATGAAAGAAAGAAAGCAATTGATAAAAAAAATGACAAAAATTGATAGAAAGTCTTTTAACCAATTCATTAAAACTGTAGAAAGGCTAGGTAATCAGACTGGATTCAAAAGGTTCATGGTAATTGCAGTTTGAAAGCTCTAGCTGCTTCCCAGTTGCATAAAAACAACGTTACTGAGGAGATAATTTGTGAGAGAGCTGAGCATAGGTCTAATGCTGTTCATGATTATACATTATGAGCTGCTGAATGAGTAATTTAAATAATTTTCAGCAGTACAGGTAGAAATTTAGCACAATGACGGATTTGGGGAGTTGTGTACTGAGAAATGGGGTCAAAAACCAAATATGTATTTTATAATATTACAGTCTACCCTGGTTTTTAAACCCAGATACCTTACATCAAAAGGATACACAATTTGAGATGTTGAAGTGGGACCATTTCTTGAAGTCAAGAGTTTAAGAACAACCTAGTCAATACAGTGAGATCTCATTTATCAAAAAAATTTTAAACTTAGTGGGCATGATGGCACACTCCTATAGTTCCAGCAACTCAGGAGGCTGAGTTGGGAGAATCACTTGAGCTTGAGCCCAGGAGTTCAAGGCGCAGTGAGCTGTAATTGAGCCACTGCATTCCAGCCTGGGTGACAGAACAAGACTCTGTCTCAAAAACAAAAAGAAGAAAGAAAAAGAAAAGAAAAGTATATACCTCTCCAAAGATACTGCCACATTATTAGGATGCTAGAATACTTCACATTAATAAATAGTCCACCCCATCATCACATTGTATGTTGGGTGAAGCCATTCAGGTTTGCAGGCTTCCATTCCATTTTGCCAGGTTCCAATAGCAAGAGCAGTCTCAACAAACATGCTTTTTACCCTTTTAGGCATCTGGTATAATTGAGGTAAGAGACAATATCATCTTTTACTCTGAGCCTCCTGTGAGGTGTTTTTATAATATCATATTTTCCTTAATTGATAACTCATTCATTCATTCCTTTAGCTTCAACTACTATTCCTTTTTCTTCCATTTATACCCAAACTTTTTCACCTTTGGAAGGGACATTAGAAACTGCCACTGCACTGGCCTAGATTGCAGGGAGCAATACTAGTCTAACAGTACCTGCAGTACCTCCTCCTTGGTCCACTCCCATTCATATGGGGCAAGGTTGCATAGGTGCAGACCTAGTGAGTCAGTTTTACTATCAGGCAATATATATGCATTCATTCTTAGCTCCACTTTTGCCAGATGGGGTAAAGGTACAACCTATCCCCATCAGGCCCTCAGGAATTTTGGCATAAGTTTTAAAAGCATGGCTACAGTTTCTTGCTTAGGAATTATTTATGTTTCCAACCCTTGGAGTTGCAGCCTTGATCCTAGGACAACGGCATCAGGTAGGGGAAAAGAAAAATCAAGTGATGGCGGGAAGAAAGGAAAAATAGTATAATCATTATATCAAGGTACTGCTCCTTTGGCAAGAATTAGATAGTAACATCAGCATCCTTAGCCACTCCCTCGTCTTCAGATCAACCAAAAAATGGAGGAAAAATCTAGTGGGGACATTCTGTTACTCCCATTCATGTTGAATGTAAACAAACTCATGAAGATGTGTAAGCCAGCCCTACATGTTTCTATTTTCTCATGTTTTAGAAAATTGATAAATTAACTGTCCATTATACTTCTTATCAAACTATTAGTCTGAGCAGGATATCTCTCTATGTACTGCTGAACACTACAAGCTGTACAGTGGGTTTCTTGGCCTAAAGAAATGATGGTTTCAATCCAAATCTGTGCACTGTATTTTGTTCTGTTTTCTTCAGTAGCAGTCAGAACACTTGCATCTTCTACTAGGAAAGCAAAGCCCTGTCCAGGGTCAGTGTCTATTTCTGTCAGGACCCATTTGTAGTACCCTAGGGCTAACATCATCCATCTCTCTCACCAGCTATGCTCAGGGTCTTTTCAGCAGGGCATCTTCCACATAGCTATCACCAGTCTGTTTCTTCGGCTAGCAAACAGAGCAGTTTTTATCAGCATTATTTATTATGAACCTGTTCATGTTAATATGATTCAATATTTTAATTGAATGAGCATTCGAACAGAATAAGTCCTATGTAGAGTATAATGCACTTTTCTTTTTTTTCCTTTATAATGTATAGCATGCTCTTTTTTAAAAAAATTTTATTGCATTTTTGGTTTTGGGGTACATGTGCAGAACATGCAAGATAGTTGCATAGGTACACACGTGGCAGTGTGTTTTGCTGACTTCCTCCCCTTCAGCCACATTTGGCATTTCTCCCCAGGCTATCCCTAGCCAGTCTTATCTTGCTGTGGAAATTAAGATGTATACACCACTTTATGCAATTGTATTTTAATGTACTAGGGCACAAAAAAAGAGTCCTACTAAAGGAGCAGATAAATGCCAGCTGCATTTATCTGTCTTTTCTGTCAGTAATGCAAATGCAATGATGTGCTGGTAAAATTTTAACAACTAGCTTTCAGGGGTGGAAACAAGCCTTGATCTGTAGTCTTTTATGAGTTCCATGGTGTTAGTATTTCCACCATGCCTTATTCCAATTACCAACATGATATCACTGAATGTGGACTTGAAAAAAAGGTGCCTACAATTAGATTTTATGAGGTGATGCAAGCCAGACCCAGCACACCACTGTGACAAGAGCAATCCCCAATTTTATTAGAACTGAAGCTCCCAATACATTAAACACAACGCTTCTCCCATAGTTTAAGAGTATGTGAAGAACTATGAAGTTTCCTAATCCACTATTCTTAGTCTCTGTATTCCAGAATTAAATATTTCAGTCTACTATAGACTTTTAAATACAAATATCTACGGCCCACATATATCTCTATTATTTCCAGGGAAATATTCTATCAAATTCATGCACAGAACCTGTTAGATTCTGAGATGTGTTGAATTATAAAGTATAACTTTTCCCTCAATTTTCTCACAAATGTTAAACCTAAATGTCACATTTTAAACATGTGATGAAGGGCTCATATTTAAGACGATCCTGTTCTGGTATATAATTACGATTTAATCATACTCCTTAATATTCATAGATGACAACAATTAACTCTAATCTCCATATGAACAGATTTCAGTCTAAGTAAAGATAAATAAGCCCAGAGGCAATGAAAAAAGCAAAAGATTCTCAGCAGAGCATTGTGAGAATTTAAACATAGATGATGTGGAAGTGCTAAAAAGATCATATTTGGGTAAATAACAATTTTGTTTTCCATATAAATGAAGCATAATTTTGACTCTCTATTTGATCAATCCAATGACATCTTATATTTCATACCTTCACTTATTTCTTCCTAAACTTTTAGCATTCCCATGGATTCTAAATTATCCTGTTACTTCAAATTACTTGATCGAACTATCCTAGTTTTCCTTTTACATTGGTGACCATTTCTTCTCCTTGCTGGACTCTTTATCCCACAATTTGGTCTCTGAAGAGCCAGTTGTTCCTAAGAATCCATCCTTGGTTAACTGCTCCTCTTCGTGAACCTTCACTGGTTAATTTTATCAATTCTTAGAACTTGACCACTCTCCAATTGACACCCAAATCTATGTAATCAGCTCATACATTTTCCCAATCATCATATTTATCTACCTAACTTTTAGTTGGACAGCTAATCCACTATTCTTAGTCTCTGTATTCCAGAATTAAATATTTCAGTCTACTATAGACTTTTAAATACAAATATCTATCCTTGGTTCACTGCTCGTCTTTGTGAACCTTCTAAGGTTCCACGAGTTGTGCAATATCAGGAAGGACCCAAAATGATTGCACATTTTCACACTAAAATCCATGTGTGTCTATGGTTTCCCCTTTTGGTTGTACTATGATTAACACTTTTAACTTAAAAGCCTGAGGGTTCATCCAGTAGAGAGCTGCTAAGATTATATGTCTAAAGTACAAATCTTCATATCATTCTCCTGTACCAAATACTCCATTGTCACTGCTAAAAAAAGTATTTTTCTATCTATTGTAAAGCAGCACAATCATTTCTAAAATGAAACATACTAAAAAGCCCAAAAAGTAGTATTTAAACAGAAATACTAAATTCTGTGAAGCTTAGAGAAAGTTTTACAATGTAACACTTTAGAATTCAAAAGATTTAATCATGAGTAGTGAATCTGCAAAAATATGCTATCAGAACCCCACTGGTTTCAGCAGAAGGAACAGCCTCCTGTAGCATCTGTTAGAATGTAAATGGCTTAGTAAAGGTAGGAAAAAGCATAAATGATATACTGAACACCTGGTATTTAAGGCATTCTGTGCTATATAAGCCCCAAATCAAGTCTTCATTTATTAATTTTGAAAATGCACATAGCCTTGCAGTAAGATTCTCAAATAATAGATGTAGGCTTCAAACATAATCATCAACATATGATTTCAAAGTAATATGTGGCTGCTGTAAGAATAAGTAGAGTAAACAATGCCAAAAATTAGACACTTGAGTGCCTGGACTGCAGGTTACTGCTGCCTAGATGCAGAAAATCACTCCATCCAGTTTGACAGACAGATAAAGCCTTTCCCTGTAGAGTCTGAACAAATTCTCTTCTTGAACCTACCAACATAAATTCCCAATAGAAAATAAAACCAGAAAAGCTCAAGTTCATATTTGATTCCAAATCACCTTCTTCCATTTATTTCTAAAATAAGGATACCATAGGGGAATTTAGCATAAACTGGACAGGTATAATTGCCATCAATGGAGAAATATACCCTTAACATCATTTCACAATTATATCATGAAAACTTAATAACTTTAAGAATTGTCTCCTTGCTGGAAAACAGAGAAAAAATAATTTGTTGTTGACCTTGTGTCTCATGTTTCATAAGAAACATGCTTTCAGGATCCTGTGTAAAAGAAAAGGATATTTTGGATAAAATAAACTTGTTACTGTTACTATATCAAACTATTAAAGCATGTCTTAATGCTTATGCTTATTTGGGAAGTTTTTTTTTGAGATCAGAAACTGTTGCTTCAGCAGTTTGATTTTATTTTCTAAATTAAAAAAACAAATTACAACAAATATTATTTTAAAAAACAAATATTATTTTTTTATTTTTATTGCATTTTAGGTTTTGGGGTACATGTGCAGAACATGCAAGATAGTTGCATAGGTACACATGTGGCAGTGTGTTTTGCTGCCTTCTGCCCCTTCACCCATATTTGGCATTTCTCCCCTGCCATCCCTCCCCTGCTCCCCCACACCCGCTGTCCCTCCCCCATTTTAAAGATTAATCTTTCCTTCCACATATATTTATAATCTGTATTTTGAAATTTATGATAGTTTAACCAAACAATATATGTAATTCTATATTACAATTTTGTCATGTGATATTATATTACAAATACTGACACTACTTTCAATAGCTGCCTAATATTTTGTTAAGTTATTCTATAGATAATTTTGTTTTTGAATGTTTAGATTACTTTCAGGGTTCCTTCTATTATTAATATATTTGTCTAATCTGTAAAAATTTTCAAGCATTTTATGTATTTAAAAGTTTTCTTAATAAAAATAATCTTTTAGGAAGCTCTATCAATAAGCTTTTTTATTTTCTATATTTTTGTATTTTAATATAAATAAACATCTAAAGTCTTAGTTCTATTTGTATATATGACACAAGCAACATTAATGATTTTTTAAATCACACTATTTGTTAAATCCATTGCATATCTTCAAAGTAGTTCTCCAAGACAAATATTATTCTCATTTCATAGATAAAGAAATTTTTCAAAGTATTTAAGCAATATTCTCCTGTCTTGGTAAAATGGGCATCTGATGGGTGATGTGGGTGAAAGGTTGCAAAGAAAAGAACAGCACAGGATTGTGGGGAGGAGCCTTGGACACACTGAGCTCATATTACCTGCAGGATACCCAAATTTAATTATGTAGTAGGCAGGTGAATATGCAGATTAGAAACTTGGAAGAAAAGATTCACTGGAAGACACCAACTGGGGAGTCCTCAGGTTATAAGTGGACTTGAAGCCATAAAACCAAAAGAGTTTATTCCAGTAAAGTACTCAACATGTGAGGTGAAGAAAGACAATTACAGAATCTTGGAGCAGCAGATATACTTGACATAAAAAAAGAAACAAAACTTAAGAAACAAAGAAGAGAGAGGGATCCAAGATAGCTAAATAGGAACAGCTCTGGAGTGCAGTTCCCAGCAAGAACAATGCAAAGGGTGAGTGAACAACACAGAGGGTAAGTGAACACTGCATTTCAAAAAGAGTTATTCCTGCCAACAGACCAGAATATTCCAGGCCGAAAAGAGCCAGGAGTTTCCAGCATGGCTGTTTCAGCCGATACAGCAGGTCTCTGCACAAAAACTCACACAAATCTGGGCGACCATTTCAACTGGTCTCTGGAATGCCTGGGAGACAGAGTGGCCCATTGAACTGAAAAAAAAGAAGGCTGAAACAGGGAGCCAGGTGATCTGGCTTGGGGGGTCCCACCCCCACAAAGACAAGCAATCTGAAACACTCTGGATTGAGAGTTTCACAGCAAGCGCAGTTGAACCTGGGATGGTCCAGCTCTGTTGGGGGAAGGGTGCTTGCCACTATGGAGGCAGTTGGCCACTACTGAGCCAGTCTGCCATTACCAAGGCAGTCCGCCATTACCAATGGAGTCCACCATTACTGAGGTCATCTGCCATTACCGAAGCAGTTCACCATTACAGAGGCAGTCAGCCATTATTGAGGTGGACTGCCATTACCAAGGTAGTTCTAACTATACGTCTATAAACAAAACTGCAAGGAAGTTCACATAGCAGCTGGGCAGAGCCCACATCAGCTCAGCAATGCCTCTACTGGCAGACTGTGACTAGGTTACCTCCTTGCTGGACAGGGCAGCTCTTAAAAAAGGCAGCAGCAAGTCAGGAACTTATAAATAAAGCCCCACCTTCCCAGGACAAAGCATCTGGTAAAAAAAGGTGCTTGTGAGTTCTGCTGAGGCAGACATAAACGTACATGCACATCAGCTCTGAACAGAACAACAGAGCTCATAGCTCAGCACTTGAGTGCCTATAAGGGACAGACTGTCTCCTCAGGCAGCTCCCTAACTTTCATATATCCAAAGTGTCACCTCATAAAGGAGAGCTCAGGCTGACATCTGGCAGGTATCCTTCTGGGATGAAGATAACAGAAGAAGAAACTGGCAGCCACCCTTACTGTTCTACAGCCACTGCAGGTCATCCCCAGGTCAGCAGGGTCTGGAGTGGACCTCCAGCCATCCAACAGCAGAGGGGCCTGTTAGAAGGTAAACTAAAAAACAGAAAGAAATAACTTCATTTTCAACAAACAGGATGTCCACTCAGAGACCCCCTCTGAAAGTCATCAACTACAAAGACCATAGGTAGATAAATCTACAAATATCGGAAGAAACCAGTGCAAAAAGGATGAAAACACCCAAAACCAGAATGTCTCTCCTCCTCCAAGGGATCACAACTCTTCACCATCAAAGGAACAAAGCTGGATGGAAAATGAGTCTGATGAATTGACAGAAACAGGCTTCAGAAGGTGGGTAATAACAAACTTCTCTGGCTGAAATAACATGTGCTAACCCAATGAAAAGAAACTAAGAACCTTGAGAAAAGGTTTGACGAAATGCTAATGAGAATAAACAGCTTAGAGAAGAATATAGATGACTTAATGGAGCTGAAAAAAACAGCATGAGAACTTCAAGAAGCATACACAAGTTTCAATAGCTGAATCAACTAAGCAGATGAAAGGATATCAGAGATTGAAAATCAACTCAATGAAATAAAATGAGAAGGCAAGATTAGAAAAAAAAAGAGTGAAAAGAAATGAACAAAGCCTCTATGAAATACGGGATTATGTGAAAAGATCTAATGTACATTTGATAGGTGTACCTGAATGTGACAGAGAAAATGAATCCAAGCTGAAAAACACTCTTCAGGATATAATCCAGGAGAACTTCCCCAACCTAGCAAGGCAGGACTATATTCAAGTCCAGGAAATACAGAGAACACCACAAATATATTCTTCAACAAGAGTAACACCAAGGCACATAATCATCAGATTCACCAGGGTTGAAATGAAGGAAAAAATGCTAAAGGCAGCCAGAGAGAAAGGTCAGGTTACCCACAAAGGGAAGCCCATCAGACTGACAGTGGATCTCTCCATAGAAACCCTACAAGCCAGAAGAGAGTGGGGGCCAATATTTAACATCCCTAAAGAAAAGAACTTCCAAACTAGAATTTCATATCCAGCCAAACTAAGCTTCACAAATGAAGGAGAAATACAATCCATTATGGACAAGCAATTGCTCAGAGAATTCATCACTGCCAGGCCTGCCTTACAAGAGCTCCTGAAAGAAGCACTAAACATAGAAAAGAACAACCAGTACCAGTCACTCCAAAAACATACCAAATGGTAGAAAGCATTGACACAATGAAGAAACTGCATCAGCTAATGGGCAAATAAACCAGCTAGCATCAAAATGCCAGGATCAAATTCACACATAACAATATTAACCTTAAATGTAAATGGGCTAAATGCCCCAGTGAAAAGACACAGACAGGCAAATTGGATAAAGAGTTGAAACCCATCCAAGTGCTGTATTCAGAAAATCAATCTCACATGCAAGGACACACACAGGCTTAAAACTAAGGGATGGAGGAAGATTTACCAAGCAAATGGAGAGCAAAAAATAATTAAGAGTTGCAATCCTAGTCTGTGAGAAAATAGACTTTAAACCAACAAAGATCAAAAGAGACAAAGAAGGACATTACATAAGGGTAGAAGGATTAATGCAACAAGAAGAGCTACCGATCCTAAATATATATACACTGAATATAGGAGCACCAAGATACATGAAGCAAGTCCTTAATGACCTACAATAATAATGGGAGACTTTAACACACCACTGTCAATATTAGACAGATCAACGAGACAGAAAATTAACAAGGATATCCAGGACGAGAACTCAGATCTGGACCAAGCAAACCTAATAGACGTCTACAGAAATCTCCACCCCAAGTCCACAGAAGATACATTCTTCTCAGCACTACATTGCACCTACTCTAAAATTGACCACATAATTGGAAGTAAGTCACTCTTCAGCAAATGCAAAAGAACGAAAATCATAACAAACAGTCTCTCAGACCACAGTGCAATCAAATTAGAACTCCGGATTAAGGAATAACTCAGAACTGCACAACTTCATGGAAACTGAACAACTGGCTCTTGAATGTTGACGGGATAAAAAATGAAATGAAGACAGAAATAAGGATATTCCTTGAAGCAAACGAGAACAAAGATACAATGTACCAGAATCTCTGGGACACATTTAAAGCAGTTTCTAGAGAGAAATTTATAGCAACAAATGCCCAAATGAGAACAATGAAAGAGCTACAATCGACACCCTATCATCAAAATTGAAAGAGCTAGAGGAGCAAGATTAAAAAAAACTCAAAAGCTAGCAGAAGGCAATAAATAACTAAGATCAGAGCAGAATTGAAGGAGATAGAGACACAAAAAAAACCCTTAAAAAATCAATAAATCTAGGAGCTGGTTTTTTGAAAGGATCAACACAATAGACAGACGGCTAGCTAGATTAATAAAAAAGAGAATAGATAAGAATCAAATAGACTCAATAAAAATGATAAAGGGAATATCACCATCGATTCCACAGGAGTACAAACTACCATCAGAGATTACTATAGACAACTCTATGTACATAAACCAGTAAACCTTGAAGAAATGGATAAATTCCTTGGCACTTGCACCCTCCCAAGCCTAAACCAGGAAGAAGTTGAAACGCTGAAAAGACCAATAACAAGGGTTGAAGTTGAGGCAGCAAGTAATTACCTACCAACCAAGAAAAGCCCAGGTCCAGATGGGTTCACAGCCGAATTCTACCAGACATATAAAGAGGAGCTGGCAACACTCCTGTTGAAACTGTTCCAAACAATCCAAAAAGCGAGTATCCTTCCTAAATAATTTTATGAGAACAACATCGTCCTGATACCAAAGCCTGGTGGAAACTCAACAAAAAAAGAAAACTTCAGGTCAATATCCATGATACACATAGATGCAAAAATCTTCAATAAAATACTGGTAAATCAATTGCAACAGCACATCAAAAAGCTTATCTATCAGGATAAAGGAGGTTTCATCCCAGAAATGCAAGACTGATTCAACATATGCAAGTCTATAAATGTAATCCACCACATAAACAAAACCAAAAACCAAAAACACACGATTATCTCAATAGATGCAGAGAAGGCCTTCAACAAAATTCAACAGTGCTTTATATTAAAAACTCTCAATAAACTAGGTATCAAACGAATGTATCTCAAAATAATATAAAAGCTATTTATGACAAACCTAGAGCCAATATCATACTGAATGGCCAAAAACTGGAAGCATTCCCTTTGAAATATGGCACTAGACAAGGATGCCCTCTCTCATCACTCATAGTCAATATAGTATTGGAAGTTCTAGCCAGAGCAATCAGGCAAGAAAAAGAAATAAAGGGTATTCAATTAGGAAAGGAGGAAGTCAAATTGTCTCTATTTGCAGACAACATGACTGTATATTTAGAAAACCCTATCATTTCAGCCCCAAATCTCCTTAAACTGAGAAGCAACTTCAGCAAAGTCTCAGGATACAAAATCAATGTGCAGAAATGACAATCATTCCTATACACCAACAACAGACTTAAAGAGCCAAATCAAGGATGAACTGCCATTCACAATTGCTACAAAGATAATAAAATACCTAGGAATACAACTAACAAAGGATGTAAAAGACCTCTTCAAGGAGAACTACAAACCACTGCTCAACGAAATAAGAGAGGACAAAAACAGATGGAAAAACACTCAATGCTCTTTGTTAGGAAGAATCAATATTGTGAAAATGGCCATACTGCCCAAAGTAATTTATAGATTCAATGCTATCCCCATCAAGCTATCTATGACCCTAGAAAAAAAAACCCTTAAACTTCATATGGAACCAAAAGAGAGCCCACATAGCCAAGACAATTCTAAGCAAAAAGAACAAAGTTGAAGGCATCACACTACCTGACTTCAAAGTATATTACAAGGCTACAGTAATCAAAACAGCATGGTACTGGTACCAAAATGGAGATACAGACCAATGGAACAGAACAGAGACCTCAGAGGCAATGCCACACATCTACAACCATCTGATCTTTGACAAACCTCACAAAAACAAGCAATGGGGAAATGATTCCCTGTTTAATCAATGCTGTTGGGAAAACTGGCTACCCATGTGCAGAAAGCAGAAACTGGACACTTTTCTGAGACCTTCCACTAAAATTAACTCCAGATAGATTAAAGACCTAAGCGTAACACCTAATAACACAAAATCCCTAGAAGAAAACCTAGGCAAAACCATTCAGGACATAGGCATAGGTAAGGACTTCATGACTAACACACCAAAAGCAATGGCAACAAAAGCCAAAATAGACAAATGGGATCTAATTAAACTCCAGAGCTTCTGTACAACAAAAGAAACAATCATTAGAGTGAACCAGCAACCAACAGAATGGGAAAAAATTTTTGCAATCTACCCATCTGACAAAGGGCTAATATCTAGAATCTATAAAGAACTAAAATAGATTTACAAGAAGAAAAACAAGCAAACCCATTCAAAAGTAGGCAAAGGACATGAAGAGACACTTTTCAAAAGAAAATATTTATGAGGCCAACAAACATATGAAAAAATGCTCATCATCACTGGTCATTAGAGAAATGCAAATCAAAACCACCTTGAGATACCATCTCATGCCAGTTAGAATGGTGATCATTAAAAAATCTGGAGACAACAGATGCTGGAGAGGATGTGGAGAAATAGTAACACTTTTACACTATTGGTGGGAGTGTAAATTAGTTTAACCATTGTGAAAGACAGTGTGGCGATTCCTCAAGGACCTAGAAATAGTAATACCATTTGACCCTGCAATCCCATTACTGGGTATATATCCAAAGGACTATAAATCGTTCTGTTATAAGGACACATGCACATGTACGTTCACTGTGGCACTGTTTACAATAGCAAAGACTTGGAACCAACTCAAATGCCCATTGATGATAGACTGGACAGGGAAAATGTGGCACATATACATCATGGAATACTATGCATCCATAAAAAACAATGAGTTCGTGTCCTTTGTAGGAACATGGATGAATCTGGAAACCATCAATTTCAGCAAACTGACACAAGAAGAGAAAATCAAGCACTGCATGTTCTCACTCATAGGTGGGTGTTGAACAATGAGAGCACATGAACACAGGGAGGGGAGTATCACACACGGGGGTCTGTTGGGGGGGAATAGGGAGGGACAGTGGGGGTTAGGGAGGTTAGGGAGGGATAACGGGGAGAAGAGCGAGATATAGGTGATGGGGGGATGGAGGCAGCAAACCACATTGCCATGTATGTACCTATGCAACAATCCTGCATGTTCTGCCCATGTACCCCAGAACCTAGAGTGCTTTATATATATATATATATATATATATATATATATATATATATATATATATATAAACAAAGAAGAGAAAAAAGTAAAACAAAATACCAGTGGGTGAAGTCTTAGGAATCAAGGAGACAAGTCAGGACAGAAAGTTGGTCATTCAGTTGATGATCGATTGATAATTAGCTGGATGCCATTGGCTTGGAAGAAAGTTTCAGTGATGTTGTGGGGCTGAAAGTGTATTTCAGTGGGTTGATGAACAGCTGACCCATTCAATACGAAGAACCATTTTAGTAGACAAATGTGGAAAATAAGAAAAACATTTTACTACTAATTTCTAAACTGTAGTAACAATGCTACTAGATAGGTAGAAAGACCAGGCAGCTTGCCATGGAGGCACTGAATGGGGCCTTCTAAGTATATACAGCCCTGAATTCAGCCCAGTTCTATGAGAAGTTGACACTGAATGTTTTCTTAGCATCAAGAGTGGACATGGCAGTCAGAAGGGGCAATATACATGACCTATTATCCTACATTCTAAATGAGTAAAACCAACAGCAAAATAATCCTTTGTCATTCATTTTGTTCAAGTCTTTACTAACTATCAAATCATATTAAACCATGAGTTATTAGACATACTGAACTAAGAAATGTAAACATTTGTAAGCATCAAAATAGTAAAAAAGCTGCCTTTTCCCATATGCATGCCATTTCTGTTTGTCAAGAGTCAGAAGAAAACAGTTTGAAATTTGTTAATATATGATTCCTGAATATCTGTAATTTTAAAAAATCAAAATACTTTGGGGTATTGCAAAACGTTGTGCAGACATTAGTGTCTCAATATTCCTTCACTGAATGACCTTTAAACTGTCAGTCTTAATGTTTATCCCCAGCTACACTGCCACAGAAGGCTTCCAGAGGAAAAGTGCAATTGTGATTTCTTAACATGCACAGATAATTACTACTACTATTTGAATCCAAAGGAGATAATCTCTGCTCTGCCTTTCTTTTATTTAGCAGAAAAGAACTACTTACATCCCAACTTTCCTTATATTTTCAATTCAAAGCATTATCAGAACTACCAAAATCACATGCAGCCTAGGGTATTCTCTTATTCACTATAATCAATACTGAACTGTGGAAAAAAACACTTTTGATGGCATAAAATGAACAAACTTAGTGCCAAGTACAAAGTCATGTGTTTAGCATAATAATCTCCCCTCTTTCCTGAGATATTTCCAAAACGTTAGCATGACCACGTGGCACCCGCAACTCTGGAGTCTCAGAGAGGATGGATTAATGATGGGCTGCAAGTGGAACCTATTAATTTCCTTCCTTAGATGGCAGGGTTCTTCTGCCTTCTCACTGTAGTATTCATTCACTCATTCATTAATTGACTAAAGAAAAAATTTATTAAAAATCAATTTCACCCAATATTTTACTTTTTAGGACCTTAAGCACTCAGAAGAGTAAAATAATTTCTGCAGTTGTTATAGTAGGGAAAGGTGTAAAAAGAGTTGAGAACAACAGCCTGAAAATTTTTTAGTAAGAACATTTTTCTTCTGTCACTCAGCCTGGAATGCAACAGTATAATTAAGACTCACTTTAACTTCAAACTCCTAGGCTCCAAGCATCCTTCTGCCTCAGCTTTCCAAGTATCTAGGGCTACAGGTACATGACACGATGCCTGACTAAGTGTGTGTGTGTGTGTGTGTGTGTGTGTGTGTGTGTGTGTGTGTGTGTGTGTGTTTTAATTTTATGCAGAGATGGGGGTCTTACTATGTTGCCCAGTATGGTCTCAAACTTCTGGCCTCAAGTGATCCTCCTGCCTCAGACTTGCAAAGCACTGGGATTACAAGTGTAAGCCACTACACCTGGCCTATTTAACTTAAGACACACTACATGTCAGATTCTGGGTTAAGTCTTGAATCTGAAAAAAAAATCAAATTTACAACTCCAAGGAGTTCAATTAATCATATAGTCCTGATCTTGTCATGACACATCTCCTACCTAATCCTAGTTCATTACTCTGCTTCAGCCTCCAGGCCTTGTAACTGTCCAAAAGGCCCAGGCTGGCTCTCACTTCAGCACCTTTATACAATGCTGCCCTTGGTGGAAATACTTTTCCACCAGATAGCATCATATTTTGTTCTCTTATTTTATTCGGTCATCTTTTAAAGTATCTTCTCAACAGTAGTCTCTCTAATAATCTTTTTCAAGTTAAAAGGATGACATGCTCCCTTGTCATGTTTCAAATGTTTGTCTTCAAAATACTTATTGCTGCTGAAATTATATGTATATTTTTTAAATTTTCATGTCTCCCCATCAGAATACAGATACCATTAAGGCTGGAACTCGGTTTAGTAGTCGTTAAAGCTTAGAAGAATGCCCAGAATGAGGTAGGCTCTTCCTATACATTTGCTGACACAATAAATGAATTACATGGAATTAATTATGCACTGAGATGCTGTGCTAGGGAAGTCCAGGATGTTATAAGAGTAGATGTGGGGGTTAGAGAAACATCTGAAAGGTCCCCCAAGGGAATGACATTGTGACAGGTAAGTTTAGGTCTGAAGAATGTCAAAGAGTTAACCAGGCAAAAGGACAAAATTATCATGATTCATGGAACCTATATGAAGATAAATGTAATGAGTGATTAAACCAATCTATGAAAATGATAATATATAATCCATGTAAAAATAATAGCTAATATTTATTGTGAATCACAATGTTCTAGGCACCGTTCTAAGTGCTTACCTGAATAAACACATTTACTTTTCTCAGCAACCCTTAAGAATAGACGCGATCCTCATCACCAGTTTACAGATGAGGAATCTAAAATAGGGGAGAAGCAACTTATTAATCATTACATGCACAGCAAGTGCTAGAGTTAGAGTTTGAACACTTGGTCTGTGGCTTCAGTTCCTGCATTCTTTTTTAATTTTTTTGGTGGGGGGAGGAAGGGAGGGAAGGAGGAAGGGAGAGAGGAAGGAAGGGATGAAGGAAGGAAGGAAGGGAGGAAGGGAGGGAGGGAGGGAGGGAGGGAAGGGAAGGAAGGAAATCAAGCAATGAGAGAGACATTGCCGACCTGGATCTAGAAGTTTACAAGTTGATTTCTTTGTTTTTTTGAGAGAAGGAAAGAAAAAAGATGAGTAAAGGAGAGGAAGAAAGAGGAAGAGAAAGAGGGATGGTGAACGGAAATATTGCTTTATTCTGAAAAAAATGGGTATTAATAATGACCAATCAATGTTTCATTTAAACCTATGAGTAGGTGTGATGTGGTATTGACAAGAATGTATATTTTGTGTATTTGAAGTGGAGAGCTCTATAAACATTTATTAAGTTTACTTGTTCCAGATCTGAGTTTGAGTCCTTAATATCCTTATTAATTTTCTGTCTCATTGAATCTAAGTCTCTATGTATCTGGGTGTTAGCATCGTTAGTTAGTGTTGTTGCATTGATCCTTTTACCACTATATCTTTGTTGCTTTAAAATCTATTTTACCCGATACGAGAATTGCAACTCCTGCTTTTTATTTATTTATTTATTTATTTATTTATTTATTTATTATTTATGCTCTCCATTTGGTTGGTAAATCTTTCTCCATCCCTTTGTTTTGAGTCTTTGTGTATCCTTTCATGTGAAACGGGTCTGGATGTAACATGCATTCTTAATCACTATTCTGTGGGAAGAGTGAATATAGTGAAAATAAGTTAATTCTTTCCAAATCAATTAAGAAATTTCATGCAACTCTCAGTAGGGCTTTAGGAGAGCTCAAATTTGCAGGGAAGAGAAACTAAGAAAGAGAGTCTGAAGTTAATTTGCAATTAATAGCCAGTTTTAAAAGCTAAAAGTTTGAGAAAGCCATTTGCTTAGGATGTCAACCATGAAAAACATATATAAAGGCTGGAAGAAAATAATCACCCCCTTTTGAAAATTATGAATGGTTTTGTTTTCTTTTTTATGCCATAATTGTCTGTATGTTCTCTTTTTTTACTTAACAATCATAAAATTAAGAACCACTTCATATTAATGTGAAACCTTAAGAATAAAATAAAATTAATAGCCTCAAATAATTCCACTTTGAATGATAAAATTATTTTGAATATTTACAAATGATAACATCAAGACAAAGTCCTAAGGAAACAAATCTATACTGCATAGGGACAAAATAAATGAAGAAGTACATGGCCTGGAATGTCCAGTAATTCAAAAGGACAGGAAATTTACTAGTCTGGAGTAATTACAATAAATACTTTATTAATACATAAACAGTGTGAATTTCAGGCTTTGTGAAAATCAAGAGTCTTATTTCTGTCTGGCACAAATATTAATAAAATGACTTGCATTGACAAATACAAGTACCAGCACATTTGCTTTATTGAACATATAAAATGTTATTTCACATCAGCACATTGTTTGTATCCTAAGTATATGGTTAAGGCATTACATTTTTGTAATTATGCTCTTTTTAAATTATTAATTTACTTAGGAAAACTATATCTCATAGACAACACAATAATTTTCTCTCTCTTTTCTGTGCCAAACATACTGATCAGAGGCATAGGAATGAATATGGTTTTATGTTTCATAAAACCACAAGTCAAATTGTGGTGTGCAATGAGGTTACTCAGAAAATAAACATATAAATTGTGTATCAGATCTGAAACATAATGCCAGCCACTACCATGTAATCAATTTCTCTGAGTCTCATGTAAAATCAACCATTTTATTCATAATTACAGATTACTTTAGATTCCATATCCTTAAGTATAATTCTATGAAATTCTTACAGAATGAACTACAATGATGGTATTGATGCAAAAGTGAAGGTGACAATTCAAAATATGATATATATATATAAAATATTAAATTGTATCCCATTTTTTACTTTGATATGACTGCATTAAACAATTTTAATACATTTTTTTTTGAGATGGAGTCTCACTCTTTTGCCCAGGTTGGAGCGCAGTGGAGCAACCTCAGTTCACTGCAACTCCCACCTGCTGGGTTTAGGCAATTCTCCTGCCTCAGCCTTCCGAGCAGCTGGGACTACAGGCCCGCACCACCATGTTCAGCTAATTTTTTTGTATTTTTAGTAGAGATGGGTTTTCACCATGCTGGCCAGACTGGTCTCAAACTCTTGACTGCCTGCCTCAGCCTCCCAAAAGGCTAGGATTACAGGAGTGAGCCACCACGCCCAGCTTAATATTTCTTAAAACATCACTTTTAGTAAAAGTTTATAGCTTATAATACATCTGTAATTAGTGGCCTATATGGAGAGTATAGATATAAATATAGCGATTTATATTTTAAGAAAAGATCTCTGTAGATCTACGGATCTACAGAGAAAGAAAATTCCCATAGCTCCAGTTGCTGTTGCTACGCATAATTTACAGATAACAAAAAGCTTAGAGAAAGACTAGTTAAAGTAATGTATTCAAGTTCTCACAGCTGTATGTGGTAGAGACAAGTATGGTAATGAAACAGCCTGCTGTAGAGTTCATAATCTTCACCATCTTGATGTACTGCTCAGGTTAGTAAAAATTTGAGCTGCCAAGGTAATTGAGATATCAGGATTGTTTGTTAGCTCATTTACCAGAATTTTAGTGACTTAATATTATTGTACATTGGGATTTTCCAATGACTTGAGATAGAAAAAATTAGAACCCTCGGATATTGTAAATGACTGATAGATATAACATTTGTAGGAGCATTTCCTACAAAACCTGGACCTTACTATACATTCAATAAATATGAACCACTGTTATTGTGGCTGTTACTCTATAACTCCTATAATTTATTACATTAAAGTCTAACATAATGTATTTTTCCCATAGCTTACCCGATTACCAGATTCCTATATTGTTCATAAAGAGAATGCTTAACCCTGAGATATACAGAGTGATAGTAACAGAGTCTTACCTTTTTCCTCTCACAACCTAAGAAATCTTGGCTCTATAAGAATGCTAACTGATGGAATACTATGCATCCATAAAAAGGGATGAGTTTATTCCTTTGCAGGGATTTGGATGAAGCTGGAAACCATCTTATTCAGTAAACTAATACAGGAACAGAAAACCAAACACTGCATGTTCTCACTCATAAATAGAAGTTGAACAATGAGAACACACGGACACAGGGAGGGGAACATCACATACTGGGGCCTGTTGGGCGGTGGGGGGACTAGGGGAGGGATAGCATTAGGAGGAATACCTATTGTAGATGATGGGTTAATGAATACAGCAAACCATCATGGCATGTGTATATCTATGTAACAAACCTGCATGTTCTGCACATGTATCCCAGAACTTAAAGTATAATAATAAGAAGAATAAAAGAACACTAACAGATTTTTATAACTTCCAATGGAGCTATCTGGTGCAGGCACCATTGTTTTTTTGTCTGGATTACTATAGTAGCTACTTAACTGCTACTCCATCTTGAACTCTTCCTTTTTATAGTATATTCTCAGCATTGAAGCAAGAGCAATAATTTTAAAATGTAAATCAGTTCACATTAGTTTTCTTTATAAAACCGAGAAACTTTACAATGGCTTTAAGGTCCCATATCATGTGGCTCCTTCCATTACATGCACTACTTGCTCACAATAATTTGGCATATTAAGCTCTTTGTTCTTTCTTAAATACTTGAGGGTGTTGCCTTCTTAGGGATTCCACATTTGCTTTTCTTTCTGACTCCAAAGCTCTTAATGCATTTAACTCCATGGCTTAGTTTCTCATCTGCTGCAAGTTCTAGCTTGAAAATGTTATCTCCTCACTGATGTCAAACATGATAACTCTATTTTAAATTGCAAATTATATGCCCCTTCTTCCCAACCTGTCATTCCAGATGCTCTTACCCTGTTCTATACATATTTTTCCATTGAACATGCCATATAATGCAATTATTTAGTGCTTATTATATAGTTGATTGTGTTTCCCCCTGAGATAAGCTTCAAC
Organism: Leontopithecus rosalia; assembly: GCA_028533165.1. Classification (NCBI taxonomy): domain Eukaryota; kingdom Metazoa; phylum Chordata; class Mammalia; order Primates; family Cebidae; genus Leontopithecus; species Leontopithecus rosalia. The sequence continues at coordinate 108,380,702 of CM052649.1, read as the reverse complement.
AAGGCAGGAATCTCTCAATTATTCAGGAAACATATTTATTTTCCAAATTTCCATAGTTTTATAATCTCCTGATCAAAAAGTAGGAAAGAGAAATGAGAGTGGATTACAACTATCCACCCCAAAATAATTATACTATAAATTGACAAAGCCAGAAAATGTCGGCAGATATTGAGACCAGTTATGTGAATGTTAGAACTTGCTGATGTGTCTTGAGGTGGCAACTAATGTTATCTGCCATTTCATGAATTAAAGCATGTGAGAGGGTTAGAGGACTTCATTTTGTATATGTGTAGAAGAAAGATGCATATATTTTCATTTGGAAAAGATGAAGAAAAGAAAATGGTAATGGCTCAAAAGGAAATGTAATAAGCTATAATTTTGGAAGAAAAATGGCAGACTCAAAATTAACAAAAGTAGAATGATGGAAATAAAAATAAAATCTTCCACTATATGCAGGGGTTTATAAAAGTTTCTTTAATTTTTAGGCAATGTATGCCATGAATTCTTCCAAATTAAGAACAAACTTGGTAAATATTTTATTTTAGATAAATGTTACACAATTTTTAGGAATTTCAAATTAATTAGGTATAGCACATGTTATTCTCACTTAACATAAATTCACACGTGAGATTAAGATAAAATAATGTTTTAAAAGTAAACTTAACTGAATCTAAAATGTGCCCAAGACAAGAGTCATAATATCTGTGTCATTAATCTCTTTAATTTGAACATTTCTACAAACAGAAAATTTAAATTAAAGTTCTTCTCTGAGCTGTCATCCTATATTTCTAGGTTCACCTAGAATTGCACATATGCATTTTATCAAACAAATGACTTATTTGGTTGTTATGAAATATGTCTCAAATCATAGTACTATTCAAAAATGGATGTAATGAGCATAAAAACCTTCCTATCAGTAACAAGTCCAGAATCTCATATCTTTCTCTCTGTCCTTTTGTGATTATTATATCACAAAAGGACAGAGAGATAGATATGAGATTGTAAAATTATAAAAACTACCTTGATTGAGTTAATTTATTATGTAATATTTTAATGATGGTTAGTATACCAATACAAAAGCTCAGAGTAAAATATTTTCTGCAATTTATCTGCCATTATACACAATGAAACCAAAGATGCCATCACATCTATCTGTAACAATATGATCATCTGTCATCCTTGTCATTATCACTCTGGTCAGTCAAACTCACCAGATCTGAAAAAATAAGGTCTAACAACATAATGAAGATTTAAATTTTATCATCCTTGTAAATATATTTCCCAAGAGAAGTAAATAACAATGATATTTTAGTTGTAACTAAAGCAATAACAAAAATCTTTAAGATGCCTTACACAATTTTGCCAAAACTTAATACACTGAAAAATAGAAAATTATGACCTATTGCCCAAACTGCATTTATAATCACGTAGCAGTAATATCTGTCCTCTAATCTTCTCCTCAGCTGTACTGTCTCTGACTGCTCCCCTTAATCTAAAATTCCATGCCCCTTCTCCAGTGACAGCCCAATAGCATTCCCTATACACTTCTGTTAGTGTTCTATATTGTGGTAATGGTTACAATCCTTTGTCATTTCATTAGTTCCCCACACTACACTGTAAAATAATTTAGGGACAGAAACTAGTTTAATTTTTGAGATAGTATTTGCCTGCTTGCCAAAAGCTGAACCCCTGTAACTCATTGGTAGCAGAGTCCTGATTATATTCCAGTTTCAACCATGGATGAGTGATGGCTTTCCTGGACCAGGGGAAACCATGGATTGTAACTACATGTTATAGTTCCCTTCAATTTCTAATGACTGGTTTAGGTATAGGTGTTAGACACAAAGTTGGCCAATGAGAACAGAGGGGAAGCCTGCTGGGTAGCTTCTGAAAAAATATTTAATAAGCCTTAAAAAACACACACACAAGAAAGAACTGACTTTCTTTGGAGACTTTGGAGTCTGCAAGTGACATCTGTAACAGGGGCAATGACTTAGCAATTGTAAAGGGAGTTTGCCAGAGAAAATAAAGATAGAAAAAACTGGTTTCTTGGCTATATTATTTGCTCTTGAACCACCATTCCCAGAGTCATGTGTCTTTTTGGTATGAAAGATAATTAAATTTTCTCTCTGTTTAAGCCAATATGTTGGTATTTTCTGATACTTGAAGTCAAAGGTTTCCTACGTGACATGGATTTTTCCACTTAATTAAGTAGGATCATAGACATGGTAAATGAATACTAATCTTTATGTTTCCCTGCAGGATGTGAATGTTAGATGGGAAAACTTCATAGAAATATTATCTTATGCATTAGTGGAGGACATTATAGGATTTCTGAAATTCCACTCTCAATATGAACTTTCAATAATGTTCTAACAAATGCAGTGCATTATAAAGATGATGGGTTGAATCCACAAGGCATTTATCTTTTGTCTTATTAGCAATTAATTTTTAGATTGAGGAGAGGAAAAAGCAGGATATTAAATTCCTGCTACTTTAAATTTTTAGTACTGAATGTAAGGCACAGTTAAATGTGTAAAGCAAACCTAAGTATTTCTATTTAGATTCTGATATTAAAAGATAAAACCTCAATATTTGTTTATAATGTTTCCTTTCTGACATTCAAATTTAATTAACACTCTCTTGATGCTAGACAGTGTGGTTTATTTTCAAATACTGGTTTATAAAAAGCAGAGTCACAGAGAGCCGCAGATGAGGTAGGATATTATATCAAATTCTTCACAAAGAAAATATAGCACAATGCTCAGACTGGGCCTTTTTCCTTTTAAGTCAAATGCCATCGTCTTTCTAGAGCATTACCAGGCAAGAAGAAAGAGACTGCATATGTGACACAGCATTGTCATTTTGTTTGCAGCCAGTGGATAAGTAGAAAATTGAAAACACACAGGTGTAAGAAGAAGCTTTGTGATTTCTATGCAAATCTCTTCTGCATGCGTTTATTAATCAAATCATCATTTTAATCAGGTTTCTTTAGAAGGTTTCAAAATAAATAATCAAGGATAACTAGAAAAAAATCAGAAACAATGACGAGATCAGAACTAAAATATATGCAACTATAAAATTTCCCTTCAGAATTATTTTTCCTCTGGCTAAAGACATACAAGAATCTGCCACTAGTTAGAAGTCCTTATGTTATTAATATGTAAAAAGTGAAAGAGCTAGTAAATACCTAAACCTTAAAGTGTTTATATTTTTCATCCATTAATTCTATGACTGAAAATGTATTACAAATTATTAGTGCAGAAAAATGTTTTTTAGTAATATGTCTATCACAGCATTATAATAAAACACCTTAACATCAGAATACTTGTCAAACTGTGGGTGACATGGTCATAAAAAATTGTTAGATTATAAATTCACTGAGTATATGGGCCACGTCCATCTTCCTCACCTGTACCAGCATATTGCCTGGTATAGATTAAATGCTAAGGAATCATGATTCATTCACTCACTCCTGCATTCTACTCCTTCATTCCAGGACCATGTTTTTTTTGTTTTGTTTTATTTTGAGATGGAGTCTCTCTCTGTGGCCCAGGTTGGAGTGCAGTGGCGTGATCTCAGTTCACTGCAACCTCTGCCTCCCAGGTTCAAGCGATTGTCCTGCCTCAGCCTCCCAGTGAGCTAAGATTACAGGTGTGTGCCACCACATGTGGCTGATTTTTGTATTTCTAGTAGGAATGGGGTTTCGCCATCTTGGCCAGGCTGGTCTCCAACTCCTGACCTCAGGTGATCCACTTGCCTTGGCCTCCCAAAGTGCTGGGATTACAGGTGTGAGCCACTGCACCTGGCACCCAAGGACCATGTATTAAGCCTTGCATCCATTTCGGGAACTATTCTAGGCACTGGTGACATCAGGCAGATTAAAATGAAATTTTGTCTTTAAAGGGCTGGGGCTGGTGATACAGTTGCTGAAACAGATGGAGTAGAAAAGAAGAAAAACACGTAAAAAATGATAAAGTACTAATGCTCTTCAATTATCCGATGCTGGTTTATGGAGTAGATTTCGGAAATATATATATATTTCCTTGGTAAATGATAAAGGTTAAAAACAAAAGAAGTGGAATTCACTTGATTCAAAGAACAAGAGGAAGTCAGGGCTGCTACCTGAGAAAATCAGTCACATAGGTAGGAAGACAGATCTCTGCTGGTCACAAAGTCTAGGAGGGTGGGGGATTTGGAAAAGGGTTTAACAAAGAAGAACCCCAACAAATATGTGTTGAGTGACTGTAGCAAGGACGCCGGAGAAAATAATTTAGTGATACACATTTCTTCATATTGGACACTTTCTGGAGATGCTTTTTCTTAGGCTCTCCTGATTTGTTGTTGCTGCTGTTTAGATTGGTGATTTGAATGCAAATGAGATATATTGGAGGCTGAACTAATCCTCGCCACTGCTAAAGCCTAACCTGTTTGATGTTCAAAATTCCATAAAGGAGAGAGATTTTTTTTCTGGTGCACAGCCAGCAAAAGTGGAGTGGAGCTTCAATGTCTACTCGATATGGAGAAGACCTATGTGAGCAAAGCAGGAAGCCTTGATAAATGTCCTCCTGTATTCTTTCTATTTACTTTTCATCTGAGAAGATTTGGGGAGGGGAACAGGAACAAATTTCAAACATGGTGTATCTCCTGAGATGTTCAAATATAAAGAATAACAAAAGAAAAAATACCAAGCAGTTTAATTTATTTTGATTTTCATACATCCTACCACTGCTTTTACTTACTTTAACATGATAATAAGACTATTATAGGGCAAAATAATTTGGAATTTGAATTCAGAAATGAAATTTAGAAGTGAAATTGCAAAAGGCATTCATAAGGAGTTTGTTAACATACTGTAGTCCTCAACAGAGATCATATTAACACATATGAAGAATTATCATTAAAAATATTTTCATTAAATTTTTTCTTTTGAATGCTTACTTAATACCCAATTATGCCATAAATAGAATGTGTGTGTGTTTATGTCGTTTTGGTTGAATAGTAAGGGCTACAAATGTCAAACATGGAAATCATGAACGCTTCAATGGGCTCTTCCACAGAGATTTGTGCCACTCATAATAAAATCCTATAATCAATTTTAGACTCACAGCATTCAGAGTTCTAAATTTATTTATTTTTTATACTGTCTGTAAATAAAGTTTTGTTGAACACAGAACTAAGTGTAAAACAGAAAACTATAAACTCCTAACAGAGGAGAAGATAACAGAAGAGAAAATCTAGATGACCTTGGCTATGACTATGACTTTTTTTAAGTTCCAGGATACATGTGCAGAATGTGCAGGTTTGTTACATATGTATACGTGTGCCGTGGTGGTTTGCTGCACCTATTGACCTGTCCTATAAGTCCCTTCCCCTTGCCCCCAGCCCCTCCCAAAAAGCTCTGGTGTGTCTTGTTCCCCTCCCTGTGTCCATGTGTTTTCATTGTTCAACTTGCACTTATGAGTGAGAACATGCAGTGTTTGGTTTTCTGTTCTTCTGTTAGTTTGTTGAGGATGATGGTTTCCAGCTTCACCCATGTTCCTGGACAGCACATGATCTTATTCCTTTTTATGGCTGCATAGTATTCCGTGGTGTATGTGTACCACATTTTCTTTATCCAGTCTATCATTGATGGGCATTTGAGTTGGTTCTATGTCTTTGCTATTGTAAATAGTGCTGCAATAAACATACCTGTGCTTGTGTCTTTATGGTAGAATAATTTATATTCCTTTGGGTATATATGTGATAATGTAACTGCTGGATCAAATGGTATTTTCTGGTTCTAGATCCTTGAGGAATCACCATGCTGTCTTCCACAATGGTTGAGCTAATTTACATTCCCACCAACCATGTGAAAGCATTTCTATTTCTCCACAGCCCACCAGCATTTATCGTTTCTTGACTTGAATAATCACCATTCTGACTGGTGTGAGATGGCATCTCATTGTGGTTTTGATTTGCCATTTCAGAGTTCAAAATTTAAACAAGGCTGCAACTTACAGGAGTCATACACAAGCAACCAATAAATTTCTATATCTCCAGTCAAAGTCAATTTTGGCATCAGGTCTTTTGATCACAATACTTTCTATCTCAGAATATAAAATTAGTTCAAATTACATATTTCACATTATGTTCTTTTATATTTGATTTTTAAAAATATTCTAAAATGTTGTTCAATATTAATTATCAACTAGAACAATCACATTTGCCATTTTGGCTATATCTTTTAGTGAACTTAATATTGTGATTTAATATAATGCTATAAACATATCAAGCAAAAGAAGAAATTGTTTTCCTGAAAAAAGGACATTAAGTTAGAGAATTTTTTTATAATTGTTTTCTGATTATAAGATAATAAGTATATAAATCTAGGAACACTAGGAATTTGTATGGATCTTGGAAATGTATCAAAACTTTGATGAGAGAGCAGTTTTCTAATATAATCTGGGAGAACTGCTTGGAAGAAGATTGCTTATGAAAGTTAAAGTGCATTCATGTGCTTTCATGGCACTCTAAATATACTCCTATTTATTAATTGTACTACTACATATTGAAATGCTTGAATTTTTATAGTAGACACATACTGTTAACCAATTATTAATCTTAAAATTATCATATAAAAAAGATGTACTATGAAACAAACAGAAAAGGAGGGAAAACTACTGAGGAGAAGGTCCTGGTTCTAGCTCTGCTGCACTATGAAGCTTTGGAAACCTGGGCAAGCTACTTACTGCCTTTCGAACTCAGATTCTTTTTCCACAATATGAATAGTTTAATCACATAAATTTTAAAATCAAAATTTCACAAATTTTCTAATTTTGAATATCTATTTCCCACATATAACATGGATTTTACTGTTTGTTAAAATGTAGAACTATAAAGAAAATAATCTCATCATTTTATATCTACTATGTCTTACTAAGAAAAATTAATTCTTCTGTGTACTTCAAAACATATCTGGATTAATTAGGATGTTCTTTTTCTAGCCCATAAAAGGAAAGTTAAAAGCCTTGACTATGCACAGATTATAGATATAGTATGCTACATTTATGTATCTAGGTTACAAGAATCTGAAAATAGATTCTACACATAAGTGAAGTTATGCAGCATTTTTATCTCTGTCTGGCTTATTTCACTTGGAATTATGTCCTCCAAGTTCATCCATTGTGTCACAAATGGCAATATTTTCTTCTTTTTTAAGGTTAAATAATATGTGTGTGTGTGTGTGTGTGTGTGTGTGTGTGTGTTGTACCTCACAATTATTTTATCCATTCATCTGTCCATGAGCCAAAGCTTTTTTTTATATTTTGGCTATTGTAAATAATGGTGCAATGAAGACTGGAGGGCAGATATCTCTTCAAGTTACTGATTTTATTTCTTGTGGTCATATATACAGAAGAAGGTATGTGCTAGATCATATGGCAGTTCTATTTTTATTTTTTATTTTGGAAACAACTATGTTGTCTCCAATAATGGCTGTACCAGTTTACATTCGTATCAACAGTGTGCAAGGGTTCCCTTTTCTCAACACTCTTGCCAACACTTATTACCAATTGATTTTTCTATAATAGCCAGCCAACAGGTATAAAGTGATAACTCACTGTGGTTTTGATTTGCATTTTCCTGATTATTGGTGATTAGTAATGTTGAGCACCTTTTCATATATCTGTGTGTGTTTGCCATTTGTATGTCTTCTTCAGAAAAATGTTAATTCAGATACTTTTCCCTTTTTAAATTGGATTACTTTTTTTCTTTTACTATTGAATTGTTTGAATTTTTTATATATTTTTAATATTAAACATATATTTAGATACCCTTATCAGATATGTGGTTCATAAATGTTTTTCCCAATCTGTAGGATTCCCTTTCGTTTTGATGATTACTTCCTTTGCTGCACATAATCTTACTTATATGTGGAATCTAAAAAATAAAATGAAAGAAAGAAGATAAAAAGGCAAATACACAGAAACAGTACAACACTGGGGAATAAATGTATAGATATAGGTTAAAGAGTACAAACTTGCATTTATGTAGAATAAGTAAGTCTACAATAGAAAAACCACAGTTAACAGTATTGTTTTATTGGATATTGTTACTGTGTATTGTATATTGAAAATGTGCTAAAAGAGTAGATTTTAAGTGCTCTTACCATACACAAAAAGAGGTATCTATATAAGGTAATGGATATGTAAAATTGCTTACATGTAGTAAGCATTTCACTATGTATATGTATACCAAAACATCATGTTGTATATCTCAAATTTATATGATAAAAATCTAGCTCAGCAATGAGTGATCTATGGAACCATTACAACATACAGTCAGAAAATTGTCAGTAAGAGGAAAAATATAACACATAGGTGGTCAAATTAGGGCTAATATGAAAACTTAGACACTGAATTTTTTCTGGGTTTGGAAGTGGGGGAGGAAACTGCCTTTTCTTTCACTTCAAATGTCCATCGGAGGGGATCCGTTGAGTAACTTTCCTGGCCTCTCTGTACAAATCCCTCATCCCTTCATGTAAAGAGAAGTGTAAGTTATCTGACTGATGAATTTGGAAAAAAGGAACATCATGCTTGGCTTAGCCCCACCCCTTTGCAGATCATAGATTATCTCCTGGGCACTACAAGGCTTACATCTATAATAAAAGCAGGATTTTGTCCAGAACAGCTTCAGGCAGCTTCAGACCTGGTAGCCAATTGTGTCCAATCCAGGAGAGATGTATGTATAGGACTACATGGTCCAGATCGCACATCTAAGTTTTATGAATAATAAAGTGACATACTGATTAATATCCTTCTGGTGAACCTTTGAGTAAATCTCAAATAGTTCTTAACTTAATCGGCATAGAGGAGTAGTATTAATTTGGCAAGCTAAAACCACAGCAAACAGCACGTTAGATACCTCATATTTTTTCATTCCTTTCTTCAGTCTTCATGCAACCAATAATCACCAGAAAATGAAAGAGACAGACATGATTATTACTCTCCATTGAGTCTATATTCCAATGGGAGAAAACAGGCAAAAACAAGTAAAAAAATAGGTAAAATAATTGTAGATGTGTGAGGCACAATGATGGCTCTCCAAAGATGCCCACATTCTAAAACCCATGTTCCATGAGTATGTTGTTATGTGGCAAAGGCGAATTAGGATTGCAGATGAAATAAAAGTTGCTAATCTACTGACCTTGAGATGGGGAAAAAATTTTTTTGCATTATCCAGTGAGACCAATATAAGAAGAGAATTTTATATGTTGAAGAGGAAGGCAGAATACCCAGAGTCAGAGTGATGCCACATGAGAAAGACTCAACCATTCTTTTGCTGGCTTTTAAGATGGAGGAAGGGACCATAAGCCAAGGAAGGGAGGCTACTTTTAGAAGCTGGGAAAATAAGAGGGGAGTGGTTCTCCACAAAGGAACCAACTCTTTGATTTTAGTCCAGTGAAACCCATCTCAGATTTCTATGTGTAAGAATTATAAAATAATACAAACTTTGCAAAGAGGAAGTATTATGCCCACTGAGGATTATCCAAGGTATGATTCTTGCTAATTGGAAACTTTTCTCAAAGACTTGGAACCAACCCAAATGCCCATCACTCTTAAGACTGGAAAAAGAAAATGTGACATATATGCACCAGGGAATACTATGGAGCCATACAAAGGATGAGTTCATGCCCTTTGCAGAGACAAAGATGAAGCTGAAAACCATCATTCTCAGCAGACTAACACAGGAACAGAAAATCAAACACTGAATCTTCTCACTCATAAGTGGGAGTTGAACAATGAGTACACATGGACACAGGGAGAGAAACATCACACACCAGGGCATTTCAGGAGATGGGAGGCTAGGGGAGGGATAGCATTAGGAGAAATACCTAATGTAGATGATGGGTTGATGGGTGCAGCAAATCACCATGGCATGTGTGTACCTCTGTAACAAACTTGCACATTCTGTACATGTATTGCAGAACTTAAAGTCTATTAAAAATCTTCTCTAAATAATCCTATCATGATGACTTGAAGTCTGATATTTGACACTGGCAATTTTTAACAATCACCATGGGACTGAATTTAAAAAAATTATATAATATATTTGTGTTCTTTTGAGCTACTAATCTTGTCATACTTGTTACAGCAGCAATAGATAACTAATACAGCAGCAATAAATTCTATTGAGACATCTGTAATCATAATGGAATATAGTGTAACTTGGAGTGAGATGGGTGAGTTACCATGCATGTGGTAGTTCAGGCAAGCTGGCTAAAATTTTAAAAAATATTTCTAATTTTAATCATTTTAGAAAGTCTATAAACTTTCCTGCTGGCCACATGCCACCATAATGAATATGTTTTATTTAATAAATATTATGGGAAGAATAACTAGAACCCATGAGATTTTCAGTAACCAACAACAACTTTGAGGTCCTCCCCTTTCCTCCCACTAAAATGATAAAGTTTTTAAAAATCTCGTAAGTACCCTGCACCAACTGTTTGTGCTACTGGGGCTAAGATGCTAAACATAGCTAATCATCAGAGAAATGCAAATCATCAGGGAAAATCACATGGTAAGAAGATATCACATCACCCAAGTTAAAATGGCCTTCACCAAAAAGACAGAAAATAACAAATGCTGGCAAGGATATGGAAAAAGGGGAAAGCTCATACAATCTAGTGGGAATGTAAATTACTACAGCCACCATGAAAAATAGTATAGAGAAGCCTCAAAAAACTAAAAAAGGAACTACCACATGATCCAGCAATCTCACTGCTGGTTATATATCTAAAAGATAGGAAATCAATATATTGACATATCTATGCTCGTATGTTTATTACAGCTCACAATGCCCAAGCTATGAATCAACCTAAGTGTCAATCATGGATAAAGGGGTTTAAAAAATGTGATATTTAAATGCAATGGAATATATTCATAAACAAAAAAGAATGAAATCCTGTCACTTGCAGCAACATGGATGAAACTGGAGGTCATTATGTCAAGTGAAATAAATCAGGCACAGAAAGACAACTATCCCATGTTCTCATTCATATGTGAGAGCTGAAAAAAAACCCAATCCCATGAAGGTAGAAAGTACAATGGTGGTTACCAGAGGCTAGGAAGGGTAATGAAGTGTTGGGAAGAATAGGATTTGGTTAACGGGTACAAAAATATAGCTAGATAAAAAGAGTAGTATCCAGTGTTTGATAGAATAAGAGGAGACTATCGTTAACAATAATTTATTATATATTTCAAAAAGCTAGAAGATCTAAAATGGTCACAACACAAAGAAATGAAAAATGTTTGAGGTGACGAATATCATAGTTACCCAGATTTGATCATCACATATTGTAAGCTTGTATCAAAATGTTGAAAGAATTTCATTGGACAAAACTTGTTAATCGTAGGACTGTGTCTGGAGGTACCTATAATTCAGACTCCATAATCATGGTAGAAACAGTATCCTTATTTCAAGATAGCCATGATATTTCTAAATTGGTATTTGCTTCTAGAAGTACAAGCATTTTACAAGTGCAAAACTCTCAAACATATCAAATTGTACCAGGCCACTGTGAGTTTCAAAACAAACCATCATCAAAATACTGATTAAATCATGGCATTATGTGGTTTAAAAATATAATGCAAGATCAAGGGATTTTATCTGGTATTTTATGTTAATAAAAATGGTTTCATTCAATATATTTTTCCAGAAGGATTCTATAACATATAAAATTATATATAATTGTAAAAATTTTAAAAAAGAATGTGCCAAAGAATAAAGATAAATTCAGAAGATATTTCGAACAAACAATAGAGTTATTTCCTGCAGAGACTTCCTGCAAGTTTTGCCATCATGTGTAGATGATCAGTTAAGAATGGCTCAGGGATTCCACTATAACCAAATGCTAATTTAAATTAAATGCATTTGATAATGCTCAGGAACCTTCTTTAGTTCTGCTAATTCCACAAACTTTAAAAAATTTGAGTTGTGCATGTACACTTAGTTTAATTATGCTCTCCTTTGGTAGGATTAGGTTCTGAAACTGACATGCTTAACTCACAATAATCTTTATTTAATGTTTACAAAATTTGATTATCATTTTGTACACTTACTTAAAAATAAAATTACAAGTGTAAAGTCTCCTTTACACTTTCCCTTTTATTTCCTTAACATTAATAACATTTTTAAGCTTTTCCTGTCTGAGGTTTACTGGAACATTTGCATAATCAAGTAAAGATGTTTTGAGATAATTTCATGCAAGATATCCTGAGGAAATCATTTCCTGACAATTAAAATCCAACCAGGAGAATCATTTCCTGACAATTAAAATCCAACCAGGAGCTTATTACTGCTATTATAAAAAGAGAATAAAAGCAACTAATCACCACTCTATTGAAAGGTTGCGATAAATAACTGCTAGCCATGACTAGTGCATTTGATTTAACTTATAAAGTTTTTGATAATTTCATTGCCACAAAGAGGAACCTTTTGTCTTTCATGCAACCTAAGATAAAGAGTAAGGAGTAATGAATAACATTGACTATTTTATACTAATTGCAAGACGGGGAAAGGCAAGTATACAACCCCAAAGTTTACTAAATTTAGGAGATTTAACTGGGATGAGAAGGGTGTTTTTGCTGTCATCAGAAATACTGACAAATTCGATGATTATCATTTGATATGTTAAAAATCTAGAGAAATTATTACAGTGAAAATTTTTATCATGTACACTTATTCCGTACAGAGAAAATTATACTTCTTTTTTTCATTCTTAGAAGCTAAAAATCAAACAGTAACTAATTGGGATGAAGATTTCTGTGTCACTAGGCCATAGGTTTATAGCTCACCACTGGATCTGACCCCAGGTTGCTTTCCCACCTGACAAGCTTCATTCTCATATGCAAGAGAATTCCCCCTTAAGATCCCCTGACAACTTTTTCATACTATGTTTCCCTTAAGGTTTTAATAAAAGAAATTCCCTTCACTAACAATTGGAATAATTGTCTTTAATTGTTCTTTTCTTCCTCTATCAAAAAATAGTGTCTTAACTCTTGAGTACTGCAGAACAAATTTTCATATAAGAGAGTAAATGGAAACTTCCTAGAGCTATTTCATGAATAGCCTAAGAGAATCATGTGCCGTCTGTAAGAAGCCATTATTAAAAATAAGTAACATAACAGTCAGGCATATTATATGGCTCTTCCTGCCTTAAAGTTGCCTGTGTTTTAAAATCAGTTAAATATTCCGATTGTTGAATCGTTGAAAATGATTGTATAGTTGAAAACTATAGATCATGTGGCTTACAATAGTTTTAAATGAGGAGAATTTCTCTAGAGAGAAGTTGATTTTGCCCAAAGTATCTAGAAGAGCTTTGGGACCCTTTATCTGACACTCCCTCCTGTGAGGGCCAGCATTCTCCTCCCCTGGAGAACTTTTGTAAGCCTGAAGTGTATTGGTAAGGTCACAAGCTTTGGAACAGATCAGGTATTATGGTCAAGTCTATACTCCATCATCTTAATGCTGCAAGACAAGGACAAGCAAAAGCAACACCTTCAAGCCTCAGGCTCTTAGTAACTTTAAGGGTGAACAAGATGGCCTTCATAGTCCCCTAAGCTCTTTTAAATCTTAAATAGGACTACAAGCCTCTGACTTCCCCTTTCTTAGAGCATTTACTTTAAAAACGCTTCAACTGTAGATTTTCCTTGCTCCTTGAGATGTAAATTTTCTCCCAGCCTCTTTCCACTTTCACAACCTAGGAAGATCTTTCTCAATCTGGGAACCATTCTTTTGAAATGTAATCATCAAAAAAGATAGTGTCCCTATATATAATGTCCCTATATCCCACTGTCCATCAGAGAATAAGAGTTTAACTTTGATAAGCAGTAATTAGCAAACACAGATGGCCTAATCACATTGACCAACCTCCTTCCCAATATCCTTTTCAAAAGCTCACAGCAGCGCTAAAAACAGCTTGCCTTTTGTCTCTCTGAAGTTCAATTCAATCTTTCTCCCTTACTGAACTAATCTTACGTTCTCTTGCAACCATTTGAATAAAATCTTTCTTGCCCGTATAACCTGTCCCATGCAATTTTTATATGACAAGAGTTATTACAAGAATTAAGGTAGCATATGTACAATACTCAACATTGTATAAAATGATTGCTTAGTAAGTGTTACTTTGTCTCATACCCTTCTCTTTTGAACTGCAAACTTCTCTGAATGGAGATCCTTGAATACCCAAAATGTTCCTTTTCAAAGATCAGGGATAGTGATGTGATATGTCAATTGAACAACTTAAAAAAAAATGCCTGTGCATTTTGGTGTTTTGTTAAATGAAGAAATAGACTGAAGAAGCTTATCAGCAAGTTCTGTTTACATCCACTGAGCCTGCTTGAATGGTCTGCACATTACCACCAACAACAATGACAGAGCTTTGGTGGCTGCAGCTTGGCTAGAGAAAGCATAAGGTCTTCAGCCCAAATATTAACATAAATTTCAAGTCAAGAGTGAAAATACGTCCCCAAAGCCCAACTGCTGGTTTCTTCTTTAGGAACTGACAAAATCAAGAGGTAAGAATATCTACATGTCATTATATCAGGAAGCATGGAGATGACTTGCCTAGCAACTATCAAATGTAAAATCATGAAGTTCATTTTAATCTAAAGGTAATCTAGAGTTAAACCAAGGAAATCCTTCTTTCAAGTAGCAATCTGAGCAAAAACTAATAAAATTGTCATTCTCATTAGTATGAAAATTGTCTCTTTCCCTTGTTATTGTTTACTGAAATCACTTGTAAGGCTATTTGAAGCCATTTTTGTATCAATTTAATTAGATTACATGTCTCTGAACTTTGCTATATGACTGTTAAATCACAATGATGAAAGATATAATGTGAATTTTTAAGTAAATGTGGTTTTTCAAAGGAGTTTTTTCTATTATGCAGTAAGCAACCAGTCATATACCAAGATCTTTGCTGTTAGAATACTTCATATTTTTTAGACTTTCATGTGTTACAATTTCTTTTCTATCCACATTATCCTGTACCAGGCTCCAGTTCAAGTTTATAACTGACAATATTTATTTCTACCAATAATTACTACAAAGAAGAGCACTGTGAATTGTTTATATTATTGCTGTCTTTAATATTAAATTAAATTTAATTAGTTAGAATGCTGTTTATCTTAGTTTATATCCTGAATGTCAGAAAATGACTTTTGTTTCCTTAGCTAAAGACCATAAAAACACAAGAATAAATAAAAATTTAAATTTTGTTAAAGCTAGTGTGGAAAATATAAGCTGATTGTAAATTTTAAAAAAGTAATGAACAGAAAATAAAACATTTGTAAGAGGCGATGAAGAATATCATTCTCCTGAACACTGAAATTTGACTTATATTTTCTTAGAATAAAAATTTTAAAGATGAACCAATAAAGTGTTTTAAAAGCACATGGGAAAATACTAAGATATATACAAGTTTATTATCAGTTATTAACATGATATATAGAAAAAATTGAGGGAGATCATGAAGAATATAACATTTCTGACAATGTTGGCATATTACATTGGATACTTTTGCTCAACTTTACCATCAGAAAATCTGAATAAAATCTATAAATGATTTTTATATAATGGACATAGCATTAAATATTCATAATCAGCTTAGAAGTACTGATACCTAAACAAATTACTGATACCTAAGCAATATTCTTAGCATGGACACAATGCAAACTTTGCTCTTTTTAACAAGTTATTGTCAAAATTTACTTTCCTCTTTTTAAAATGGGCATTGAGCCAGTGAATCACAGAAACTTTAAATGTTGAAGTAATGCATGAAAGTCATATATTTCCCACTCTAAACTAACCTTAAATGGATCTCTAGTTGAGGAATTACTTTTTGATATTACATTAAATTAAAAAAAGGTTTTAATGCTCCACATAAACTTATAAAATACAAATTTATCAGTACATTCTTGTCTCTTACACATATAGTGGAAAAAAGCCATAAATAGGCTTTATAAGTACTATTTTATGCTGTTGCAATTAGGATAAAATAATAACAGATGTGCTATTCTCTGTACTGTATTATTTAATTATTGTTAATTCTGCTGGTATACTAGAATCACCTGGGTGATTTGAAGCCTACTGATGACTGAGCCAACCAGAAAGAGATTCTGATTAATTGGTCCAGGTTGGGGATCAGGGTATGAAGCTTCCCAAGTGATTTGATGTTTAGGAAGGATTAAGATTCATGTTGGTATATAACGGAAAGCAAAGAAATAAGGCTCATGAGTTCTAAAATGCTCCTGAGTACATTGGTGCTCTAGTTTCTAAAACATAAAATGCTAAGAATTTTTAGAACATATATTCTTAGATTTGCTCATCTCTCCATCTGGAAAATAAAATCATGTTCTCTTTGGTGCAAATAGTACAACACTTATATAGAAACCCCGCATTCTTTCAGGTTTGCAACACATCCCTAGGCCAGGAAAGGAGGGAAAAGAAGAAAACAACCTCAAGCCAATGATGTCAGTTCCCCACACTCATAGAAACCAGGCCTCCCCTCCACCCATCTCTGCCCATTTCCAAGATTCCAGAGTGCATGAGAACTAGGCTTTCCATAGCACTATCTGCTCAGCGTCTAGAAGTCTTTTATCCTTCTCCACCACCAACAAAGTTTTTGTTTCCCATACCCACTTTAAAACAAGTTGTTTTCTACAGACTTTAGAAAGGAGCCTGTGTTCTCTTAAGAGAAAGGGTTCTTGTGTTAACTTCTGTGTCTGAGTTTCGACAATGGAGAAACAAAAGGCCACTATTCAGTTAGTCTACCTAACTCCAGCTGTATCATCAGTATCTAACTCATTACGGAAAAGTCCCAAAATACCTAGAGACACTAAATACTGACAAATCCAATTTCATCTCTGTGTACAAAGAATTGGGGAATATTATGCAATCAGCAGCTGTTTGTGTGGGCCTTAAATTATAAGAAATCCAGAATAACTTTCCTCATTTCATGGATTAGGAAGTCTGTGAGGACTAACCTTTATAACTGCATGCTAAGTAAATGTCACACTTTTTAACTATCAATAAGAAAACTCTCACACAGCGAACCACAGACATAAAAATAGTCTTTTCAAATCTCACTTCAATCTCTTCAAACATTGCAAGGAACAATACATTAAATAAAAGCAGTAGACAAAGCCATGAGAATAGGAAAAGGTAATCAATAAAGCACTTTATATCTGATTGTTCATTCTATGAATTCAGTAAACAAATACATATTGGGATGGCAGCTGTATCTTGACCAAAGTGATTTCATCAAACACAAAAGAAAGAATGCTGTGTATTCAATTCACATGATAGCACTCTCCAGGAAATGAAACAAGATGAGGCTTCAGTTCACTAGGCTTGGAAAATAAATTTGATGTAAATGCTGAACATAACCATACTAAAACTATTAGAATTTTCCCACTGGGAAGAAAACTCATGTAACTTTGTGTGTTTATTCCAGTAAGTGAACAGTTTTAGGATGGTTTAAGGAGAATGCCATCTGCACAATTCCAGTTGCAAATTGTATTTACCTCTTATATTTTTATCTTTGTAACTGACATGAAGATCATTGCCAGCAGGGAGTACTCATTCTTGTCCCATCTCCATCATCATAGTGATTAGGATGGAGTTTAGCTTGAGATGGATCTTTAAATGCATGAAATTGAACGAATAAATATAAACCTAACTAAAAGCCTCATCCTCATGGGAACATTTATACAAGGGACCTGTCTCTCAGAAATCCCTCTTATCAGCTATATGCTTCCTGGGAGGAATAAGCACCTTTTTCTCCACATAACGTCAGTCAAAGTACAAAATATTTTGAAATCTGTTTTCCACTCAACTTGTTTTACAAAAGTAGCAATAAATACTGTAAGTGATAAAAGTGTAACTAAATCTTCATACATTAATTTAAGGGCCTAACTTTTATTTTACTTTCTTGGCTCAGGTCAAATTTTAAGTACAATATAGTAATTGCTTATTTAACATTTTTATTTATTTATTTATTTAAATAGACAAAATATTTATATGTATTTATCATATAAAACATGTTTTGAAATATGTATACATTGTGGAATGGCTACCTCAAGCTATTTAATATATACATTAATTCACATGTACATTTTTATGGTGAGTGTGTATTTCTTAATTTCATTTAGTCTTCACTTCCTTTCCTTCTTTTTGTTGAGAACTTTCTGCATATGTGACAGCATTTTACATAATTAACTCAAATTTCATTGCTTACCTCTTCTGTACCAAGATTTAGATTTTAACACACCACTTTGTAGCAGTCCATCTTCTATAGAGAACCACTTTCATAGAGGAAACAGGAACATATTTTATCTCAAGTGAGGAAACCAACATTTCTGTGAATGAGTTTTCACGTTATTCATCCTAATAAGAGTTCGATAAAGTGAAGGAATTGAATGGGATCATTTTAAGTTTCTTCAACTCTGCTACCCTACGGTTTCTTGTTAGTAAAAGTAGGGATGGTAGGTGCTGCCTTTGATAATACTGCTAATTTAAGAAAAAATGCACACTCTAAAAGAATATTTATTTAATTACTAATTACTTTTTCTATATATATTTTTGTTTGTTTTATAATTTTTTACCTGTGTTGTACTCATTTTACCACTGTTTTGTTTTTGGAAGTTAGAGTAAGATTTTTTAAATAAGTTAGGGTAAGATTCAGATAAATGATGAGAATCTACAGAGCAAGACTTACAAAACAAAGTTATTTCAGGCTGAGCCACAAGTCCAGAAGAAGGTGCGGCAAGGCATATCAGGGGAACAGTAATTAGACTACTCAGCTGGAGCAGCCTTTTCTGTACTGGGGAGATTATAAAGATAGGCTTTCAAGTATTTTCGTTAGAACTGCCAAGCCCAGAGGTAAGACGTTTAAATAGCGATAGTCCTAAACCATCAGAATTTTTGGTTTGAGATGAAATGGCGCGAGGAGAATTTCTCTGTTGGGTATTGGCAGAACGGAGTGGAAACTAAGGCAAGAGGTCAAGTGAGCAGTCAGGTGGCAAATGCAACCTTCAGAAAGGGGATGATAAAAGCACAAATGAGGAGAGTCATTGGGAGAGACATTGAGAGTCAAGGGAGACATGGCAAAAACTTAAAATTACTTAGATTAAAAAGAATGAGAGAGATGAAAAAGCTAACTGTAGCTGAAATTTGGAGTTTAGGTAATCAGAAAAATTACTGAGAAGTCATATGGAGGAGCTAATTTTAATATTAATTCTCTAAGAACTGATTGGTAAGTCCACTTAGAAAAAGAAATCTGTTTTATAAAACCCAGAACTTCAGTACTGTATTTTCAATATCACATAAGATGCAGTCATTATTTGCTACAACTATAAAGTTTTTAAAAGGAGGTAACATAAACCAAATACTCCTTTTGTTGTCATAAAGGGTGGTTTGAATTGGTTGAAAATAATAGTTCCAGATGATATTTTTGGACTTTTACTGGCAATATTCATATTGGTAAATGTATGAAGTCATAAGTCACTGTAATCACAGGAATTCAGTTCTCAGTCCTTTTGAAATGTACTTCACTGAAATATATATTTAAATATATCACAAACTTTTATTAAGGCAAAGCAATAGTTAATGCTTTGTCAGAATTTTTAAAATATCACTGATAACTTAAGTTTTAAACCACAAACTTAGATTTTTTTTAAACAAAAGCTGATTTATTCTTATATGAACATTTTTAGAAGATATAAAGAGACTATTGTATTAGACTTTAGTTGGACGAATTATACTCTAAATACATTTATTCATGTGCTATTACATGTTATAATTAAAGCTAGGCTACACTTGTCAAAACAGTTTAATAAAGAAAACTTTTCAGCTTTTTTAGATTTGTATCATGATCATTTGTTGACTTTCTAATTCACAACATGTAGTTCATCAAAAATGAGACTTCTACAAATGAATTGGTAAGGTTTTAAGAAAATCATTAGGCTCACCTGACAATATAAACTACAAAGATATCTAAGTAAAATGATTACAAATAAGACGAAAACAATATCATTAGCATCAACTAAGGCAAATACAAAAGAATCCTCCATATTAACAAAGAACATGAGTAATTTGGTAAGAAGTGTCACAAATTAATAACAATAATTTGTATTTGTTCAAGGTTTTACTGTATGTGCACATTCATTAAATAATTAGGGCCTCATAACAACATGTTGGCAGGTGGTGTCCTTTAGAAAAGGAATGCAGCAGAAATTGTTAGGAAACTGGGTGGTAATAGAAGATAGGCAATTAATGTTACTACAGAAATACATATTTAGAAATAAAATGTGTGAAACCATGTAATTTGAGAAACAAGTACAGGACCGATACCTTGTGAAGGATTAGATAAAATTAAGCAGGGGTAATATATGTTATTTCTATAAATGTGACTAGAAGAGACACGAGTTGAGGTTTGAATAAATAAATAAAACAGAAGATTCAACTGAGCTGAACTATGTATGTAACCCACTCTGTGTTAGCAGAAGAGCTTTTATCACATGCAAATAACACAGTAAAATTTAAAGCAAAACATTGGGTAAATAGTAATTTCCTATGAGACCATACATACTCTAGTTAGCTCCAATCTAGAAGATATTATAAAAGTTTGGGAGACATTTCTGACCTATGAAAAGAATGAGGTAGAATAATTTAGTGGTTCTGTCTATTCAATAACTCTGAAGGCTGCAGACTTGTTGAATTCTGAAATTGCATATCCATGTTGCCTCATCCATTGTGCATTTCAGCATTGCTGTCTAGGAAAGAACTGAAGCTTGTAGTCCCAACGTCTTAGAAGTTCATTTGGGGTTTGTGTAATTGCAGCATCCTTCTGTTGATATTGTTTATTATATTGAGGAGTCCAGGTGATCTCAGGATACATACTTAATGACTCGATAGGCCCATTAGGTAGAAAGGGTGGCACCATTATCTTCATTTTAAACCAAACTCAAACCTGGTTGAGTAATTTGATCAGAAGCACTTAAGACCTCGGAGTATCGAGACTCAAACACAGGCTTTCTAGTTTTGAATTGATATTTTTATACTAATATATTCTCCTCTAAATTAATATTATATATATGCATATGATTTACATCATCATGATCCTAAATTTCTGTAGAAAGACATTTATTTGGCTATTCTGGAGAGATAAGTATGTATCTTAAAATAAAGTTTATGTAACATTTGGGGGACAACTCATATAGGAACCTAATTATAATGGAAAGACTACTTATTCAGAAATTTGCCAACTAAAAATTTAGTATGCAGTTCTAAAATGTTTAACTTAAAAATGCCTATTGGTAGCTATTCTCAGACAGAATTCGAACACGGTTGTTACAAGTTGTAATAAAACTCAATTCTCATTATAGTAAATGTTAATGTTCCCCACTAAGTGTTCAGCACGGTTATTGTAGATTCATTTCTATCTGTGTTTAAAATAAAATGACATCCTAATTTATGGTGAGATTAAGTGAACATTAGGTAATACAAAAATATAAGAAAGCAAAGTCTTCAGGAGTCTATAAAATATCCAAATTATTCAAACACCAAAAAATTATCCCTTTGAAACTGGTTGGCATGACTTGAGCCCTCACCCACATGAAGATTGTTTTCCATTTCTGGTTATATGGGGACTGCAAACAAGACCATGTGAGTAGTTTTGGCCAGTGAGACATGCAAACACATCAAAGCACCAATCTTTGGTACACAAATCTTAACTGATGTAAAAGCAGTAAAATTCTCCAGTTGCCCCTTACTGTGTTGTGATGATCCTTGATGAGAATGTTTGATTCCCAGGGTCAATGCAGCCTTTATTATTGAATGACTACTTGAGAAACACCTGCTCTGAAGATTCTCCCAGGCCCAGGGTGAATTCTGACACAGAGTTCACAACAAATAACTCAGATGTCTCTGAGATACTGGGGTTGTTACCATAGCATGCAGCCTAGTCTATCTTGACTAACACAAAAATCCATTTATTTTTCTATCTTATATCTCTCAACACCTTTCTAAGCAAATTCCAGTAAACGATGACGTTCAGCTCTACGGATTACCTGGACACAACGCAGGATCAATGTTTTAGGTGGTGCTGAAACATGGTTAAGAATATGGATTGCGGAGGCAGACTGCTTGCCTTATAATTCCAGGTTGACAACTTACTGGAGCTAAGATTGTGGGCTGTCAGTTTTCAATGCCACAGTTTTCTTATATGTAAAATGTGAATAATAATTGTGTCCAAGACATCGGATTGTTATGAAGGAAAAAAATGATGTTATGAAGAAATCATATTTGTATTCAGGCAAAAAACTTAGAAGAATGTTTAGAATAAAGTAAGCTTTTGATAAGGATTCCACGGCACATGTTTTGCTGCCATGAACTCTGACCTACTTGAGACACACATTGTTTTATTTAGCTGGTCTAAAATCCCTTTGAGTGGTTAGGATAATTGACAATTACGTTATGAAATAGAGGGAAATCATATCCATAGCCTAATAACAAAAGTACAGAAATGCTTTTATTAGAGTTTTAATGCACTCTTTAGAGGTTCCATGGAGTAGATCTATTGCTACTTTTGGCTCTAGGGATCAATGTTAAATAGATGAAATTCACAAATGAAACACCAGTATACGATAGTGACACATTCAGTGTCAGTGGCATAATTCTAAGAACCAGAACTTCTTAGAAAAAGGATCCAAAATAATAGTCTTTGGACTTAGAGAAAAAATTAAAAGGTGAAGCCGCTGGTATAATTCATGCGAAAATGAAGCTTGCATTATTCAGCAGCTCATTCATTTTAGATGGTAGCTAAATTGCCTGAAATCCCTTTCATATTCTGCTAAGATCAAACACATTAAGAATGTCAAAACAACATTAGGTAACCGTTTTCAAGCATCAAAATAACTGATCAGAATAATGGAAAGCTTTACATAGTTCGGGGCTATGAAGAACACAATTAAATGGTGACATTGGGGAGAGAGAAAACATGGTGAGTCATGCTTGCAGCACAAAATGCCAGCCCAACACTTACCAAGAAGCAAATGTTGGCGGAGTACAATTTCTCCATTTATAAATAAGTGTATTAATTCCTTTGTTATATATTAGTATTAGAGATATGTTAAGTTTCAGAAAGAAGTTAACATATTAGTCTATGAGTCTAGAAGTTATAAATTATAAGCAAAATTTCCTCCTTATTTTCCCTGTGTCTTCACATAATTCTATACCCCATGTTGATTTAACTGTATTTTAAAGAGAGAGCTATTTGAAAAGCTTCTTTATATTACACTTCAGGTTTATTTTTCTCCAGCAGATCAGCATGATACATCCAAATGCTTCAAATGAAATGACAGTCTACATAATTGCTACTCCACTAAGATAAGGCCAACTGCAGTTTTACGTTCAACACTACCGTGTGCCCGAATTGTAGCATCACATCTAACAGTATTTCAGAATCATGTAACTTGAAGAATTCAAAAACTCCAAAACATTTACTGTAAACATTTAAACTGTGTCAGTTACACACTGACCCAGAGAATGTGTTGTGATTTTGTGAAAACGTCTAGTAATTGTCAGATGCTGTGCACTTTATCTACTTTTGTAATATGCCTTTTTATAGAACTTTATTGTTCATACTTCCCCACATAGAAATCATCAGAATTTTATCAAAGTATATTACAATGTAATCTTTTGCTACAACTTGGAGCATAAGTCATAGCAAAATGTGCTGCTGACAGAGAATTAGAAGCAAGAAACAAAGTCTTCAGGATAATTACAAGACTCAGCATCACATTATCACATATAATCCATGGAAAAAAATTCAGTCAAGGTGGTGATTAATGACTTGATCACACCATTCCCCATGCAATTATATGCAGAACTACTCAGACTTTTCTTCATGGAGCACCAAAAAAGAGCTATAATTAGACTCTAGATTTTCTATAGATTCAAGGTCTTGTATAGCTTCAGAGACTGTGAGTAGCTGCTGCCCTGGTCATGCTGAGCTGTCCACAGAAAGCCATGTCAACTGCATTATATTCCTTTATTCATTTAATAATTAGGATGCAGTTAAAATTCAAACACAGGATAATTTAGGATAATTAAACCACTTCTGCTAATAGATTCATTTCTTCCAATATTATTCAATGAATGAGGGAATAAATGAAGAACATCGAATTGGAAAAGTGAAAAATTTCTGTTTCAGTATGCCCTTGTAATTTTGTTAAGATATTTTTAGATTTGGCTTAAGTACAACCTTAAAAATGTGTTTTATTTCCCTTTACAACTGCTATAACTATTGGTAGATGGAAGACAACTTTGGTCACTTTTTATTTTATATTCACCTTTCATCAGTAGAAATACAATAAACTCCAAAAATGGGATAATCTTTGTCTAAAGTAAACAAATATTGTGTATTCCAAGTTAATTAATGCCTTTTGAAATATGTTATATGTTTAGAGTATGAATGGATATTTTCATAAGAAGTGTCTTACCATTTTCCATTTTGTGGAAACATCACCTTCAAGGGAGTATGAATCCTAGCTCTGTGGTAAACACTATGTGTAAATAAAAGTGTTCAAATGCACATTGCTAACAA
Organism: Leontopithecus rosalia; assembly: GCA_028533165.1. Lineage (NCBI taxonomy): Eukaryota > Metazoa > Chordata > Mammalia > Primates > Cebidae > Leontopithecus > Leontopithecus rosalia. The sequence continues at coordinate 108,356,050 of CM052649.1, read as the reverse complement.
AAAAAAGTTTCAAATATCTGAGGGAAACATTTCTGTTTAAGGTCTTTTGGAAGAGGAAATATGTACTATATTTTATGATAATTTAATGGATGATGTGTAGAGCTTACACCTCAACATTTACATTTTGAAAGCAATGTTGGTTGATTACAAAAAACTGTGCTGTCACTAATGACACTTAAATTACAAGTTCGCAGGCAAATATTATGATGCTTTATGTTAACTGGTTTTTGTTTTACATATTTGTATATATGTAAAAATATAACTAAGTTTCAGTGAATGCTGCAAAATTATCACTTGGGCAAGAAAACCTATTGGCAAAATGTATGCCATGCATTAATAAAAAATTAAATAGCATGAAATAAATAAATTCAAAATAAGTCTTAACACTGCCATAATCTAATATTAAATGTTGATTATAAATAAACTATCATAAGAGAGTAAGGTACTTATTAGTAAGGTCAAAACTATAACATTTTGGGGATGGTATTCAACTCAGATTTCTAAGCCAGTAGTTAGTTATTTCTGTGAATAAAAACAGGCGTAGTTTTGGCATATGTCACCAATCACACAGAAAAATATGATCTTTCATGGAGAAACCTTGTCTGTGCTTAGAGAAAGAGAAATGGATTTGGAACTCTGCAGTTGTTTCTAGGCTTCTGGCTCAATGTCCTTAATCAACCAGCTTGAATGATTCAATTGTATTCATCTTGTTTTATTGCAAGGAAATTATCTGTTCTGTGGGGGGTGTGTGGTTACTAGAAAGTTCTACCTTGAGACCAGGGTTGGTTCCAAGATATCACGGTCTTAAACTAGAGGGTGATTATTAGGTCACAGTAATTGGCTGAAAAGGCAAGAGGGGTTGAAGAAAGAAAACTGCATGTCTCTACAACTGTTTATAGTATTTAAGGATCTAGCTCTTGATAGACATGTGAAAGGAAGTAATTATTTAACTATAGAAATATGATAAACCCTGGTTTTATTTATATCAAGACTAAATACATGCATTAAAAAGTTAAGAACACATTATTTTGGTATTTAATAAGTCTATTATTTATTTATGTGACTCATATCTATTAAACACACTAATAATACAGATAAGAAATTTTAGATTGTGGCCTTTCTTGATTATGGATCTATGTTTTGTAACTTTCTGATTATTGTAAGTTGGATTATTTTGCTTTCCTTATCTTCATGTCCACCACCTACAAAATATAATGCATTCTGAATAAATACTTAACATGACATTCTGATTTTCACTAATTTGATTGCTCTTTCAAAAAATAAGGCCTATTTTCTTTTTGTATTCCATATAAAATATATCATTTTTAATAAGAAGCTTCAAAAATACTATTCCAAATTACCATGATATAGCTTGGAAAAGGCAACAAAGAAACATGATTGAAGGCTACCTCCCTGTGCAAGGATTATAGTTTTGAGATCAAAAGCCAAATGTTCATAAAAGCCACTGGATTCTTTATCAAGTTGTGCAATAAATACATTTCCACCAAAGATGACTCCCTTTACTCTTACCACTAAATGAACCAATTTCGTTTTCAGGAACCTGTCCTCATCATAACTCTAGAGGAGAGAAACTCATTTCTAACTCCAAGACAAAATATCTTCTCAGTTGAAATTAATGCAATTGGAAGCTAAATTTGGCCCATGGTGGGGGGTAAATTTTCTTAAGTTAGTAAATAAGACTGAAGAGAAGGAATTTTATTTGATGTTAGAAGGATTCCTTCTTTCTTTTAGAGGACAGCAACAGCCCACAGTATCTTTCAGCTCTGAGGGGGAAAAGATTACAGCCAATGCTAAACTCATCCTCATACCAGAAGCGTTTAGATTTTCCCCTATAATTCTCTTATAAATGTGAATTCACTCGGAGGCAGAGAGCTTGCTAATTCAGGAGGCAAAGCACCCCACAGCCTCGATGTAATAGTTTATGGTACCTCTGGAAGAATGCTGAGTATGAGGAGGGCTTGGCAACATAGAGAGAGTTCAAGAGAAGGTTCTTGAAGTACCAAATGGAAGTATAACATATGCAGTGTGTTAATTTCTATTTATGATGTGGAATATGATATTGCATTTAGAAAATTTGGATATGCACTCACTGTAACTTCTCCAAACACCATTAGATTGGCTACCCATTTTGATGAATGTTAAACTGAGATTAAATGAATCACTACTTCATTTTAATTCTGAGGAACATTTGTTTTTTATCATTATTTACTATTGTTTATTGATATAACAGTACTTCCACAGACCAAAATATTTTATTACATATATAGCTGAGCATATAATTCATAATTGTATAATATAGAAAATAAACTTCTTGGTATTGTCCTCAGCACTTAATAATGAAAAACTAGTGACAAACATCTTTAGAAAAAAATAATAAAATAGTCCTTCAGTATTAAAATTTCCTAGTAAAAAGCATTAGATCAAAGTTAAGAATATGACATGTTAATGCATAGATGACTTAGGCATAAATAAAATGAATCAAATCCCAGCTCTTATAGTAAATCAAAATAGGTGAAATCTGCAGGTTCACAGTTTGTCATAGGTCAACTGCAAAAACAATGCATTCATATTTTTCATCATTCTGAGGTCTTTAATGATACAACATTTAAAATAATGCATACCCAGGATATAAGCAATGTGCTGCATACTTACCAGGTGATTTTTATGCCACTTTGCTGAATGCAGGAATAATATATTTGGGCTTTTTATTGCTTGAGTAGAAGGTGCTCATTATTTATTATTTTATGTTTATAATATAGAAAATTTTAAAAAATCAGATTTTTTTTGTTTGTTTTTTAATGGCATACATCACACGGTTGTAGTGGTCGATTTCCTCAAGATCGTCTTCTGTGGTTTTGGTGCAGTGGGAGGAGGCACAGTTGCAGGTCTGACAGGGGGAAAGCTGTTACTGTGGCTTATTCCCAGTCCCCCATTTTCTAGTGGGAAAGGAGGGAGATGGGGTGGAGGAGGGAGGGGAGGGCCTTGGTGAGGAATCTTTCCTGGTGGGTGGACAGGTTCGCTGTGTAAGTGGACCTCCCTGTTTTTTATGTTATACCGGGTATCACAGTCAGGACAATAGCCATGGTACTGTACTTTTTCATTAAACCGAACTCGTTCTCGAGGCCCTGCCTGGGTACATCTGTCTTTTTCAGGTCTATGCATCAGAGGCTGCACTGAAGTCTTGTCCAAGTTACTGTTGGGTATGCAGCAGATATCTCCGTTTGGAATTTTGTTAGGTCCACCTGGTAAGCCTCCATTTCGTAGAAGGGTGCCATTGGTCTTTAGGGGATTGGCAGTTGGAAACACCCGTTTGGGGTCTTCACACTTCACAGGTGTCAACCGTGGAGGAGGTGGTGGAGGGTTTGGCTTTCTCAGGACCGTGAGGATAGCAGATGGGTGTGCTGGGGGTTTAATAAGTGGTGCATTAGCCTGCACTTTGATCTTCTCTAGGCTGGAAGCTGTTGTGCCACTTGAGCTACTGTTCAGCGTGTCTGTTTTGGAGCTGTCAGTCATCTCATCCTCCAGCTGTAGGTCAGAGGTCAGGGTGTCAATCTGGTCAACCACCTAGTGGAAAGGACAAGGTAATTGTGTTGAAGAATAACCCAAAACAAAGTATCCTAGAAACAATTTCTTTCTGTCTAGGGGAAATCTGCTATGGTAGCCTTAACTGATATTGAACTGTGCATTCCATTACTGCTTGATGTTTTCAGTCAATAAATTTACAGAATAGCGACCATCACACAGAGGGCCAACTGTTTGATAACATAATTCCAGATGCCTAGAACATAACATATGATTTATGTATACATTCTATTCCTGATTCTGCTATACCCATCCACAAAAGATGAAACCTGATATAGGCATATAACTGATTTTTAAAAATAATCAAAGGGAGTTTTCCTTCTGCTTAACATGTAGAAAGCTGTAGGAGAACACTGCTTCCAATTTTGAAATTAGAAAAAGACAGATAATCTGCCAAATCATAACTTTTCATGAGATCAGCAGAGACCTGCCCTCACAAGGCAACCAAACGAACTGAACAGTCAAGTGTTTCAAGCTCTCTGAAGATAAACAGAAGACATCAAGTGTTCAACCTTTAGAAAATCACAGGAACAAAAGGCATCAGCCATCAGAGTGAGTAAAGAAAACAACTAAAACTTTGATGGCCAATTAACGTTTGAGTATGTGCTATCGTGACAATTTAGAATCCTTAGGAATCACAGATACAGTATCATCTACACTCATTCTTGGCCTTCTTTTCATGGACCTCTCATGCTGAGGGGAGGAAAGAGACTGAAGAGAGTTCCCTGTTGGGCACACAGGCACAAAATCCCATCCATTTCTCAGACTCTTCTCCCTTGCAAAGCAGAACCTTTACTGGTGCAGTAGCAAGAAACCCTTCAACCTCTAAGACACAAAATATCTTTTGCTTCTGGGAGAGGGTAGAAGCAAAAGCTGTCTCACTTTGGAGAAAGTCAAAGAAAATTATTCGAGCCCAGGACCCAAAACTAATAAAAAGCAGATGTTTACTATCACTAGGGGAATGACAGGAAGTCACAGCAGTCAAGGGCTACCACAGGCACAAGGCAGTGGAGGCAGGGACTCAGTTAAGGCTGGCAGAGGCATCAGACCATAATGCAGGTCAGAACCCAAGTTAAGGAGAGAGGTTGTGAAGACAGGAACATTGAATGGAAGCATCTTAGACAATGCAGTTCTAAGGAGTGTTTGGCAAGGATGCTGGGGAGACTGACATCTCCCAGGGCTACCTTAACATCTCTGCCCTTTTCAGTCATTTGCTGGGAGCAGCAGTGTGGTCACTGCTCAAATGCTGGCTTTCAGAGTACAGCATTAGGGTCCTCAGTCATTTACACGCTCTGCATTCAGAGGTCTTGGAGGTCATTCTTCTAGCCACTGCTCATGTGCTGTTATACATATATAAAAATGGAAAAGTTATGGATTATTTTAAAAAGAGTTTATGTAAGAAGACAGTTCCTTCATTTCACACATTTCTATCCCATTTATTCCATATGGAGATTTTTCCTTCCTCTCTTTCTTAGGTCTAAGTTTAATCAACTGTGAAGTTGGCTCTCTGTCACACGGTGGCAGGATTGGGCTCAAAATGAAAGCACCAAAAGCATCTAGATGTTGGACGAGATATAGACTTTACTTCGTCATGAGACTCTCAAGTGATTGATTCCACCAGGCAGGTAAATGTCACCAGGGTTGAGTCTTTGGATATCAAAGGTCTGCAAACTCTACAGTTTCAAAGTATTCAACAAACATAATAAATTCAACAAATTTCCTTTAATGTTTCCTATTTTAGCAAATGACAACACAAACCTCCCATTTGAAAAATCAGAAATCCAGAAACTATATTTGATTTCACCCTTTCACTCTTCTTCTGGTCAGGAGAACAAGTCCTTCTATTTTAGCTTCTAAATAATAAATCTTAAATCTATCCACTTTCCTCCATTTTCACTTCTGTAATCCTACTCTGAGCCTGTATGATTTACCATATGGACTTTCCAAAGGCACTTTGCTTCCTTCTTCTTTTCAGTAGTCTTGACTCTTTTTTTTGAAACAGAAATGTGCTTTTGTTAACTCCTTATTTAAATCCTTTTGATGCCTGCTCATTTCTCCTGTGATAAAGATCAATTCTTAAGACAGACATCACGATTCTGCATAGTCTCAGTCAGTGGCATACTGGTAAGTGTTGATCAGCTGGCTCTTGGCATTGTAAGAATGTCATCTTTCAAAAGGTTTATCAACTTTCAGGTGTAAAATCTCACTGTGGTTGCTTACAGGTTAGTAATGTGACATTACTGAATCTGAGGTTGGGAAGAAATGTGCAGTAGCACACAATCAAAAAGTGTTTCCACTGCACTGATATACTATACATCAATAAACAGGAGCACAAATAATAGTGAACTGTAGTTAATCATTAAAAGTAATGGAATAATTAGAAAACCTTGGTTTTTAATGTAATTTGTTTAATTATAAGTTTATTCAGTTTCACTTTTAATAACTGTTGTGATTAACAATCAACCAGCTCACACAATTTTTAAACACATGATTGGCTCTTTAGCTTATATGACTGGAACCTTTAGCTCTTTAGGTTCCACTCACTGTCTCACACTCCTAAATAACTCTCAATCCTCAACTCTCTGTTTCTGTTTCCAATATCTCTAGTCTTCTTTAGGCCCTCACAATTGCCAGTCTGCTTCCTGCCACAGAACGTTTGCACAAACTAATATTTCTTATTGATATATTCTTCCTTCTTCTCCTAGTCTAGTTCACTCTTACACATCTTTAAAATCTTGGCTGAAGAGTCACATGTGAAGTAAACCTTCCCTGTGGTAAGATAATTATAGGTCAAGTTAATGTGTTAAATGTTCACAAGGTGTCTTCTTTCATGCGAAGGATTCACATTATTTTAAATTACATTTTGAGTGATATTGTGAGTAGCAGAATCATGTTTCCCAGCTAGACTCTAATCTCAATGGGAGTAGAGACCTTCTTTGTTTTTCCTATTGCACTCTAAAGGCCTAATACAACAATTGGTACTATTTAGGAGCCCAGCAAACATTTCTTAAGTAAATGCTCCGAGGGTTACTCCTTCAGTTTAAGTGTGAGCAAAAGCATTTTCTTTCCAATTAGATTTTTGGAAGTGTTTGTTACTTCAAAACTTGCTCAGTTATTCTAGAAGAAAATGGGGAAAAAAATTTATCCATAATGACCACCAAGTTGGTTGCATATTCTCTGGCTCTATATAGAAATTAAAGTGAAAGGCTATCTAAAGAATGTGAGAGGCCGGGCGCGGTGGTTCACGCCTGTAATCCCAGCACTTTGGGAGGCCGTGGCGGGTGGATCATGAGGTCAAGAGATAAAGACCATCCTGGTCAACATGGTGAAACCCCGTCTCTACTAAAAATACAAAAAATCAGCTGGGCATGGTGGTGTGTACCTGTAATCCCAGCTACTTAGGAGGCTGAGGCAGGAGAATTGCCTGAACCCAGGAGGTGGAGGCTGCAGTGAGCCAAGATCACGCGATTGCAATCCAGCCTGGGTAACAAGAGCGAAACTCCATCTCAAAAAAATAAATAAATAAATAAAAAGAATGTGAGAGCTAGACATTCTTGGCTCATGTGTCCCTTTCCTATTTCACCTGGAGGTATCTACCCTGAACATATTATTGTATTAAATACTGCAGCAAAGGAGAGAAAACGTGTCTACGGTGAGGGAAGTGAAGCTGTTATTTAGAGATGAATAAATGCCACCTCAGACCCTGCTGGTTCTATGCTTCCTACCTGGTTTAATCTCTCTTTTGTTAATTCCTGAGTGCCTATAAAATGCCAAGAGAATAAAAAACAAAACACTGCTTTAATGGAGCAGGGAATCCAGTGGAAGGGCCTGACTTTGACTAGATCCTCAAACAAGTAATTTTAAAAGTGCAACTGGCTCAAGTGCTCTGAAGAATGTAAGATGCTATAAGAGGGGAGTAAGACCCCATCAGAAAGGTCAGTGAAGCATTCTGTAAGAAAGAGTTGGGAGCTTACTGGCAGAAGAGTGGTTCAAGCAGTCTGCTCAGAAAGAGCCTGATAAAGGTCCTGTGACAGACAGAAAAATCACCTGAGTGTGAGTGATTTAAAGACTGTTTTGGCTCAAGGAGACTGTGAGAGATGAAGTCGGAGAGTTAGATAGCAGCTATTCTGTGAGAGCCTTTGGGATGAGGTGACAAAGTACCACAAATTTTTTTTTAAAGAGTTGCAGAAGTGAAAGAAGTAGTATTCAAACAGATAATGAGTAAGTGCTTTTCAGAACTAAATTGTCTTCTAGTTAAAGTACACAGAGTTTCAAACAAGAAAATATAAACAAACCCTCACACAAGCATACCATAGTGAAACTAGAAAACACTGAAAAACAATGATACAACTTTTACAACAACAAAAAAAGGAACACCAAATATTTATAAAGTAACAAAAATTAGGCCAACAGACTTTCACACAAGTAACTGTGGTCCCAAGATGATTTAGAAATAGGTTCATACTGAAAAATAATTGGGAATGTTAATATAGTTTAACTGATACAGAAGTGAGATAAATAGATATTTTTAGACAACAAAGACTGAGAGAGTATTGCTCTTATAGCTCAGTACTGAAAGTACTGCTAAATGAAAATTCAGTGGAAGGTAAATAATCAGAAGGAAGAACTGGAATGTAAGAAACATAGGCCAGGTGCAGTGGTTCATGGTTGTAATCCCAGCACTTAGGGAGGCTGAGGCAGCTGGATCATGAGGTCAGTAGATCAAGACCATCCTGGCAACATGGTAAACTCTGTCTCTACTAAAAATACAAAAATTAGCCAGGTGAGGTGGTGGGTGCCTGTAATCCCCACTACTCTGGAGGCTGAGGCAGGATAATTCCTTGAATCTGGGAGACAGAGGCTGCAGTGAGCTGAAGTTGTGCCACCATACTCCAGACTGGTGATAGAGGAAGACTCCATTTCAAAAAAAAAAAAAATCAACACAAAAGCAGCACAGATGAACAAAGACATTGGTAAACAAGTAAGTCAAATTATGGTTTTATTACAAAAAGTAACATAGTAATGACTAATTTGGGATAGGGTAAGAAAAATGTGAAGCTAAAATACTAAAAAAAATTCACGTCTGACTGTAGAATAATCAGAATTAAAGCATTTAAGGTCATTGTCTTTATTTTGTGTGAAGAAAATTATTATCTATCTGATACTGATTAAACTTTATTAAGTCAAAAGTGCATGTGTAAATTTTATAGAAACTACTGAAATAATAGATATAAAATTATCACTTCCAAAATAAATAGGAAATAAAAAGTAAAGAAAACTCAGTAAATCTAAAAAAGGCAGAAAATGAGAAATCTTAAAAAGGACAACAAAAAGCATCATAAATGAAAGTCACTCTAGCATATAATAGAATAAAATGATTGCAATATATTTGCAATCACAACAATGTAAATAGATTAAAATAATATACAAAAGTAGGGATTGCTACCAAAAAGAGACATGGAAAGACAATATAAATTTATAGAAATAAGATATATCAGACAAATATCCAAATGAAACCTGATGCAACTATATTAATTTCAAGCACAAAACAGCCCACAACTTTCTTAAGCAAAGCAACATTATAGTATCAATACCAACTTAGGTGAATAAATAAAATATAATTGAGAGTTCATGTTCAAGTATACACACAAACATACACACATGCACACACAAGTGGTAAAAAGATTATGAAGTAGTAATTCACATAGAGTGAACACAAATTTCCAAACATCAAAAACCACGCACTCAGTCTTACTAGTAATTGAGGTAATGCAAATTTGAGAAAACAACATAACATTTCAAATTCAACTATTTGGTAAAAATGAAACCACCTGAATCCCAATTGTTGATGACGATGTGTATAATTAGAACTTATACATTGTCAGTGCAAATGTAAATTCAGTCAGTTCAGGCAACTTTTAAATAATATCTTATAAATTGAATAAGGTACATACTTTTTGGCAATTCTACTAGGAACACAGCCTAGACTAAGCCAGGGAAAGTCCAATAGATGTTCATAGGGTTGGATATACAAAAGGATATTCCTTGCAGGTTTTTTTCTTTTTTGTTATAGTACGAAATTAGAAACAACCTAAATATCTATTAAAAAGTGATTATATAAGCAAATATAAAGTAGTTAAAATGAATTAACTAGTACTATATGTATCAGCACAGATAAGTCTCAAAATCCTAATGTTGAATATTTTAAAAAATGATAAAAAGATATATTCAGTATGTATATTTTGTTTATGCATAGAAGCACAGGTAGTTTAGTTAATACAACATTAAAATAAATAATACACATCAAATTCAGAGAAGGAGGAATAGGAACCAATAAGGAAAGGCATCAGCTACATAGCATCAATATATTATTTCTTTTAAAATGATATAAAGCCATTCTGAGAAAATGTTAACATTTGGTAAATACATTTTATTGTGACTATTTAACATAAATATGAGGTTATAAGATATATATACAGTAAAATGGTCTCTACAGTGGAACCAATGATCATATGCATCATCTCACATAGTTATTCATTTCTACCCACAAGAGCAGCTATAATATACTCATTTAGCAAAAATTCTAGGTACAATACACGACTATTAACTATAGCCCCATACTGTACATTCGATTTTTCAACGTGTTCATCCTACATATTTGCTGTTTCATATCCTTTGACCTACATTTCCCCATTCCTTGTCCCCCAACTCAGACCCTGGAAACTGATTTTGTTGCTGTTGTTCTAGATTTTACATATAAGTAAGATCAAACAATATTTTTCTTTCTGCATTTGACTTATTTCATTTAGCATAATGTCTTCCAAGTCCATCCATATTGCAGCAAAGGGCAGGGACTCTTCCCCTTTCTCTTAAGGTTGAATAGTAAATATTTAACATTAGCTAAATAGATTTAGAAATAAATAAAATAAGTAATTATTACAGATGCTATGTGGAAAACGTATTTAGGGGGCTGCATTTTATTTACTTGGCCAATTAGATTTTATTACAGCCAAGTGAGAAGAAAATAAATCACCCAGAAAAGAAATCCACTGTATTTTATAATTGCACATCTCTGTTTTGCTTAAGGTATTTAAAAGTATGAAATTGCATGTAAAGGAATAGTAACTATAGGCATGATAGAAATTAAAGATAAAACAAAATGAAAGAAAGTAGGACTGAATGGATAGATTTTTTGCAGACATTTGGAGGTGAGAAGTTAGCATGGCATCAATCATCAATCTAAGAATACCCACATCTAAACATCAGGTATTCAGAAAAAAAAGATGTATCTCAAACTTTAAATTGAGTCATTTGTCCAAATAATTGTGGCCATTTCGGTCTTTGGAAGACTTTGTTAATCACAGTGAAACAAAGAGAGTTTCAGCTTAACAATAACCCACAACACTCGGACCAACTACAAAGAGAGTTTCAAAAGAAGGATGATGGCAGGTGTTGTGTTTGACAATCCCAGGAGGTTATTTTAAGCCCCGTATACAAGGAAGCTATAGTAGAATGCGGAATAATTAAGAATAATGATAAATGCGGGTTAGGAATCACGTGAGCTCAATATTTTTACATATGGGAAAATATATCTATTTTCAAAACAGAAAAGCAGATTTAGAAGAAATTAAATAATTACATAATCTAAGTTATATGTGAGAATCCAAATTCAGTTTATATTACTTGTATAAATCTTAAACTACAATGAATAAAGGTAATGGCATCACAGAGGTGTCTTTAGAGTAGAATTCAGTTGTCCTAGCTACAGCAATTAGATAAGAGAAAGAAATGAAGGTAATCCAAACTGGAAAGTAAGAAGTCAAATTATCTTTCTTTGCAGATGATATGACCTTCTACTTAGAAAAGACCAGATACTCCACCAAAACACTATTAGAATTGGTAAACAAATTCAGCAAAGTAGGAAGATTTTTAAAAAAATGTAAGTTAAAAAAAAAAAACTATTAGTAGCTCCTTTTCCTTTGCTCCCAATGTGCTTTGTACTTTTATTATTACGAATGCCTTAATGTATTGGGACTATTTATGTGTATTCCCCACAGATCATATAAGCATGTCTTTCCATCTTTTATCCTTGGCAGAGGGCGCAGTGACTACGCATAGTAAGAATTTACTAAGAATTTGCCTAATGAGGGAATTGAATAAATGTAGACACTACAAGAAATGTCATTTATTGCCTTTATTTCCATACTTCCCCAGCTTTCCACATTTGGGTCTGATTTTCAATATCTTTTATTCCTTCAATCCCAGGTGGCCCAGAAAGGCACATAAAAATATATTAGACAGTGAAAAATAAAGAATTGGTGAGATTTGGTGAACTCTCTTCCTATTTTGTGTTACTCATCAATCTTGCTCTAAAGCTTGACATAAAAAGGAGTTTAGTCCAACTCCAAAACCACTAAGAGAGTTTAAGTATATATTTATTTTAAAATAAATTTCCATATAGCACTAAGTCCATTTAGAACTTCCCTAAATCTTGCCTTTATCTTGTTTAATCAAAAAATATATAACATATAATTCAATTGCCTTAAAAAAAAGAGGTAGAATGAAAAAGGGTGGGGAAGGCATAACTACTCTTTTCAAGGAGATGTTTTAAGAGCAATACATTTTATTTTCTTGCATCTTACCAGTCAAGATTAAGTAATTTTGACATATGGACACTGGAGAATGTAGACTTTTATCTGGAATTCAATGTGCCCACTGAAAAGCTATGGTTCTTCTACAAAATAAAGGAGAAAGGATATTCCAAAGCCACACGTTCTCTTAAAGAGATACTAAAACAAACAAACAGTGAGAATAAAATACACACATGCACACAAAGGTACACATCTAATCATACAGTCTGTAAGTAAATATGGAGGATATATACTTAAAAAATTTTACTAAATTTTTTTTGCAAGTTTTTTTTGAAACAGAATAAGGTGCATTTTTGGGAGGTGTTGTGTTGTTTCCTTTTGTAACATGCATGTAAGTGGCAACTTAACATCTTGTTCTCTGGAAATAAACCAGATTTTAAAATAAACAACAATCATTATTTACAGTTGAGCCTGATAAATTAAGTATTTAATACCTAATAATATTTTTGGTCAAAAGCAAGTAAAACCATAATAAAATTTAGCTTATTTTTCTGTGTGTTCAATTGGATCCAATTAATATTTATGGTGCAAGTACTATTCATCTGGTAATGTGTAAGACACTGAATATTAAAAATAAGTTTCTAGTTTAAATGAGACTAACCATATGTACTTCATGTCTTCCTTTACAAATCATATTTAAATGAGAGTAAAGATGTAAGAATACTAATAAACTCAGAAAATTTTCAGAGAAAAGTGAAATTTAACCAGAGATTTCTATAAATATATAAATGAGTTAATAATAAAGGTGGGAAAAGTACTGATGAAGTCCCAGAAGGATTTCAAATTTGAAAGTGGAATACAGAAAAAGTGGAAGTGGGAAGTAATGCAAAAGTTAGAGTGGGGCATTGTTGAATCACTGTATTTCATGAGAACACATTGTGTTGAATGGCCCCACACTCTTTCACATACAACATGACTGGCAACATAGTAACAGCTAATAACGTAAGGTAAACAATTGAAATCCTTGCTATAAAAATATGGAACAATGTCTCTGGATAAGAAGGCTCTGAGTATGGTTTATAGCAGCTCAGAATAAAACTCTCCATTTTTTTCCATTGGGAATCTCATGAAAATGTAGTAGAGCAAGCCAGCCATTTGCTCTTGCTCCATATGTGGGAAGATTCTAAAATATCTATATTATAAGAACATATGACTAAGGATCATGAGATTTTGGGGATAAGCAACAACACAAAACAGAAGGACCAAAATGAATGAATTGATCAATGTTGAAGACAAAACTTCCATTACTAGTGAACTAAATAGAACTTTGTAGTAAATCTAATTAATCTATTTAAAGATGCTTGAAAATGTACTGCAGAAAATAATCACATGTATGTAAAAAAATAAGCAGTCATAAAATTCAAAAAGTTGGAAGATAAAACATGTTAAATTTTTTAAAGATTAATAGTCTGAAAGATAAAAAATCTTAGAATATTATCAAACATAAAGCAAAATTATATTTTAAAAACACAAGTAAAAAGTTAAAGGACATAGAGCAAAAAAGATTGATATTAGAGCTTCAGTAACTGATTAAGGAGTTCCAGAAACAGAAAAGGAGAAAAATGTGAGATGGTAATAATGAGATAAATAATAGAAGAACAGGGGACGGGCACGGTGGCTCACGCCTATAATCCCAGCACTTTGGGAGGCTGAGGCAGGAGAATTGCTTGAACCCAGGAAGCGGAGGTTGGGATGAGCCGAGATCGCGCCACTGCACTCCAGCCTGGGTAACAAGGGCGAAACTCTGTCTCAAATAATAATAATAATAAATAAATAATAGAACAAAAATTTAATGGTTGACAACAGAAATGGAGTTTCAGACGTAAAGGGCCAACTGAGTGCTGATGAGAATGAAAAAAAGATAAAGAGTGTCAATTACATGGCACTCAGAAAAAGATACAAATCAATAGATCAATACAGTTTCTTCAGGAGGAATAGATGGTGAAAGACATTTTAACAGTAACTTCAAAAGTTCCAGGACTAATTATTTCAATCCTAATATTAATACCTGGATAAATTAACAATCCATTGTAAAGGTAAATTAAAATAGTTTTAGATATTAAGGACAAAGACACTTCCTTCACATCCATTATTTAAAAGTTAATTAAGGAGATACTCTGGCATGATAAAAATGGAATCCAAGAAAGAAGAGACACATAGAATCCAAGAAACATTACATTTAACCCAGGTATTTTTTCTTTTTTTGGCAGAGGCAACAGCATATACAGTGGCATGCAGGTATGAAGTACAATTTTTTTCTATATTGGTTAAAAATAAAGTAGGTGGATAGCATATCAATACCACACATGGCCAAAAAAGCAGATAAGAAGTTGCAGTAGACCCTGTAGTGTCGACATATTAAAGAGTTTAGTAGTTGAAATTTTAAAGCTCAGTTCCTAAAAAATGTACATTTACAGCATTGATAAAAGATTGTAGGTAGTATTTGTACATAAACTGTAGATGAATCCACATGTTTTAGTAGGTTCTTTTTTGTGTGTGTGTGAGACAGGGTCTCACTCTGTCACCCAGGCTAGAGTGCAGTGGTGCAATTTTGGCTCACCACAGCCTCTGAATCCCAGGTTCAAGAGATTCTCCTGCCTCAACCTCCTGAGCAGCTGGGATTACAGGCATGTGCCACCATGCCTAGCAAATTTTTTCTTTTTTTTTTTTGTGAAGACGGGATTTTTGCCATGTTGCACAGGCTGGTCTTGAACACCTAAGCTCAAGCAATCCACCCATCTTGGCCTCCCAAAGTGCAGGGATTACAGGAGCAAGCCTTTGTGGCTCTCTTAGTACATTCATTTTTTAAGTCTAATTGTTTTATAGCCATAGTATAGATAATATATAGATAGCCCAGATATAAATATAAAATTCTACTCTAGATAAGATTTGTGTAAAAATGTTAACAGACCCTTGCAGCCTTGAAAAATTACACAAGATCCAGGAGTTTTTGTTAATTGAAACGCTAAATGATGTGACAATTTTAACGCCACAATTTGTAAAACAAGATATTCATGTGCTTTTTAAGACCCATAATATAATACCTAAGTACCTGGTTTCATTTAATTCATTTAGTTATACAACCATAAGCATTTGTGAGCTACGTTTGAAATAAGTAGAAATGGCTCAAATCATCATGCACTACTTCTTCTAATTGTCACATGCAGAAATGCCGTTTAGGATAAGAAAACATCAAACTAGTACTAAGGAAGAAAGTAATATTGGAGCATCACATAGCTCTATGTAGTTAAACGTAATACATGTTATAGTCACTACATGTAATTCTCACGTTTACTTGTCCATAAGTCTTAGTAAATGAGGTGTTTACACCTCATTTCTTTCCTTTGTAACAAACATTATGATGGCTGAAATATCATTGCTAACTTCAATTCCTGTTTTCTTCGGCTATCTTATTATTTTAACAGACAGCATGCTTCTACTGAGGCTTCCTGTAAAGTGTGGAAAATGCAATATCCTCCATCACGATTGCTTTAGTAACCTAATAGATGTAAAAGATTCATCTACATGCATTTTGTTTGTATACACTTCAAAATGATTCTATTATGTTAATCATGTTCAGAAGGAGGTTGTAACTCAAGATAATGGAACTGTAAACTTTAACATAAGCTTACAGCTTTCAATAGCTATAATCCCTTTTTGCATTTATGAAGTATTAATTAAAAAAAACTCAAGTGGTCTATTTTAATTTTCCCTATAGATGTTAAACTAGCTCAACAAAAATATTCTGGAACTATTACAAGTAAGGTAGTAAGAATAGAACTCTGCTGTATCCAATCCACTCTTCCATTCAATCCATTCTCTGCCTTGCCGTTAGAGAAGACTTTCTTTAAATATGTATCTATTACACACACACACACACACACACACACACACACAATATAAATTATTAAAATCCTTTAATTAGTTTGCAATTGCTCTTAAGATAAAGACCAAATGTTTAAGAAGGCTACAGTACTCCCAGGATCCAGGTCCTGCAATCCACACCAGGATGCTCCTGTGCAACTCACCCTCACTCCACGCTGTTTCATTTCTCTTAGTGCTTAGAAGATGTTAGGTTCTTACATAAGTCATTCTCTACTTAGGACTAGTTCCTTCTCACTGCTTCCTCCCACCACACACACACACACACACACACACACACACACACACACACACACACACACACACCCCTCACCTGCCCTTCAAGAATTAGCCCCTATATCTCTTCAAGGCACTCTTTCCGATTGACCACAAGTCCTGTTATGCAGCCCTAGAGCTCCTGTGTGTGTCCTTCACACCATGTGCCACATGGTGATATTTAATTGTAAAATTAGCACCTTAAGGTTTGTCTCCTTGGCAAGACTGTAACTTCCCAGAGGGCAGGAAATCCTGTGCATTTATATCTAGAATAAGAATATACGTTGAATGAATTAACAATAAACATACATGAATCAAAGGAAAGGTATTACAACAAAGTGTTCTAAATTAGGTTCTTATTGCTTACATTTTGTGCTTGATTATAAACTTTCGAAGTAATAAATAAATAAGTTACGTTCATGAGATTTCTAACTTCTCTCTTATTCATATATATATACAGACACAAGTATATTTAAAATGTATGGCACATTCATAGAAGATATTCACATGATACATTAAAACAAATTTGAAATATATATTTCACTTATCAATATTTTAAATACATATTTAAATTTACATTAAAATGACATTTTGACATGTTTTTTCTATTTACATCTCAGATATTGAGCAAAATGTTTAGTATGCAATGTAAAGAAGTCAAATTTTAGTAAATTATACTTTATTTATTTAAATTATCTTAGTCTCTATGCATAGTATTAAATGACTTGTGAAAAATATCAGAAAACTCTATCCTCTCCTTGAATTCTCAAGCATATATTTACACTGTAGAAACAATAGTATTTATCATGAATTCAAAGTAATATTACTAGAAATGTTGATACTGATAACACTACTGCCTGTAAAGGTAAGATGGTTGGATGTATTCATAATCTGGACTCTCACCAGTTTGAGATGATAAAACTGGGTCTTTTTCTAGCATTAGTTCTGTACTATGCAATTTTTTTAAAGAAAGTAAAAAAGAAACTCTGATATCTGATCTTTCAGAGAAGAGGTAGAAAAATAGTAGAGGAACACTTTAGGCACAATAAAATGCACAGTAAAAATAAAGATTTGAAAAATAAATTGAGAGTTCTAGGAGTAGAAAGTCATCCAACGTAGTACGGTATAAGGGGTACAGTGTGTGTGTATATGTGCACATTTTAGGATTTTAGTGAATAAACGGGAATGTAAGAAGAAGGAGGTAATGTGTAAAGACAGAAAGGGAAAGAGATGCAGGTATAGATGTTTGAGAATGCCTAAGGGTCTTCAACAGCATGCTAATGAGTGGGGTTTTACCTGAAGGTAATAGGCTGTCAAATGCAGTTGAAACAGAAAAATGCCACAAAGCAAGTCACTAAATAAGGATTATTCTTGTCATAGCAAACCTACGGAAATTAGGGAAAATGATACAAATTGGGAGATTACATTGTATTATTTTTGTGTTAGTGAAAACATTTGAAAATCTATAAAGCCCATCTTTGGAATATCCTTCACAACTCGAAAATACCAAGTTTAGCTCAACCATGATGATGAGAGTGTGCTTAGCATGAATGCACATGGGGACATTATCCTTGGTTTAATAAGGTATGCAAGCATTATGCTATTCCTTTCTGAGCTGGAGTTCTAGCATTCTCTATGGAGTAAGGGGGTTGTATTTTAAAATATAATACCTTCCTGTCTGATTTAATCACCCAGAATATATGACATGAAGGGATGGATTTAAAATTTGGAATTATTGTAGAATAGATTTTCTAATCATTTGCTTTCACTGTCATGGGATGCAAGAGGCATTTTATAAAAATAAATTACATATAATTTGAAAACAATGAAAGTCTACATCACAAATATAACAGTCATTTAAATCTGCCAAGGGATTTTGAAAACTGATATTTTACAGCTCTCATTCTGTTGCCAAATCCCCGAAAGACTTCAACATTCACTTTTTTTCTTTATGAAAACAGAGAATTTAGCGTATCCATAGCAAAAGCCATTCATGTTGTTTAATTTTAACAAAACTGCATTGGGAGATACTATAAATATACATGTTCTATATGCGGTACTGAGAAAGGCAAAACATAGAATATTTTTTTCTAACTCTTAAAAATGTTAAGGCAAGGAACCTATGAAAACTGTAAAACCAATTCCATTTGTGAATCTGCATTATTTCACTTTTCTAATGTACAAATATTAAACATTGCCTTCATCACCTATAGTACATCAAAGATACCACATATTTTCCTTATGGTCAGAATAAAAGTATTGTTTATTTTATATATTATAACATTTAAGACTCTGTATTTACACCCTTAATCCTTTGCTAGTTGTATAAATGCCATTGTTTAACTTCATAAATATACTTTCATTAGTTAAAAATAATCAAAGCTCTCTAGTGTTTAAAACTTTATTTTTCTTTCTTTTTTATTTTTTTAAATTGTACTTTAGATTTTGGGGTACATGTGCATATCATGCAAGATTGTTGCATAGGTACATTCATGGCAAGGTGGTTTGCTGCCACCATCCCCCCATCACTTATACCTGACATTTCTCCCCATGTTCTCCCTCCTCTACCCTCCCTCCCCTATACCTCCCATAGCATCCCCCAACGGACCCCAGTGTGTGATGCCCCCCTCTTTGTGTCCAAGTGTTCTCATTGTTCAACACCTGCCTATGAGTGAGAACATGCAGTGTTTGATTTTCTGTTTTTGTGTCAGTTAGCTGAGAATGATGGTTTCCAGGTTCATCCATGTCCCTACAAAGGATGCAAACTCACTATTTTTTATGGCTGCATAGTATTCCATGGTGTATATGTGCCACATTTTCTTTGTCCAGTCTATCATTTATGGGCATTTGGGTTGGTTCCAGGTCTTTGCTATTGTAAACAGTGCCACAGTGAACATGCATGTGCATGTGTCTTTATAATAGAACAATTTATAGTCCTTTGGGTACATACCCAGTAATGGGATTGCTGGGTCAAATGGAATTTCTATGTCTAGGTCCTTGAGGAATCGCCACACCGTCTTCCACAATGGTTGAACTAATTTACACTTCCACCAACAGTGTAAAAGCATTCCTATTTCTCCATATCCTCTCCAGCATCTGTTGTCTCCAGATTTTTTAATGATCACCATTCTAACTGGTGTGAGATGGTATCTCAAGGTGGTTTGATTTGCATTTCTCTAATGACCAGGAATGATGAGCATTTTTTCATATGTTTGTTGGCTTCATATATGTCTTCTTTTGAAAAGTGTCTGTTCATATACTTCACCCACTTTTGGATGGGTTTATTTTTTTCTTGTAAATCTGTTTTAGTTCTTTGTAGATTCTGGATATTAGCCCTTTGTCAGATGGGTAGATTGCAAAAATTTTTTCCCATTCTGTTGGTTGCTGGTTCACTCTGATGATTGTTTCTTTTACTGTACAGAAGCTCTGAACTTTAATTAGATCCCAAATTTCTCTTTTGCCTTTTGTTGCCATTGCTTTAGGTTGTGAAGTCCTTGCCTAGGCCTATATCCTGAATGGTTTTGCCTAGGTTTTCTTCTAGGGTTTTTATGGCATTAGGTCTTATGTTTAAGTCCTTAATCCATCTGGAGTTAATTTTTGTGGAAGGTGTCAAGAAGGGGTCCAATTTCTGCTTTCTGCACATTGCTAGCCAATTTTCCCAACACCATTTATTAAACAGGGTATCCTTTCCCCACTGCTTGTTTTTGTCAGGTTTTTCAAAGACCAAATGGCTGTAGATGTGTGGTCTTGCACCAGAGGCCTCTCTTCTATTCCATTGGTCTATGTCTCTGTTTTGATACCAGTATCATGCTGTTTTGATAACTGTTGCCTTGTAGTATAGCTTGAAGTCTGGCAGCGTAATGCCACCAGCTTTGTTCTTTTTGCTTAGGATTGTCTTGGGTACACAGGCTCTTTTTTGGTTCCATATAAAGTTTAAAGTGGTTATTTCCAGTTCTGCGAAGAAGGTTATTGGTTGTTTGATGGGAATCGTGTTAAATTTGTAAATTACTTTGGGCAGTATGGCCATTTTCACAATATTGATTCTTCCTAACCATGAGCATGGAATGTTTTTCCATCTGTTTGTGTCCTCTCTTATTTCCTTAAGCAGTAGTTTGTAGTTTTCCTTGAAGAGGTCCTCAATCTCCTTTGTTAGTTGTATCCTAGGTATTTTATTCTTCTTGTAGCAATTGTGAATGGGAGTTTGCTCTTGATTTGGCTGTTTGTCTGTTATTGGTGTATAGGAATGCTTGTGATTTCTGTAAAAAAACTATATTTCTAGCACTTCATTAAATTCTCTATGAATTATTACTTGAAAAACTCAATTAGCATATGATTATATTGCTAACGTAAAACCTAGAAATACTTTTTTCATTTAAAAAAAGAGTTTCTTTTTTGGTGAGTTCCAATTTAAAAGAAAAGGTGAAACAATTGTGGCATTTAAATTAATATCATTATTTAAAAAAACACCTCTTAAATATGTTTGATAATATGCAACTATATGTTTGAATAACATGTTTTGAAATTTCAATTTTAGTATGTGGAGGATTAGACATATGGGCTTTAGGTCACGATTTTCATATGTAGAAACCAAAAACTAGAGTATAATCTCTAAACATTCTGAGTAATTTGTAATATCTATTCTGATAACACATTTTTCCAGAAGGCTAATGATAATCATTCACATTAAAGCCATATAAGGATTTTTTTGAAAAAACAATATGCCATTTTCAAATACATACAAAGTTAAGTTGGCAAAGTAAAAGGGGGAGATGTATGAATACACCACTATCAAGCAGGGAACTATGTTAAAGAGAGAAGTGGGTGGGGGCCTCATCTTGCCCTTTTCAAAAGATTTTCAGAGAAGCTAAAACAATTTTTTAAAATTTTTATTTTTATTATTTTTTTAATTGTACTTTAGGTTCTGGGGTACATGTGCAGATCATATAGGACTGTTGCATAGGTACAAAATCAATTTTTATGTGAAATTTACAGATTTTTCAAACACTGGTGTAAATAGTAGTAAAAATAAAAACTGATTGCACAGATTGTGCAAAGTCTGCTTGGAGGAGTTAATCAGCTTCCAGATCAGCATTTTGAGACTCTTTGCTTAAAAGACTCAATGTCATTACACGTAGTCACTACAGAGTTATTCTTTTATGGCACATTTGAAAAAACACTTGGATAAATCTTCCTCAAAATTAAAATATCTGCATTAGTCTTTCCTAAACAATAAACTATCACAGGGCATGCTCTTTGCAGAGGGTCATTTTGTTATCTTAAATCATTATTTTTTTCAACCTTTCATTGCCTCATCACACCTAACAAGATCTACTCATATGGCCATGCCTCCCAGTATTGCAGCATGAGTACTTTATGACAGATGAGGATTTATCCAGTTTTTTTTTTTCAAGATGGAGTCTCACTCTGTCTCCCAGACTATAGTACCATGGCATGATCTTGGCTCATTGCAACCTCTGCCTCCCTGGTTCAAGGGATTCTCCTGCCTCAGCTTTCCAAGTAGCTGGGATTACAGGCATCTGCCACCAAGCCCAGCTAATTTTTGTATTTTTAGTAGAAACAAGGTTTCACCATGTTGGTCAGGCTGGTTTCGAACTCTTGACCTCAGGTGATCTGCCTGCCTCAGCCTCCCAAAATGCTAAGATTACAGGCATGAGCCACCACGCCCAGACTAATTTGTCCAGCTCTATATGCATTCATTGTTTTAATCAATACACTAATTAATATAGTTAATTTTTTAAGTAAATTAATTTCACAACTTCAGTATTTATTATTAGTAAACAATAATTACGTTTAGTCCACCTCTACCTCAAAATGGGTTGTGACCTACCAGAATGTCACTGCATGTCACTGAGGGACTTTCTATTACAAGTTGTTTTATTGCTTAGCAAAGTGTGCCAAGATGTTCAGAGGTAGGTTAGACTTAACTGTCCAAAGCAAAGTAATAACCTAATTCCCAAAAATATACATATTCTACAATGATGAATGTGTATATCGGAGCAACAAGAGCTTCTTAGATAGGAGAAAGGTTGTTTCTAAGCTCAGTCTCCTTAACTTCAAGTGTTTTATAGCATGAGCTAAAGTCAAAATTTATTTAAGATGGCATGATGAATGAAATCTCTAGGAAGCAATAACAAAGGAAAAGTTTTTGGGTAATAAGAGCAAATATTTACAGTAGACGATGTGCACTGAAGGAAAGTGGAAATAAAATGACTTTTTTTTAACTTTTTGTACTCTGTCCAACTTTTTTAACCTTTTCAACAGCAAACATGAATTATTTTTACTTATAAAAAGTAAGGTCATAGTGAAAAGTTTAGAAAGCAGATGATGGAGTAGAGAGTGGGTTCCCTTCCTCAGTAACTAATAAAATCACAAACAACATAAATATTTACTAGCAGAAACTAAAAAATTAAGGAGGCATAATTCACTGCATTAAGTTTGAAATTCTATCAACTAAGGGGAAAAAAGAGGGTTTTATCTTGACTTGGTACAGACCCTAAAACTGGCTTTATGCCTCACATTGGTACCAGTGAAATAACAAAAGCCCTCACATTTTCACAAAGAATACCAAAGATGAAAAAAAAATGTGGACTGAGTATAGTGCCGACAAGAAAAGCGAACAGGGACTGAATTATTGAGGCAGAAGTGTGGGGTCACACAGGACAGCAGCAATACAAACACAGAAAGACATTTCCCACCAGCCTATGATAAACACTGAATGTGGTGGTGGAATGAACTGGGACACATGTACTTATTCTATGATAAGTACAAAGATAGAGCAGAAATTCCTCGATCGTCATCTACCCCATTACTGCCCCCAAGATCACCAGGCCTTCAAGCTATAGGACTGTGTCTGGAATGAAATAAGCTCACCTTCATGCTGGGCTTTGCCTAGGAGGATCATCATGTCACTAACATGACAGAAACATGTTAATGAAAAGTTACCCAGACTTTTCAGGTCCACTGGAAGTTCTTAAGCAGAGCTGTTTAAGTTAAAAATAGCAAAATGAAAAGAACTGGCAAGGTGACTCTACAAACACTATTGTGACAAGGTATGGGGAAGGGGAGAAGAGAAAGAAAGAAAGGAATACATAGTGCAAAAGGCAGATGCTGTTTGGAAGAGACGAAAAATTTCCCTGAGTGTTTTGTGCTACAAAAATACATAAGATATATATTTAATAAAAGGGAATAAAATAGAAGAAAAATTGAAGGGACAAAGAAAAGAACCTGAGTTCCAGAATAGCACCATTGCCAAACTAATAAATAAAATGCATGAAGTAAGATGGAGAACACACATGATTACAACTGGGTTATTGACATAATCACTGTGACACAGAAGGGAAAAAAATCAGAGATTTCTCACACAGGCCTTCTCCTAACATTTCCAAAGCCTATGGTAAGAGTAAAATACAATATATCTGAATATTAAACAAAGGTCTTTTTAAGGTAATAAACTATTTAAAAATGTTTACATATTCTATCCTGCTACTTTGAAAAATACACCTTAATAAAAGATTCTAAAGGCCAATTTTTAAGACAGAATTTATGGATATCTCAGCATTCCATGTCAGAATGGAGCAATGAAGAACCAAGCCTAGCTGCCAAGGCCTGACCATGGCCCATCATACTCAATTTCCCACCCTAGCTGTGCCTATAGCATGAGAAGCATCATATGTACATATGTGGATACTCTAGCCCACATTTCCAAGCTCTTTCCACAGTCACTGCAAATAGTCAAATTTTCACCATTTCTGGGGTCTAAGGATAAACATATTGGTGGTTTGGTCTGCCCTTAGAAAATTCATGACAAGAAGCTACTACAAGTCATTGAAATGTGTTTTGAAACAATGGTTGGGAAATTCCAGGGTCTTGGGTACAATAGTGTGATCTAGAGGGGAAATACAGACTTTGGTGGATAGAGGTGCTTGGCTCCATATAGCAGCTGGAGGAGGACACAGTAGAGTGTTCTGAAGGACAGTCCCAAGGCAAATGTATTTCTGTGTTGAGTTTAAATAAATTAGAAAGAAAATAAAAAGGAAAGAAAAGGTATGGAGGAAATATAAAGCTGATATACATCATAAGGAATGCTACTTTTAGGATTAGTTCCATATACACTCCATTGATTATGGAACAGAAAAAAAGAGAGTATTCAAGACGCTAATTTCTCTGATAGGAATAAAGTACTGAATTTGACTGTTTACATTGCATAACATGTTCCAATAAAATCTGTTGACAAACAACTGCCACTAAGAAATTATCCAGCACTTCAATGAAACCAAGCAAAAGGAGCAATTCAAGTGCAAGAGAGAAAAGTCATGCTGGTCTCAGACTTTCCTGGAGCAACATCAAATGACAGGAGATGGAATACCAATGGGTACAATGTTCCAAAGAAAGAAAGTGTGACTCAAGAATGTCATATCTGGTTGCTGTGAAGAATAAAGACAATATACATAACAGTTTCAAACCTCAAGTACCCAAGAAAGATATGAAGCTCAAAATGTACCTTCCCAAAAGATGAAAGGACAATAATGTCGATAAAGGGACTTTATACATTCTGAAGAAAATATGCTATCTTGGACTACTTTAAAATTGCCAAGTTATCCTTCAAGTATAGAGACAACTGACAGAAACTCTCAAAGATCTAAGAAAACAGACTACAAGATCTCAGGCAGTTCTTTAAAAACAAACACACAAATAAAAAAGCAAAATTATTTCACAATATATTGACATCATAGGATCATATCAAACATAGAAAATAATTTTAAATCCTTTTTTGCCTTTTATATTCTATAATCACTAAATACTGTCATAATTTAAAATAAATTCTGAAATTATACCATTAATGCAAATTCTAAAACCACATGTAAGACTACATAATGTCATGAATGCCAATGTAGTAAAAGTTTAAAAGCAACAGAAAAGATAAGCTACAATTTCAAGGAGATGGAAGAGATTGCATTGACAGCAAAGGAATCAGGGGCTTTGCTGTATCTATGTCATTTAAATAAATATTTAAAACTTTCCATGGTAAAGCAAGCCAATACTTTTGGACTTTTTAACATTTTAAATATGAACACTTTTAAGCATATGTTCAAACAGAAAATAATATAATAGGTACAAGGTACTATTGATCCAGATTTAAGATACGCTCTTATTTGACATATTTACCTAAGGTCTGTTTTTATTTATTTATTTACCAATTTTCATAATAGAAATATTCCCACTCAATCTGATTTCATGGTACCAGCATGAGGTCATTGAACATGGAACTAGGGGAATGTGTGAACAATTAGCTTTCATAAGCCTCCTATGTGCTAGCTCAAGCACACCACTGCACATGAGTCATTCTTCAAGCTGCCATTTATCAGAAACTTAGGTGTTATCTCAGCTTCAATCTGCTTACTCTGAAGCAGTTTGAATTGTTTTAAATTCTCGATTGGTTTAAAACCTGGGCTGGCAAGAGGCTGCTAATTATTTGTCTACCTTAAACATCAAAATATATGTGGATCATTTCCAATTTACCTTTAGAGCTCTATGAACAAAACAGTACCTGAACTATACTAAGAACTCAGCAAATTAAAATAAATAAGATTGATTTTGTGATGGTTTTTCCATATATAAAAATAGCATGAGGTGCAATCTTTTTTCAAACAATCTAAGCTCTTTAATTTAAAAATCACTTGGCTCCTATAACGGTAAATATAGACATTTCTCATTCCAATGCCCCCCAAAATAAAAATTTTAAGTCATTTTATTTTAACCTCAAATATTCCTACGAAAAGGATTTGGATATGTTTTCTTCTTGAAGAAGTCTTCGGTAAAAGGAACCTTATTTTGTGCACAGACAGATGGTAATCTCATAATAAATGTAGGTTGAATGAAATAAATTCCCAGTTTACTACAGAAATATTAAGCACAAATATATCACTTCTGTATGATACTAAGTCAATAACTGGCTGCCTACTTAATTGCTTATATTTGTTTATAATAGGCTTAAAAATTATAGAAGTGGCTATTTTTACAACTGGTAAAAAGCTACTTTGGCAAGGTGTATATAAATATTTTAACTGAAATGTGTGCTTTTCATAGCTTATTTGTTGTCACAACTAATTACACTGAATTTTAGATGTTGGCATTTTACTTATAATGATTTTTCCTCTATTTTGATGTGGCTGGTATGTGCTTTAGTCGATTTTTTTTTAGAGTGATTACTACTGTTAGAATGTTTTTCTATTTTCTTTGGAGCTTAATGTGACATGATAGATTATGGTGGAAAATAACAATTTTCATAGGATAGCTACCATTCACCTTACATCTGTTAAGAAGAGAAGTGCTATAAGAAGAGAAGAAGCAACTGAACCAAAGATAGGCAAAAATATTATGTTAGCTACAATGTAAGTACTCAGTGGACTTCTTCCTCCATGATTGCCTGAGGATCCTTAAGTACTCTTGCAGAATTTCAGTCAGCAGAAATTAAAGTGCAGTAAAATCCTCTCATAATGTAGTAAAAAGGGTCCAACAGAGTCATTGGTGTAAAAGGTGGGGACAATATTTTGACATGTGCAGGTGGCCATCATGAGAAGCACATAAATATGAGGTGTACTGTGAATGATGGCTGCCCACAAGGGACTGGAGAAATGCATCCCTACCAGTGATAATAAATGACTGAATTAACTCTGTTGTATTTTTTTTCCAATGTGAAACAATGTACAGTGGATTTGTAATTATTTACAGAAGTACACCCACCATAAACCTAGGCATAAGTCAAATAAATGGTGATTGATGCTCCTGACTATAAATATCCCTTCCTAAATCTGAGTAAGATTTATCTATTTTTCTAGAATACCTTTGTTTCTCTAAGAATGTGTATTGTAGTTTTTTAAAAGAGATATGATGAAAATTTAAACACACAAAAGATACACCAATGTAACACTTATTATTACACTTATAGGTTAATATTATATTGTTTAATTTTTAAAAATCATTTTATACAAAATTAATTTTGGTGTTTTATGCTTTAAAAATCCTTTATAATGTATATAATCCAAATGTCACTGAAAAAATACTCTCATTGCCTTTTTACTTTTATTGAATTACAATATATACACAGACAAATATAAAAATCATAGGTATGGCTCAATTGTCTTTTTTCCTAAGGTGAACACATCATGGGACCAACATAGAGACCAAGAATCAGAATATTACAGGCCCTCTCAAAAAACTCCTGTGCTCCTTCTACAGTCAGTTTCCTCTCCCAAGTGAAACCGTTTTTCTTGATTTACAATAACATGAATTAATTTTGCCTATCTTTGAACTTTATCTAAATAGATTAATATCTTACACACAGTCTTATGTCTAGATCACTTGGCTGCATTTTATATGAATGATAAAATATATCTGCATTTCTGTATATATGATTTTATTTTAAATAATCTTTTTATTTTAGAACAATTTTAGATTTACTGAATTATTGAGAAAATAGTTCAGAGAGTTAACATACACCCTACACACAGCTTCCCCTGTTTTAGCACCTTACATTACTATGGTAGTTTTCACAATTAATGAACCAATATTAATTTATTAATATTATTATTAGCTAATGCCTATACTTTACTGAGATATCCTTAGTATTCCCCTTATGTCCCTTTTCTGTTGCACCATCCCATTGAAGACACTATATGCATCATGTCTCTTTAGGCTCTCTGGTTGTTACAATTTCTCAGATATTTCTTGTTTTCCATGACCATAGCTGTTTTGAGGATTATTAGTCAGGCATTTTGTTTAATGTCATTAAATTGTGGTTTGTCTATGCTTTTCTTATGGTTAGACCAAGGAAATGTGTTTTGAGGAAGACCATAGAGATAACACATCATTCTTAACACATCACATCAACAATACTATAAATATGATTTATTACATTGATATTAAGCTATTCCACTTGGCTTCAGGTAGTGTTTGTCAGTTTCTCCAACATAAAGTTACCTTATTTTTCCTCTCTCTTTCCATACTGCACTCTTTGGAAGGAAGCAATACATACTAAAACTAACAAGCTTATATGACTCCAAAGTATATAATGATGGCTATACAGAAAACTACAGGAAAAGAATATTTACCACAGGTCCAATTTATAATGTCCATGTAGAATATCAATCAAGAAAGCAGACAACATTGCAAATATTTTTTCCATAGAATCAACTAAATTCATGATCAAAACAGTTGACTTAATTTTTATATCAATGTACATCCATAGAAGCAGTCATAAACCAAGTCTACACAAAGCCAAGTGAAATAATTAGAAAGTATAAATATAATCCAGGTATAAAAATCATTTGACAATCTAAACTAGTTGAATTTGACTGATTTATTTCTTTTCCTATCTTTTTGCATTGTTAGGTCTGGTTTTAGATTTTCTAAAGAACATTTCCAAAAATATACACTATATAATACTAAGAGTTAATATCACAAATACAGAAGAATGCTGAGAGAATTTATTCATAAAAGATTAATGTAAGTTATATAATTTAATTATACAGTGCCTTATAAAAATATAATAAACAAGGTATTATAATCATTTTTATCTCCCAAGAAAACAAGGATTTAAGAGTTTACTGGGAAATATGATTGAAGAATATATTTTCACTATTTCTCTAGTTTAATATGTAAAATATTTTCTTAATATAATAACCCAGAAAATAACATGGTAGATTTTTTTCCCATATTATATTGCAAATTATAAAATGTACTCCCCACATTTTTAATGTCATTCAGTAATGCAAACCACTTTCCAAATGGCCATAGGCTAGAGTTATATCTGTTTATGCTTAAATCGAGTTATCATATTTCTTTTTGAATTGATGTAAAAATAAGCTGGATAACTCATAACTCCTGTATAGTCAATAGTAGTAGAAATGACAATGATCATCAAAAACAGATTCTGCTACCTTCATTCATCCCTGGGGTAAAATTACTCTTGATCTTCATTGTAACAATGAATCATGTGGGCTGCCCTGACTGTCATACACCATAAATCTGAGTGATAAATGTAAATCGGCAAGAAATGCACTGTAATCTTCCTAGAAAAAAATAGCACTGAGTTTCCATTACCTTCAAATTAATACTCATACTACTTCAAAATAATAGGAAAAAAGAATATTAAAATAGACCTAAAATATTCCTTTAGATAATTTCTTTTTTTCTTTTTTTTTTTTTTTTTTTTTTTGAGACGGAGTTTCGCTCTTGTTACCCAGGCTGGAGTGCAATGGCACGATCTCGGCTCACCGCAACCTCCGCCTCCTGGGTTCAGGCAATTCTCCTGCCTCAGCCTCCCGAGTAGCTGGGATTACAGGCACGCGCCACCATGCCCAGCTAATTTTTTGTGTCTTTAGTAGAGACGGGGTTTCACCATTTTGACCAGGTTGGTCTCGATCTCATGACCTCATGATCCACCCGCCTCAGCCTCCCAAAGTGCTGGGATTACAGGCTTGAGCCACCGCGCCCGGCCTTCCTTTAGATAATTTCTTTCGGACATGACTTTAGTTATATCTTCTTCCAATCCACCCCAGCAGTGGAGCCAACTTGCACAGCCTTACAACAGCTATTTCTTACATTTTCTGGAATTTGTGAGCTGATTTTTAAACACAACAATTATAAAAAATTAAATTATATCGGTGGCTCAAGCCTGTAATCCCAGCACTTTGGGAGGCCGAGGCGGGTGGATCACGAGGTCATGAGATCAAGACCATCCTGGTCAACATGGTGAAACCCCGTCTCTACTAAAGATACAAAAAAAATTAGCTGGGCATGGTGGCGCGTGCCTGTAATCCCAGCTACTTGGGAGGCTGAGGCAGGAGAATTGCCTGAACCC
>CM052649.1:108233136-108325677 GCA_028533165.1 Leontopithecus rosalia | reverse complement strand
TCAATTCTGTCTCTGAAAGAAAATAAACATTTAGTGTTGGTTCTTTTTAAAGACATGTGGCTGGGGGAAATGTCCTGGTTGTTTCCACTTCCAGTTTTGTATGTAACATCATTCATTGAAAAATAATAGAGATATTTATTCTCTTGAAAGAGAAATAGAAAAATAATGTTACTCCATACAACCATCTCTCAGGCAGAAAGCTTCCATGTCAAGTTTAACAAATTCTGAATGTAAGGGAAGGCAGGGATGCATAGCAGTGGGAGAACAAACAGTTTAATTCTGATTTTGCCATTTACTACATCAGGAACATAATCGATCTTTCAAAGGCTTGCATCCTTATTTATTTAAAAAAATGTTAATATCCCACATTGCAGAGTTTGGAGAGTGAAATGAAATAACAAATGCGAAGCTACAAAACGTGAAACTATTAAAGATACTCAATGAATATTAGCTGCTATTTATAGGATATAACTAGGTTCAGTAATGTATCACCACTTTGAAAATAGAAGCTATGATTCAAAAACATCTAGTGAGTACAATGTATAACAGCGTTTACTAAACTCTGCTCGGATATTGACTTGAAAATTAGCATATTAAAGCTCAGAAAAGTTCCACATACAATAAAGCTAAATATATTTATTAGTAATATGTGTTCCAAAAACTTCTCATATTTTCCTTAGTCTTCTAATTTTAGTTAATTGTTAACACATTCTTTTCCAAAATGCTATATCTAATAGTATAGTAAGTCCTCTCAACACAGCTAAATATGCATTTATTGCTGTATTATTACTCTGCTATCCCCTAACTCAAGATATCAATATCTCTTCTCTCCAAACAATCAAAATTATGTAAACTGGCAGTTTTCTCTTGCTACCTATAAATACTAGTTTTTTGTAAAGCACTTTAGTAAATGGAATAAAGATGAGGCATGGCGTGGATACTTCTGAAAAGACCTGAAACATTTTCTAGACCGTATAAAATTTAAAAGGATTATAAATTTTTCAGCAGGGTTCAGGGGTAAGCCAAAAGCTATTGCAGATTTTAAAAACTGAAGTTATGAGTAACTCTTTCAAAAATTAGAATTAGTACAGAAATAACTAGAAGAGTGATATTATAATGTAACTGAAATAAGTCAAGCATTAGCAGTCAAAGGCATTGGTCATATACAGTCTACACAGAGTCACAAATTAAAAATGAATAAGCTTATTTTTTGTTATACGTGATTAACTCTAACTGCAAGGAGAATTTCTTGGCAGAGAATGCCATCTGTGACCTAATTACATAGGTACTATTTATGAACTATCTTTTTTTAAAATCTCTTCAAAAATTAAGCAGATTATATGTATCAGAACAATTTTAATTGTCGTCTCTTGAAAGCAAGACAGATTGGAAGAAATCATAAAACCATTTTCTGTTCTTGGAAGAAATCATAAAACCATTTTCTGTTCTACAAATATATGGTTAAAGGCAAGACATATATTAGGCAACAACTGAATAATTGCTGGGCAAATTTGTTAATGTATTCCAACATTTCCTTCTTAATTCCTATTCTGTACTTTTCCTGCCAAAGCCTTATTCTAACTCTTTTCTTAATCATAGACTCCTTTTGAGGCTTCTATAAATCATTATTAATTTACTTACTTTCAGAAGGCATTTAATCTGGCTTTTATGATTGTGTCATTCTTAAAAATTTCTAATATTAAACTTTTTTTTATATAGATGACTCAGGGATCGGGACCCAAGTCATTCAGCTAGAAGAACTATTGACTTTTCTCATTACAACATGGTATCTCTGCAACCCATGATTCTTGGAAAAAAACCCATCAAAACAAAGAAATGCTTGCTTCTGATATCTATTATTCTGCTGTTATTTCTCTTAGTTATTCCATTGCTAATTAATTCCTCTCTTGTTTATCTATAATTCCTCTCAATTCTCACCTGTAACATTGTTAAATATGCATTTATTACATTTTTCCCATTTCTTAACCCAAAATCAGGATGTTAGCTCTTTCCAAACATTGATACAGCCTCTAGTCAGCAGTCTCACATTGGCTCGCTTCCTCTTGTAATATATCCAACATATCATTGCCAAGATTTTCTTACTAAAACAGTGCCCTTACTCAATCACCATCCAACTCTAAAATACTAATTCTCCTTAACAGAGGCTATAAAACTCATGCATTTCGTACTCTGAACTATCATGCCAGCATAGATTCTCACTCTTCTACTATACTTGCCTGGAGATTCAGGCAAGACATATTGATCAGCTGAAATCAATTGTTATCTGCATATTGGGCAGTAAGAGAAGGGAAGACTCCTGCCCTGTCTCCAGGGAAGGTCTTCCTCTGTCTTAAGAAAGATATCCACAAGATTACATGGTGTATATTTATTTTCTTCTAACCATTGTTATTAAAGATGTAAGGCCTGGAAGTGCTGCAGATAAACTTATCACTAAAGTAAGCATAATACCAAAACCAAGAATGACACGACAGAGCAACAGATGAAACTTGGCTCTTAAGAAAATAATTGAGCTTTTGTCTAAACCAACCCTGCAGGACCTGCAAACATATGTATTCTTAAATCACTTATTGATCGACTTCAAAAATTCTCCCTTTTGTTTAAACTAGTAATTTGCCACAAATATCATACTTATATGTCACATTATCAGATTGCAAACACTCTGAAAATGGAAAATTTATATTTTTCATCTTCATTATTTCCACAGAATCTAATATGACTTTTGCCCTTAATAGCTGATCAAAAATAGTAGTTGGGAAAATTAAAGTTGCACTTCAACTAAAATAATTTATATTCTCTCACTCTCTTTCTCTGTGTGTGGGGGTGGGTCTTCATGTGTGTGTGCATGCATGTGTGTATGTGTATGTGTATGTATGTGTGTGTGTATCCAGACTTTTATAAATTATACAGTACCAGGCTTACAGTCTCAGCTCCATTAGAATACGTTTCCTGTGACATTGTAACACATACGTTGAAAACTTATGATGACAAAAACAGGCAAAGAAGAAAGTATTTACTCAATTTTTCTAAACTTTACTGGTTTAGTAAATAAAGAACTCATGTCTTGTTTCCATAACAGACACTAAATAGAGCCAAATAATTTGCATTTTAAAAGGGGATAAAAAGGCATAGGTGTCAGGGAAGTTGAAAATAACTGAACTTCGCCAAAGATAGCAAGAGATACAAATGCTGGCAAAGCATCTAGTTAGAAGAGAGGCACGGAAGTAAATATTTGATTTAGGCCAACAGCTGACTTTAGATGAATTATTTGCAGAGATGGATCTTTCTATTATAAATGATCAGGTAATGAGGTTTTCTATCAAAGTTCGCATCTCAAGTTATTTAAACTCCCATATGGTTCATGACCTTACAAAATAAGGCAACTGAAGTGCATAAACCAGCAACACCGTTTCACTATATGAAATACATTCAATGACAATGTTCTGTCTGAGAAATACAGGCATTATCCATTATTCTAAGAAAGAAACTCAAATGCCTTTCCAAAGGCCACGTCAAATGAAGGAAGAAGAATCATGACTATGCACCATAAAAAATAAGGTAATGCTGGACTTAATCTCAGAAGATCATGAAATATTTTGACCTAAAAGGCAAGATTAAGTGGAAATAAAAATGTGATTCAATTTCATGTTGACTTGGTTGTAACTGCAATGGCTAACTTGCAGATATTTTGGAAAGTTCTATTTGCACTCCCTGTCTGTGTTAACCTGTACCACATATCTCTCCAATATATTTCAAATCCCATGAGGTTCTTTTAATAAGAATATGAACAAAATGAAACATCATTTGTTATAATATCAATGTTTGCCTTTTTCAAGATTCTTAACATACTTCGGCATTTCCTTTTACCTTTTTTCTTAGCAGCCCTGCTATCAGGATCAAGAATTTCAGAGGACAAATATTCAATATGTTAAAGTTAAATAATAAAAATAATCATCATTTATTGAATACTTACCCTGTGCCTAGAATTAAGCTAAAAACTTTATAGACATTATCTCAACTAATCTCATTATGAGATAGTCCTGCCCATCTACCTGAAGTAGAAATGAGGTATTAGAGAAGCTAAGTAATTAGCCTGATTATTCACACAGCTGTTAAGAAAATGAACAGCTTTGGAATCCAAGTCTTTGGGCTCTACCAAGGAAGTTCTATGACCTCATCTACAGAGCATTAGCTTTGTTTATTTGTTTGTTTGTTTTTGTTTTTTTGAGACGAAGTCTTGCTCTGTCATCCAGGATGGAGTACAGTGGCAAGATCTCAGCTTACTGCAAGCTCCGCCTCCTGGATTCAAGTGATTCTCCTGCCTCAGCCTCCTGAGTAGCTGGGACTACAGACACCCAACACCATGCCTGGCTAATTTTTGTATTTTTAATAGAGACAGGGTTTCACCACGTTGGCCAAGTTGGTCTGGTCACTTGAGTTGATCCACCTACCTCAGGCTCCCAAAGTGTGGTCATTACAGGTGTGAGCCACCACGCCCGGCCTAAAGAGCATTAGCTTAAGGCTATCTTCAACTGTCTAGTTCATCCTGGTTTACTGAGGTCCTACCTGGAACAGAGATAATCTGTTGCTTACATTGAAGGCTTATTAGTCCATTTTACACTTTTAGGACATATGCTGTAATATTCATCAGGTTTTTAATAGTTAAAAACAGAAAAACTGTTCACTTTAGAGTTCACTTTTCTAAAGGATTTGTAGCATTTTGACCAAAATAAAACGAGTGAATCTTTTTTTTTAAATCATGTTCTCATTTTTCTGTAACTTCTAAGTTTAAACACCCAGTTACCAGAATGTAAACTAATCTTATATGTAGTGATACCGACTACCAGCGCTCAGAGTACAACAATGTAGAGAAGAGAAACTTTGAATAAGCTACAGATTGGGATGTTCTTTTCAAATGACTTACCGTGTACTCAATAAAATAAAGAAGCTATAAAAGAAAATTTCACATCCAATATGTAGGTCTCAAACAGTTTGAAAAGGACTACAGTGTTTTTTTTTTAAAGAAAAGCCGTATGTCTCTTCTTTGTTTCAAACATTTTCTTATCAACAATCTTACATTTCAATTCTCATTTAGTCTAAAAATAAAGGCCCATATCACTGTATCAAAGATTTTTATGAGTATATTTATCTTGAAAGAAATTTTATTATAATTACAGTAATTTAAAGAGCAAGCTATCAATTTATTCATGTCACAGATATTTATTAATGACTCACTATGTGCAGAAAGACTGTGTTAGGTACTTAGAAATCAAGAATGAAGACATGGAAACTGGCAGATGACCTCTGCAAATATCTTAGAGAAATGGACGTTAAGACAGAGTTATGAAACAATATGGTACGCAGGTGAAGGTAGGGATGCAGTGGGAACATATAGAGAAGGAGGGTTTTTGTGTGCCTAAGGCTGGGCAGTGGTAATCTGGCATGGAACAGATGATGCTCACTAAGCCTCAGATGATGAGTAGCCAGTTTTGTGAAGTTCCTGATAGGGGGACACATTTTGGAAAGAGGAACCAGTGTTCAAAAAGAGGTAGGATAAATCTCAGTGTATATATGTAATAACAAAAGTTGTGGTTGCAGCATGAATTGTAAACATGCAGAGTAGAGAAATGAGCCTAAACAGATGAATAATTAAGAATTTACATAACAAGCAACAAGAGAGTTTATAATTTTTCTATAGGTCAGTGATTTTCAAGCTGCTTCTATTCTTCCCTGTAGATGCAATGAGGTACCTTGGGTTATCCAGCAACATATCCAGAGAGGTTATCATGAAAAAACCCTTTCTGAGACCACCACTCTCTTTACATCCCCGAGCCACACGTTAAACTTTATATCTAATCAATTCCATATAATTGGAATAAAATGTCATTTAAATGAGGTTTCTTCTGATTATAAACAACTTTGAAAACCACTGTTAGGGGGAAAATAAAACGTGTTAAAGAATTTTTAATAGGAAAATGACAGTATCAGATTTGCAAATAAAAGATAAAAATGATCTCTTTAGTGGCTGATGGAGCTGAAACTAATAAGTAAGAATGGTGTCCTCATCATCCAGATGAAAAATGGTAACATCCTGAAAGAAGGAGCAAAGGAATGGATAAAAAGAGACGTGTGGGTCATAAGACTGACAGGACTTGGTGATTGATTGGATGTGAAGGGTAAGGACAAAAAGAAGGCTACGAAAGGCACCTGAATTTCTGGCTTGGGTAAACGGATGGACAATGTAAGTCATACCTAAAGAGCATTAGGTTGCAGGTGCCTAGGGTAAGAACAGTGGAGAATCAGATGCATTATGTTCTTCACACACTGGATTTGAAGTCGTAGGGACATCCAGATAAATAGATATACACAAAAGATGCCAACCGTGAGGTCAGGACAGGAAACTAATCTGCAGATTCTGGTTAATGCTCTCTGCAGATGGAGGGTGAAGCTGCATATGGATGATTTGTCCTGGGCACATTTTTTCAGAGAGAATAGTTTCATTTTTTTTTTACTTGCTGTTTTCACTGGAAGAGGTGAAAGCCAGCTAGAGCAATTAGAGCCCAAGGTAGTCAAGAACAGTTGAATGGGTGTCTACTTGAATTTGAAATTCCCTTCAAAGACAAATATACTCATAAAATATTTGATATGGTGATGTGGGTCTACATTTTTAGATTAAAGGAGAATTCAAATTTAAGTTTATTGATAAAATGTTTGAAACAAAGACGTGACATACAGGTTTTCTTAAATAAAAAAAATGCACTATCATCCTTTTCAAAATGTTTGAGACTTATATATAGGCATAGGTAGTATCTTCTTGCAGGAATCCTGCTTGGAGTTCATTTTTGCCTCACCTCAGTTCATGCAGGGGAGTGTGATGATGCAACCTGGGAGTAGGGCTTTCCTTCACTGTAGAAGGGCTGGATAACACAGTTAAAGGAAAAGGAGGAGAAAATAAACCTTTTCTTCCCTTTCCAATGCCCTTGCCATTTGTTAGAAACTATATAGTACTTCTGTACTTCCATTGCTGCTTATGTTTATCTAACAGCATTATAATTATTGGTCTGTCTGCCTCCCTCGTTAATCTGTTAGCACCAGCAGACCAGGTACCAAAACTTCTTAACTGTGGACTCTCCATCCCTTACACACTGACTGACACATAATCTCCAATAAGCATTTGCTGAATGAATAAATTAAGACAAATAATTTTTATTGCATACAAAGAATGCAAGTCATATTGGGTATTGCCTAGCACAATTTTAAGCTAGATGAAAGTGATATTTAGCCTCTCACCCTCAGCATTTCCCTTTACTTGTTTGTGATGACCTTTTGGCTCCTCTCCTGTCCCCACCCCTACTTTGCTCCTCTGGTTGCCAAGGCCTAGGTCTTACAATCCTCTCTTTTTAAAAATGTTGGGCAATGGATATTTTTCTCACTCACGGCCTCTAGGCTCTGCAAGAAGTCAGCCAAGTCACTGAGAGCCAATTCATAGACTGCCAAGTCACAGAATGGCAAAGTGAAAACTCCGTAGCCAAAAAACTAGTTCAATTTAAAGTGTTAATGCCTAATAGTTTTATAGGTGAGAGACTCAGAGGGAGGAGCAAGGGAGAATAATTGGGTTTTGTTTTGACTTGTTTATGTTTTTTCAGAGAAGTGAAGTCATTTGACACTACCTCTCAGCTGCCTTTTAATAAAGATGAAAGAGTTTGCCAAAAGTTATCCTGTGAACAGAACAGCTGTTAAATTCATGCTCTATTCCATATGGAGTGATTCACTGACATGTACATGCAACCAACATAAATGTGATTCCAATTCCTTATATCTGTGTAAACAAAACACTGTTTTTCCTCAGAATATACTTCCTTGAAAACTGCTATTTCACTAATATTGAATTACAAGACTATTATGGGGGGCATCATATTAGAATGACCATTTTTATAAAACCTTTATGTGTACATGGCTCATGTTTCTCTTTCTATATGGCGTCAGACATGTTAATGACA
Source organism: Leontopithecus rosalia (assembly GCA_028533165.1). Classification (NCBI taxonomy): domain Eukaryota; kingdom Metazoa; phylum Chordata; class Mammalia; order Primates; family Cebidae; genus Leontopithecus; species Leontopithecus rosalia. Next base: position 108,317,659 of record CM052649.1, on the reverse strand, counting down.
TGAATATAAAATTCACTGTAGTATTTATAGGTCACAGATTTAAATTCAGTGGCAATATTTAAAAATTACTATGAGAGTACTTTTTTCAACTTGTATTTTAGGTTTGGGGTACATGTCCAGGTTTGTTAAATGGGTAAACTGTGTGTTGCTGAGGTATGGGGTATGAATGATCCTGTCATCCAGGTATTGAACACAGTACCCAATAGGTAGGTTTTCAACCATTGTTGACCTGCCACCCTACCCCCTCTAGTAGGTCCTAGCATCTATCGTTTCCACCTTTATATCCATGTCTATTGCAATGTTAAGCTCCCACTTATAAGAATTTCCTTATCCAGTCAAATGTTGATGGACATCTAGGTTGATTCCATGTCTTTGCTGTTATGAATAATGCTGTGTTAAACATGTAAGTATGGGTATGTTTTTGGCAAAATAATTTATTTTCTTTTGGGTATATATCTAGTAATGGTATTGCTGGGTCAATTGATAGCTGTTTTAAGTTCTTTGAGAAATCTCCAAACTGCTTTCCACAGTGGCTGCACAGTGTATAAATTCCCATCAAGAGTGTATACATGTTCCCTTTTCTCTACAACCTAGCAAACATCTGTTATTTTTTGACCTGTTGATCATAGCCATTCTAACTGGTATGAGATGGTATCTCATTGTGGTTCCAGATTTCTCAATGGATGCAGAAAAAGCTTTAAGTAAAATCCAACATCCCTTCATCATTAGAGTATTTTAAGGCAAAGAAGAATTAGAAAAGCTACCATTCTTTTGGATCTTTGTATTTTGAGCAGGTAAAAATTATTTCTAAAGACATTTTTCACTTAGTTTAGCCAGTCAAACTAAAAAAGAAAATAGAATATAATATGCCTGGATACATCATGAAAGAAAACAAAATATTCTTCATATCCAGTTAGAATATTATTTCCATTTTTATGATCTTCTTAAAATAAAGTCGACTATAATTTAGGTTCATTTTCAAACAATTATATGGTTTAAACAAGTTACAATAACAAAAAGACTTAATGTTAAACAATAAAAAGAAATTAAATCTAAAATAAGCATTAAATATCTAATATATAATAGTTAATAATCATATATGATTACTAAGCAACAAAAAGTAAATTATTGCTAATAAAAAATGTCATTCATTTGTTTCTTCTGAGTTAGAAGAAAGCACATATGACTTAAGATCTATTAAGTCATTACATACTTGTTTGAAATAAAATGTATTGTTTTCCAATAAAACAAAATTAGAGTTGTAATAATTTCAGAACTCCATGACATTAATTGTACAGAAGATATTGGCTTTAATCTTATGAAATATGTACCTCAACTCCTCTAAAATAACATATTTCTATATTAGATCAGACGATCCATTATATAGGGGTCATTAATATAAATTGAAGAGTGAAAATGTTTGTTCCTTTACTTTCTAATCAGATAAACAGAGAGATAAATCAAAGTAGAAACATTTATAAAATAATCATCACACCATAGGCTGTGTGTGGGTGTGCTGGGGTATGCGTGTTGTCATGTATTGTATGTGTCTACATGTGCATGAATTTGTATTTAAACAAGAGAAAGTGCTGAGCAGTAGCTCACAACTAGACTGTGGAGCCAGGCTGCAGATGGCCTGGTTGTAAATCCCAACATATCTTTGAGAAAGAGCTACCTCTGAGCACTTTGTCTTTAAATGGGATTATAATAGAATCTCATGACCTTGTTAGACTTAAATAAGTCAATAAATGGAATGTTTCAAACAATGCCTGGTTCATAGTGGTATTATCATATTGATTACCACTACTGAAATTCTTCTAGCCTCTATGTGTCATAAATTATCCTAAAAAATGGCTCAAATACATTGTTTAAGCAGCTTTTGGACATACTTCTGTTTGAAAATACATTATTAATAATCAAATAAATGATTTTGGTGAAATTACCTGTGATGCCATTTCTATATAGGCTGAACATCCTTCATCCAAAACTATGAAATCTGAAATGCTCCAAATCTACAACATTTTGAGCACTACCATGTTACCACAAGTGGAAAATTCTACACCTGATCTCATGTGACAGGTCACAGTCAAAATCTTGCCCAAGCTTTGTTTCATGAACAAAACTATTAAAATACTGTACAGCATTGCCTGCATGCTATTTGTATAAGATATATCTAAAACATAAACAAATTTCATGTTTACCATTGTGCTCCATTCCCCAGGTATTTCACTAAGTACATACAAATATTCCAAAATCTGCAAAAATCTGGTCTGAAACATTTCTAGTCTTAAGCATTTCACATAAGGTGTACTCAGCTTGTTTTTAGGAAAAGTTATTATTATGCCTGCCAACACCAAAGGAGTTGAAGAATTAATGAATCTGGCTAACATTTCTTTCAGTTGTTGAGATGGGGTCTCTTGCTCTGTCACCCAGGCTGGAACGCATTGACATGAAGGCAGATCACTGCAGCCTAAACATTCTGGGTTCAAGTGATCCCCCAAGTAGCTTGGACTACGGATGCAAATCACTATGTCTGGCTATTTTTTTCTGGGGGGATGTGTAGAGGCAGGGTCTTGCCATATTGCCCAGGCTAGCCTTGAACTCCTGGGCAATCCTCAAAGCAATCCTCCTGCCTTGGTCTCCCAAAGTTCTGGGATTAAAGGTATGAGCCCATTCACCTAGCTCTCTGGCTAACATTTTTAACAAGGAGGATAACATAACATGATTACAGTATCTCAATATTTCTTTGCCTTTATGTGTTACTTTGCATGTCTTCCTAAGCAAACCAACATTAAAACTACTGAATCAGCATTCATTTTAAGAATATTTAATGGCCTGTAAGAGACTTAAAAAGTAGGAAAAAAAGACACAGAGAGAAAGCAAATTCATGGAATGAAAAAATATTCAAAAGGAATAGTGAAATGACAAAGTATTTTCTTTTCAATCTATTTCCTTTTGTGCTCAAGAAAAAAGGAATATTCTAGGTTTAAATTACATATGTATATATACAATTAGGACTCAATATATCCCGGGATCATCAATATCATTTTATTTTATTAATTTTTTTATTTTCTTATTTCAATAGATTTTGGTCCTTTAGTGGTGATTTCCGAGATTTTGGTGCACCTATTGCCCAAGCAGTGTGCCCTGTACCCAATGTGCAGATTTTTTAATCTTTTGTCACCTTCCACCTTTTCCCCCAAATCCTCAAAGTTCAATATGTCAATTGTATGCCTTTACATCCTCATAACTTAGCTCCCACATGAGTGAGAATGTGTTTGATTTTCCATTCCTGAGTGACTTCACTTAGAATAATAGTCTCCAATTCCATTCAGGTTGCTGTGATTGCCATTATTTCATTCCTTTTTGTGGCTGAGTAGTATTCTACAGTATGTGTATACCATATTTTCTTTATTCACTCATTGACTGATGGGCATTTGGGCTGGTTCCAGTTTTTGCAATTGTAAATTGTACTGCCATAAACATGTGTGTGCAAGTATCTTTTGCATATAATGACTTATTTTTCTCTGGGTAGATACCTAGTAGTGGGATTGCTGAATGAAACAATAGACCTACTTTTTGTACTTTAAGGAATCTTGACACTGTTTTTCCATAGTTGTTATACTAGTTTACACTCCCATCAACAGTGCAAAATTGTTCCCTTTCTACCGCATCCATGCCAACATCTATTATTTTTTTATTTTTTTATTATGGCCATTCTTGCAGGAGAGAACTAGTATGGCATTCTGGTTTCAATTTGCATTTCCCTGATAATTAGTGATGTTGAACATTTTTCCATATGCTTGTTGGTTATTTGTATATCTTCCTTTGAGAATTGTCTATCAATGTCCTTAGCACACTTATAGATGGAATTGTTTTTTTTTTCTTGCTGATTTATTTGTAGATTCTGGATATTTGTATAGACTCTGATTATATAGAATATATTTTATAGTATAGATTGCGAAGATTTTTCTCCCACTCTGTTGGTTGGCTGTTAACTCTGCTGCTGCTGCTGATTATTATTATTATTATTATTATTATTGCTGTGCAGAAGCTTTTTAGTTTAATTAAGTCCCACCTATTTATCTTTGTTTTGTTGCATTTCCTTTTGGGTTTTGATCATGAAGTCTTTGCGTAAGCCCATGACTAGAAAGGTTTTCCTGATGTTATCTTCCAGAATCATTATGGTTTCAGGTCTCCGATTTAAGTCTTCATTCAATCCATTGTGAGTTGATTCACACATAAGATGAGAGACGAGAATTCATTTTCATTCTTCTACATGTGGCTACCCAGTTACCCCAGCACCATTTGTTGAATAGGGTATACTTTCCCCACTTTATCTTTTTGTTTGCTTTGTCAAAGATAAGTTGGCTTTAAGTATTAACATTTGGCTTTATTTCTGGTTCTCTATTCTGTTCTATTAGTCTATGTGCCTATTTTTACACCAGTACCATGCTGTTTTGGTGACTATGGCCTTGTAGTATAAACATAGTTTGAAGTCAGGTAATGTGATGCCTCCAGATTTGTTCTTTTTTCTTAGTCTTGCTGTAGCTATGCAGATACTTTTTTGGTACCATATGAATTTTTGGATTTTTTTCTAGTTTTGTGAAGAATGATGGTCATATTTTGATGGAAATTGCATTGAATTTGTAGATTGATTTTACCTATCCATGAGTATGGGATGTTTTTCCATTTGTTTGTGCCATCTATGATTTCTTTCAACTGTGTTTTGCAGTGATCCTTGCAGAGGGCTTTCACGTCCTGGGTTAGGTGAATTTCTAAGTATTTTATTTTATTTATTTTTCGCAGCCATTGTGAAAGAGGTTGAGTTCTTGATTTGCTTCTCAGCCAAGTCACTGTTAGTGTATAGCAGAGCTACAAATTTTTGTATATTAATTTTGTATACTGACATTTTGCTGAATTCACTTACTTCTAAGAGCTTTTTGGATGAATCTTTAGGGTTTTCTAGGTATACAGTCATCATCAGCAAACAACAGTTTGACTTCCTCTTTACTGATTGGGTGCCCTTTATTTCTTTCTTTTATCTGACTGCTCTGGCTAGGACTTCCAGTACTATATTGAAGAGAAGTGGTGAAAGTGAGCATCCTTGTCTTGTTCCAATTCTCAGGGAAAATGCTTTTAACTTTTCCCCATTCAGTATTATGTTGGCTGTGGGTTTATCATAGATGGTGTTTACCACTTTAAGATATGTCCCTTCTGTGCTCATTTTGCTAAGGTTTTAAATCATAAAGCGATGCTGAATTTTGTCTAATGCTTTTTCTGCATCTATTGAGATGATCATGTGATTTTTGTTTTTAATTCTGTTTATGTGGTGTATTACATTTATTGACTTACATATGTTAAACCATCCCTTCATCCCTTGTATGAAAACCATTTGATCATAGTGGATTATCTTTTTTATATGCTGTTGGATTCAGTTAGCCAGTATTTTGTTAAGGACTTTTGCATCTATGTTCATTGGGAATATTAGGCAGTATTTTCTTATTTTGTTATGTTCTTTCCTGGGTTTGGTATTAGGGTGATACCAGCTTCACAGAATGATTTGGGGAGAATTCTCTGTTTCTCTCTCTTTTGGAATAGTGTCAATCAACTTGGTATAAATTCTTCTTTGAATGCCTGATGGAATTCAGCTGTAAATCCATCTGGTCCTGCACTTTTATTTGTTGGTAATTTTTAAATTACCATTTCAATCTCACTACTTGTTATTGGTCTCTTCTGAGAGTCTATAACTTCCTGGCTTAATCTAGGAAGGTTGCAAATTTCTGGGAATTTATTCATCTCCCATACATTTTCTAGTTTATGTATATAAAGATGTTCATAGTAGCCTTGAATATTTTTTTATTTCTATGATATCAGCTGTCATATCTCCTGTTTCATTGCTAATTGAGCTTATTTGGATATTCTCTCTTCTTGATTAATCTTGCTAATGGTCTATCAATTTTATTTATCTTTTCAAATAGCTAGCTTTTTGTTTTATTTATCTTTTGTATTTTTGTTGTTGTTGTTGCTTCAATTTCATTAGTTCTGCTCTGATCTTTATTTCTTTTCTTCTGCCGGATTTGGGTTTGGATTGTTCTTGTTTCTCCAGTTCCATGAGGTCTGACCTTAGACCATCTATTTCTGCTTTTTTGTTTTGTTTTTTTCTGAGACAGAGTCTCACTCTGCTGCCCGGGCTGGAGTGCAGTGGCATGATCTTGGCTCACTGTTATCTCTGCCTCCTGGGTTCAAGGAATTCTTCTGCCTCAGTCTCCTGAGTAGCTGGGATTACAGGCACATACCACCATGCCCAACTAATTTTTGTATTTTAGTAGATATGGGGTTTCACCATGTTGACCAGGCTGGTCTCAAGCTCCTGACCTCGATTGATCCACCTGCCTTGGCCTCCCAAAATACTGGGATTATCAGCATGAGCCACCACACCTGGCCCTCTTTCAGACTTTTTAATGTAGGCATTTAATGCTATACATTTTCTTTTAGCACCACTTTTTCTGTATCTCAGAGGTTTTGTCACTATTAATCATTCAGTTTAAAGTAGTAATAAGTTGTGTCACTATTATCATTCAGTTCAAAGAATTACCCAGTGATCACTCAGGAGCAGATTATTTAATTTCCATGTATTAGCATGGTTTTGAGGACTCCTTTTGGAGTTGATTTCCAATTTTATTCCACTAGGGTGTGAGAGAGTAAAATTTCAATTTTCTTAAATTTACTGAGACTTGTTTTGTGGCTTATCATATGGTCTATCTTAGAGAATGTTCCATCGGCTGATGAATAGCATGCATATTCTGCAATTGTTGGTTAGAATGTTTTGTAAATACCTGTTAACTCCATTTGTTGTAGGTTATAATTTAAATCCACTGTTGACTTTTTGACTTGAAAATTTGTCTAGTGCTGCAAGTGGAAGATTAAAGTCCCCCACTATTATTGTGTTGCTGGCTATCCCATTTCTTAGGTCTAGTAGTAACTGTTTTATAAATTTGGGAGCTCTAGTTTTAGGTGCATATGTACTTTCAATTGTAATATTTTCCTGTTGGGCTAATCCTTTTATCATTATATAATGTCCCTCTTTGTCTTATCTAACTTCTGTTACTTTAAAGTTTGTCTGATATAAGAATAACTACTCCACATTTGCATGGAATATCTTTTTTTCTACACCTTTACGTAAGTTTATGTGAGTCCTCATGTGTTAGGTGAGTCTTCCAAAGACAGCGGAAACTTGGTTGGTGAGTTCTTGTCCATTCTGCAATTCTGTATCTTTTAAGTGATGCATTTAGGCCATTTACATTCAATGTTAGTATTGAGAAATGAGGAACTATTCTATTCATCATGCTATTTATTTCCCGAATATCCTTTTTATTTTTTCCTTGTGTTATTGTTACTTAGGTTCTGTGAGATTTATGCTTTATGGAGATTCTATTTTGGTGTATTTCAGGATTTAAACTCCTTTTAGCAGTTCTTGTAGTGCTGGCTTGGTAGTGGTGCATTCTCTCAGCATTTGTTTGTCTGGAAAAGACTGCATCTTTCTTTTATCTATAAAGCTTAGTTTCCCTGGAAAAAAAAATTATTGGCTGATAATCATTACATTTAAGGAGGCTGAAGGCCCCAATCTCTTCTAGCCTGTAGGGTTTCTGCTGAAAAATCTGCTGTTAACCTGATAGGTTTTCCTTTATAGGTTGATGCTTTTCCCTCCCAACTCTTGAGATTGTTTCCTTTGTCTTGACTTTAGATGACCTGATGACTATGCGCCTAGATAATAATCTTTTTGCAATGAACTTTCCAGGTGTTATTTGAGCTTCTTGTATTTGTGTGTCTAGACCTCTAGAAAAGCCAGGAATTTTTTTTTCTCAATTATTCCTTTAACTATGTTTTCCAAACTTTTAGATTTCTCTTCTTAGGAACACCAATTATTCTTTGGTTTGGATGTTTAATGCAGTCCTAAACTTCTTGGAGGCGTTGTACATTTTTTATAACTCTATTTTCTTTGTCACTGATGGTCTTGGGTTAATTCAAAAGCTTTGTCTTCATATTCTGAAGTTCTTTCTTTTGCTTGTTCAATTCTATTGCTGAGACTTTCTAGTTCATTTTGCATTTCCTTAAGTGTGTCCTTGATTTTCAGAAGTTATGATTGTTTTTATTCATGCTTTCTGTTTCACAGAATTTTCCTTTTATATCCTGTATGATGTTTTTAATTTATTTATGTTTGACTTCAACTTTCTCTAATGCCTGATGGATTAGCTTAATAACTGACTTTCTGAATTCTTTTTCTGGAAATTCACAGATTTTTGTCTTCGCTTGGATATATTGCTGGCAAGCTGGCATGAAATTTTGTGGGTGTTAAAGAACCTTGTTTTGCTATATAACCAGAATTGTTTTACTGGTTCTTTCTTCTTTGGGTAGAGTATGTCAGAGGGAAGATGTGGGATTCCTTGGCTGCTGTTCAGATTCTTTTGTTCCACAGGGTGCTCCCTTGGTGCAGTGTTCTCTCTCTTTCCCTAGAATGGGGCTTCTTAAGAGTCCATCCATAGTAATTGTTTTTGTTCTTCTGGGTCTAGCCACCCAGCAGAGCTACCAGGCTTCTGGCTGGTACTGGGGAGTATCTGCAAAGAGTCATGTGATGTGATCCGTCTTCAGGTCTTGCAGTGGTGGATACTACCACCTGCTCCAGTGGAGGTAGTAGGGGAATGAGGTGGATCCTGTAAGGGTCTTTGGTTATGTTTTCATTTAGTGTGCTGATTTTGTGTTGATGGCCTCCAGCCAGGAGGTGACACTTTCAAGAGTACATCAGCTGAGTTCCTATGGGGGAATGTAAACTTCCCCTACAGACACCTGGTTATGTATTCAGGAGTCTCAGGTGGTAGGTGGGGCCACATAGCTCCCAAAAGATTATGACCTTTGTCTTCGGCTACCAGGGTGAGTAGAGAAAGATCACCAGATTGGGGCAGGGATAGGCCTGTCTGAGCTCAGCATCTCCTTGGGCAGGGTTTGCTGTGTTTGCTGTGGGGGATGAGAGTATAGTTTCCAGGCCAATGGAATTATATTCACAGGGAGATTATGGCTGCCTCTACTGAGTCATACAGGTCACCAGGGAAGTGGGGAAATGCCAGCAGTCACTGGCCTCATGTCAGTCCCATGCAGCTGGCAGTCCTAAAGTCCAGTCTCACTCCCAGTGTGGCCTCACAACAACACCGAGTCTATTTCCAGGCCACCAGTGACCAGGGCTGAGATCTCGGCCCAGAACATGAGCCTTCCATTGAGAAAGCAAGCTGACTCACTGTTTTTTGTTGTCTCGGGTGACTGTAGTGGTGATCCAGTTCCTTCAAAAGGTCTGTTGATTCTCTCAGCTTTCCTGGTATGTTCCTACAGTAGTTCTTGGAGCAAAAGTTCACGATATAAGTCTCCACACACTCCTCTGTCTACTCAAGTGGGAGCTGCATGCTAGTCCTGCCTTCTCCCTACCATCTTAATCCTAATACAGAATCATCAATTTTAAATAATCAACTCTTATTTTATTGTGGTGATGTATAATGATAGGGATGTGTCTACTTTAAATCCTTTAAATTCCCATTGAGGTATGATGTTTTAAATCAATCTTCACTATCAGTTTATTTTATTGTCACCTGCTTCTTTATGATTAGTTAATTCCAAACATTAAAAATCAGTTCATTTGTGGGTGATATTCATCCTGAATATTTAGAGAAACCATAGCTAAATAACTAAGTAATTTGGGAGACTTATATTTATCATAATTGACTAGTCTAGCTAAACTAGATAACTTGAAACATTTCTCAAAACGCATATCTAGATTTTCCTGAAAGGGAAAGGGATTTTTCAAGGGCACAAAACAAAAAGTATAAAACTTTTAAATCCTTTAAATCCCCATTAAAGTATTATGTTTTAAATAAATCTTCACTATCAATTTATTTTATTGTCGCCTGCGTCATTATGATGAGTTAATTCCAAACATTAAAAATCAGGTTTTTTTTTTTAAATGTATAAACCAACGAGCTGGCATGGAAATAAATCTTGGGTTGGGGAGGAAGTTGATCATCTGCTGGGTATCCAAATAATTTGGGGATTGACACTGATGTGGACCATGGAAAACAAGGAGGGAGAGATATCGTAATCAAAGAAGGAACCTATAATAGCTGTACCATCTGTTAGTGGGGAGGCAGAAAAAATAAATATGTCTACTCAAAATAGAAGACATGGAAGTTTTCCTTATATTCTGGGTGCATTTTAAAAAGAGGGATTTTGTAACATTTAAAAAAAATTTACCTAAGTTCAGAGTTCAAATGTATGGAACTTATACATCTTGGCAATCATGTCTAGCAGTGAATTGCAGCAATAGCACAGAAACATCTTCCAGAGTAGAGGAAGTCAGGCCCTAGGACATTTCAAAGCTTAAGATGACCTCACAAGCCAAAATGACAAAATAAATAAGGACAGTGCGCTGTGACTGAAAGTCAGCCAAGAGAACAAGTATAGCAATGGAAACCCAAGAACTTAGGGTAATGAAAAAATACAATCTGTGAAGTAGTATGTTTAAATTGACTAAGGACATGAATAAGAAAACAAATGAGGAAATGAAGTAGATAAATATAAATATATTAAAAATAGAAAAAGTAGTTAGGAGATGTGAATGATAAAATAGGAAAAAACAAAATTGATGAAAATTGAGAAAGACTAAAAGTAAGAAAAATGGAAATAAATTAGAATTTAAATAATGATAGGTCAGAACTGGCAAAAATCATAAATCTTCAGATAGAATAAGAAAAACATCAGATGCAATGTAATTGTTTTTTTAATTACACATCTTGGGTCATCATAATGGCCAATGACAAAAGAAAATAAAAGATCTTGAAAACGATCAGGGAGGAGACAGATAAATTACCAACTAATGAAGTTGTGCTGACAGCTGATTTTAGACTTCTCAAAAACAACAGTGCAGCCCGGAAATAATGGATTGATATTTTTAAAATGCAGAGTGGAAATAACTGTTTGTCTAGAATCTTATGCCTAGTAGTAAGTCATAATCTAAAATGAACGGTAAAGTAAATATAATTCAAAACAAAACAAAGAGACTCTTCTACTAACTGATCTTAACTGAAATAACTAAAGGTTGTATTTTAAGAATATGAAAACTGAGACAGAAAGTTATGTGAAGTCATAGTGAGCCAAGAAATTGGAAAGCATGTTAGTAAATCTAAATAAGCAATGTTGTATAAAACAACTATAGTAATGACTACTTTATGACACATAAAACAAATAATTCTAAAATATTAGACAGTAAGGTGGTAAGCAGAATTCAAGCATTCTGAGATGCTTTTAATGATAAAGAGGCATAACAGAAACACCTTATAGCATTTGAAAATTGCATTTCAGAAATAATGTTACAGAAATCATGTCAAAATTACCATTTGACCCAGCAATCCCATTATTGAGTATATACTCAAAGGAATACAAATCATTGTACCATGAATACACATGCACACATATGTTCATGGCAGCACTATTCACAAAAGCAAAGACATGGAATCACCCTAAGTGCCCATCATTGTTAAACCTGATAAATAAGTGGGGTACATATACACCATGAAATAATCTGCATTCATAAAAAAGATTAAGATCATGTCCTTTGCAGATCTCAAAGGATGGAGCTGGGGGCCATTATCCGAATTAAACTAACATAGAAATAGAAAAACAAATACCACATGTTCTTACTCATAATTGGGAGCTAAACATTGAGTATATATGGATACAAAGAAGGAAACAAGAGGCACTGCGGCCTATTTGAGGATGGAGGGTGGGAGAAAGGTGAAGATTGAAAACCTACCTTTCAGGTACTATGCATATTACCTGGGTGATGAAATAATCTGTACCTCAATCCCCTATGACACACAATATACCTATATAATGAAACTACACATGTACCTGTAAGCCTAAAATAAAAGTTTAAAAAGTATATCTCTTTAAGTGACATATTCAGGAGGTACATATGTGTTTACTTCAAACAAATTAAGAAAATTCAACAATTAAATTCTGCCTTAAGATGCTTACTGTTTCTGCCTTAAGATGCTTACTGTTAGATGGGAAAGACAGATGATAGAAAGACAGATAGATGGATAGATAGATAGATGAAAGAGAGATATATAGAAAATTTCACACAAAAAATTAAAACTACAAATTTGCTTTATCCTGGAGAAGTCTAATCTCTCTTACCTACAATTTTTAAAAATCCTTTCCACCTTATAGCCCTATGGGAGAAAAAGTTCCAATACATTTACAAGCTTCCTAGCCTTTAAAAATACAGTGCTAGGCTTCACCAAAAACACATAACAGAAACAGAATCCATTATTTAACATATGTTCAGAGAGCTCTAACAAGTGCCTGCAAACTGGCCAAAACATGTGCTTTACATTAAGTCCACCCCACTCAGTCTCACTTATATCTAAAAAACAACTGTCTTAAAAACAAAATAAATAACTATAACTAGAAAAGTATTTCCATAGTTCCCATGCATATTGCTTTATGAAAAAGATATCCATCTTTGTTTCCTTACTGTCAGTACATCAGGTTCTGAAAACAGAAAACATGAAGTGAAACAAGACAACTGCAAACAAAAAACAAAATATGCAGGCTTAATGTCCAACCTTTCAGGGAACAATCCATCTTCACATGTAAGAGACATAAATTCACATGATATCCACAGTATTTGAAAAAGTGATTATACGATACATGTTGTTGCTAAAAGAAGAAATACATTCACCAGGATAAGGACAATAGAAAGAAAATATTATTAAGAAATATAATTATGCTAAGAATAGATCAAGAGATACTGTTTTAAAGAAACCAACAAACACTAACTTCTTTTATTTCTTTAAGACAAAGACTAAGAAAGAAAAGAGAAAATGGATTTTTGAGCTTTTGACAAGTCTTTCTTTCATAGTAAGTTGTTGAGTCCCTAAGAAATGGACTGAGATCTAAGGCTTTTAAGCATCAGGAAATCTGCCATTCAGAATATTTTTGGGGAAGAATAACTTGGAGCTCCATCAGAGCCCAATTACACCTTTTGTAAAAAGCAGCAGGGTAGCTCTCTTCTTTTGCTTTGATGTATGGCCAGCCAGTACAATAGTTTAATAATCTATAACACTTTCCTAATTTTTTCACAAAGCTTGAAGCCCTGTAGTGAAAAATGATGCATTCAGGAACATCATTTTCAGATGGATATGCTGTCTATGTTTAGAATCATTTTTTTCTCTATCTTTCTATTGGTAGATGCCTGATAAATCACATCAGAGACTATGTAATGCATCAGTCCCAAGTCAAATTTTAAACCCTTATAGCTTGCAGTTCCCATTTACTATATGCTACCAAAATAATCTTAAAAGATGATAGTAATATAACTGTTAAAGACCCAGCTATGATATCTACCATGACTCTACAGAATTAATCAGTACTTGTAAATCCCTATTAAATTGAGCAATGAGTGCAGCATAGCAGAATCATGTTTCAGATCATATAAGACTAGTGTTCAGGAAAACAGAGGGCTAGGCACATCTCAGCCATTTAAAAGCTACATGATTTGGGCTTTATCCCTATATGACTCAGTCATCTCCAACAGGGTCTCTCACATAACATGCAGTAATTATGGGAGCTACAAGATGAGATTTGGGTGGGGACACAGAGCCAAACCATATTAGTAGCTTTTCTACCTTTTACACTCTGTTGCCTAATCTGCAAAATGAAAGAAATAATAAATGAATGCCCTGCATATATCACAAAGTACAATTAAGTGAAAAATCAAAGGACTGGACATAATAAAATTGGGTGATTGACTATAACAAAGTGTATTAGTTACTCACCCAGGGTACATGTAGTAGATTTTTTCTAAACTTTGCAGATCTTCCCTTATATATACATCTAATAACATAATAAAACTTTAACTTAAACATTTCCATTTGAAGAGATAAATTTTAAATGAAGGACAAAACCTAATTTATTTCCAAAGTTAGACATTCAGTTTATCATATCCAAGAGAAATAAGGTCAGTACCAAATTCTAAATAAATAAGACTCCTATTTTATTGCCAATTTATTATTTATGCTAGATGTTACAACAAATATTTTTTATCTTTTATTCTACAAATTATGGAGGAAACAGATAAGTTTAAAACTAAAAGGAATTGTAAAATTTTAACTTTGAGTCTGTTTTATGTTTATCACTGAACTACGGTTTTTCTGGGCCATGATTCAGTTTGTCTCTTTTTTAAACAGCTTTACTGAGGTATAATTTGCATATGATAAAATTCTTCCATTTAAGTGCACAATTCTTTTAAATAAATGATATTTAGTAAACTTACAGATCTGTACAACCATTGCCACAATCCAGCTTTAGGACATTTTCATCACCTGCAAAAGATGTCTCATGCTCATTTGCAGTCATCCCTATTATAACTCGTAGTCGTAGACTACCAATAATCTACTTTTTGACTCCATAGATTTGCTTTTTCTGGATAATTCACTATATAATCTTTTATATCTTGTCTCTTTTACTTAACATACTGTTTCTGTGGGACGTTTTTGAGGTTCATCCATGTTGTAGCATGTGTCAGCAGATGATTATGTTTTATTGCTAAACAGTATGTCATTGTATGGGTATATCATATTTTTAATCACAAGATGATTAGAAGATTTCTGACTCTATTGTCCTACTAAGAGATGCAAACCTCACTCTTGATTAACATGGTGTACTATCAAGCACAAATCCACATATTTTTATATGGGGGTAGCAAAGTCTTATTTTCTGGCCACACACAATGGCTCTTCTCTGTAATCCCAGCAACTTGGGAGGCCAAAGAAAGAGGATAGCTTGAGTCCAGGAGCTCGAGACCAGTCAAGACAACATACCGAGACCCCACCTTTTCAAAAGTAAAAGATTAGCTGAGCATGGTGGATAGCATCTATAGTCCCAGCTACTTAGATGGCTGAGGTAGGAGATCACTTTAAACCTGGGATGTTGAGGTTGCAGTCTGCATTGAGTTGTGATTGTGCCACCTAACTCCAGCCTGGGCAACAAGCAAGACACTGTCTCAAAAAACTAAAACAAACTAAAACTTATTTTCCAATCTGACCACTAGCACACAGTCATCAGTGGGGAAGAAACTCTAATAACTACTTGCTTCAAAATAGAACATCACTGGATTCAGAGACAAAGTAGCAGAATTAGATTTCTACCAGTGAACACTCATTCTTCTATCACCTCCTTGTGAATATGACACTAGATACAGGACAAAAGAAAAGCAAAAAACCAGAGAAAGTAATATGTATCAGTATTAGTCCATTTTCATGTGGCCGATAAAAACATATACGAGACTGGGTAATTTATAAAGGAAAGAGGTTTATTGGACTTACAGTTCCATGTGGCTGTGGAGGCCTCACAATCATGGCAAAAAGTGAAAGGCACTTCTCACATGGCTGCAGTCAAGGGAAGAGAGCTTGTGCAGGAAGCCTCTCCTTTTTAAAACCATCAGATCTTATGAGACTTGTTCACTATCACAAGAACAGTACAGGAAAGACCTATCCCCATGATTCAGTGATCTCCCACTGGGTCCCTCCCACAGCACGTGGAAATTATGGGAGCTAAAAGATAAGATTTGAGTGGGGACAAAGAGCCAAACCATATCAGTAGCCTTTCTACCTTCTTTAACAAATATGCAGTTCACATTATGATCAGGAGAAGTTCTTAATACTTTAAAAGTAGTAACTAACTTAAACTGTATAACACTCCTATGAATTAGTATCTATTTATTATCTCCACTTTTAGATAACATAACTGAGGCACAGAGATGTTGAGTAATTTGATCAGTGTCAAACAGCTAGTAAGTGCAGAGCTGAGTTTCAAACCAGGCAACCTGAATCCAGTGTTTACATTTGTACCACTATGCTATGGTATCTTTTTTTATAGAAGTAGAAACATTTTACTGAAGTAAAGTATATTCTCAGGAATGGCAAGGGGAGGCAAAATCAGTTTTGCTCAACAGACATACCATATGAATATTCTTTAATCTCTATTTGATTTACTTAAGCCACAGGAAAATGTTTTTTTCAAATATGAGTGAAACAAGGTAGGTATAAATTATATCTTACTTTCAGTTTCATCTTAAATCCTCTTATCCATCTTATATGATTGCAATGCTGAAAAACTAAAGCTTTCCAAGTTCACAGATTCTTTTTTTTTTAACTACAGAAAGAATCCCTAACCTGACTATAAGAATGTTCTCTTCCCGATCAGCCATTTTTAAATTATCTGTGAATTAAGAGTAGCAGAGCCTCTGTGGAAAAATTCCCCATTGCGAAAAATCTTGCACAATTTATGTCCCTCTGGGAAGATAATGATGCATATTAATATTTTAAAACATTTTAATCACAAAAACTTTAGGTATACAACTGTAAAAAAAAATTAAAACCCTACAGGAAAATGCCATGTATCTCTACATTCATAGTTTTTTACATATAAAGTAATATATTATTATATAGAATGATTAAATCAAGCTCATGAACATATTCATCCTTATTCACATTTTAAAGGCTATAAAAAGTCCTGACTAAATTTATTTAACTTAGTATTTATCAAATTTTAAAGTAATGGAGTCTGCTTTTCCTCTGTATAACATATATTTACCTACACTGGAAAATACTGCTTCTCTGGATGTCTAATAAATCCATGGAAAATTAATGCAATTATTTTTATTTAAATATAACCTTGGGATCTATGACATGGTAAGGATTACAGCTAAAATATATGGTAACATGGCTAGGAGTTAAGACAATAATAAATAGACTAATATTATATTAGCTAACATTTTCTTATTTAATGCTCAGAACAACCTCATAAGGCAGATATTTAATAATTAATCTTTATTTTACACAAGAAGAAACTGATTAATGTGCCCAAGCCACATAACTATTAAGTAGTGAAGCTGGGTTTCAAACCCTAGTCTGTGTTCTAATAATTACACTGAACTGCCTCCCATCTTGTCCCAGGCAAGCAGATTATTTACACAGATAGAATAATGATTAGTAGGAATGAATTAGGTCATAGATAATTACATAAAAGTACCAAGAAAAATCTAGGAATGGTAGATATAATTTATTAATCATAATTTATATTAACTCTTGATACTCTTTCCATTATAAAACATTTCCCCTTTTATGTGCTTCTTGTTCTCTCACGGAGGAGTCTAATGACCATATTTTGTTTTTCTTCTTCTCCATCTATCCTAGAATAACAGCAGTATAGTACGTATTCAAGTGGTGGCATATTCTGTAAATAGTGGAAAATAATAAAATGTGTCTGAAGTCAATGTACTACTTTATATTACCTTTCATTTTTGGGGAAAAAATTAATCATAAATTAATCCCTAATTCCAAGATATAAAATGTGTTGTGGTTATAAGTGGAAAATTACACATTTTTATTGTTTTCTCTCCCTACTGCGTTATTTCAAAGTCCTAACATTGAGTCTCTAGAAATCAAATTCCTTTTTGACACAGTCTTTTATAGAACAAAAAGGAAATCATGTAAAAAGTACAGAATTTAAAGAATGCAAGAAGAAGCTAAAATATAGAATGCCAACTTGTAAAAAATAAACACTTGCCATGCTTTGCTCTCAGAAGACAATATCAGAGTAATGAGTAAGACATACCTTCAACTCTGTGTATCTTTTAATACATGGGTAATCTCTCTAAAGTTTCTACAGATGGAAAACAAGAAATAACTGTAGAATCTCTTTCCTTCACACCATATACACTTATTGTGCCTTTAGTTTTCTAGATATTAAGGACTCAAAAATAAAAAGGAGAGATGAGACTCATGCTCTTAAGGGGTTTACATTTGAAAGGAAGAGGCAGTCAGCAAACAAAAGGACATAAAGAAGAAATCCTACAGTGATAAACGCCATGGAAAAAAACTACAGATAATAGAATTGCACCAAGAGACGAAGCGTGTAAGTGGGAGAGGTGCACACGAATAGCTAATGCTCAGGACAGGTGGTCAGGAAAGACACTTTTGAAAAAGGTGACATATAAAATGGTACTGGAATAATGGAGTGAGCCAGCTAATGTGCATGCTAAGTGAAAAGGCCCAAAGGTGTTATATTAGTCCATTTTCATAGTGTTCTAAAAGAACTGCCCAAGACGTGGTAATTTATAAAGGCAAGAGGTGTAATTGACTCATACTTCAGCATGTCTGGAGAGGCGTCAAGAAACTGACAATCATGGAGAAGGCTGGGGGAAGCAAGGCACCTTCTATACAAGGGGGCAGGAGGGAGATGTGCTGACCAAAGGAGGAAGAACCTCTTACAAAACCATCAGATCTCCTGAGAACTCACTCACTATCATGAGAACAGCATTGGGGAAACCGTCCCATTATCCATTTACCTCCACCTGTTCTCTCCCTTGATACATGTGGATTATGGGTATTATAATTCATGATGAGATTTTGTTTGGGATGCAAATCCTAATTATATCAAGTGGGAATGAATTTGAGACCCAAAACATGGCGTGCACGGTAGAGTACTGGAGTGGGGCATCAGAAACTGACAGGAGATTAGCTCTGGCTGAGAAGAGATCACAGGGTTTGATCACTAGGTAAACAATCACAGGGGCTTGATCACAAGGTAGACAGATTGATCACAAGATAGATCTCCAAGACAAGGAAAATGAAGGAGCCCAAGTGGCAATGAAGAGTGGCAAAAGTTTTCAATGTAGAATACCATGAATTCCTTTATATTTCTAAAAAAAAAGCCCCATTATTTTTGCTGCTCTGAGGAAAGTGAATTGCAAAAAAGCAAGAGAAGGAGTAGAGTTTGAGGCATTCATATAAGGGCAGTCTAATTAAAAGATGAGGACAGAAAAGGTGCAAGCAGTGAAGATAGCAAAAAGCAAGATTCAGGATATATTTTGGAGGTACATTTGACAAAGCTTTCTAAAGGAGAACACCGCCCAGAGTTTGGCCCAAGCAGTTTGCTTGATGAGGGAGTGATTTATTGACAAAGAGAAAACTAAAGGAAAAAGAGAATTGTGGGCCTGAGTATTGATTCTGAAGGTCCTCTTTCAATGTGTTTGTTTTAAGATGCTTATTAAACATCAAATGGAGACGATGAATTAGTTCATGGGAGAGGCTAATGATACAAAGTTGGAATTCTTTCATATATAGTTGGCATGTAAAGTTATGGGGTTATATAAAATCAGCAAAAAGAACTGTGGTGGAGAGCAGAGAAAGAAACAGGTAGAGGGGGAGTAAAGTAGGGAGAGACAAGGCTTGCACTGAGTATTGGGACCCTACAACATTGAGGGGCTGAGGAAGCAAGGACTCAGCAAAACACACTAATGAGAGCTGGCCAGAGCGGTAGAAGGGGAAATGTAAATTTATGTGTTCCATACAGAGAACCTTGACAGATAACATTTTAACAATAACAAAATGTAGTAATCTCTGGCATTTTCACATACATCATTTCTATCATAGCAAGTTCACTGATCGATATCATGGAACTACTTGTTTTCTGATTAAGGCTGGGTGTAAAGAATGCTTCTCAGGAATAATATCTACAGTTTTTTTGATTTGACAACAAAATCAAGCAACCTCACCTCATGAGCACACTTTCCTGCAGGTTGTTCATCACCGTACCCATCTGTGAAACACTGAAACGTAAACGTGAAGCTCTTCTGCCTGTTTCATTATTGCAACTTCTGGCTTTGCTGGCACAATGCTCTGTAATTCTTCACTGTTACCATATTCAAGGTCACTCTTTGTGATAAATTAAAGATAAATTTCATGTACTATTTTATTATGGAATTGCACAATCTTGCAAAGGTTCTGGTCTGCATTTCTCATCATCTTTTCATTTCACGCAAACACCAAACTTTACCCTGACTTGTGAATTTATTGTGAATCTTTCTTCAGAAATTCAAATAACAAACAATACTTAACCAGTTTTTGACGCACATTAGTTTTAGGTCCTTTCTAATATCACTATATATCCTTATCTCAGAAAACTCAATATATTAACTTTCATCTTCTCTCTGATCTACCTCTAACTCAAGCAGAAAACAATTATTTGTATGTAAACATACATTTACTCTTGAACTACCTTGTTTTAGTCTTCTACTTGACTGTGAACCTATCAAAGGTAGAACTGTGTCTTATTAATCTTTATATTTCTTATTTTTAGCACAGCGCATAGTGCAAACTGCATTCTCAATAATTACTGAATAAATTAATGAATTAAATAATTGATTAGCTTACTTCAGACTGTTAATTTTTGGCTTGACAAAAATGATAAAGATATCAAAAGACTGCTTTATTATAGTTTGATATAGACTCTTAGGAGAAATTTTTCCATTCCTGAGATTCATCAGTCCCTCAAATTTTCTTACTTCCCCTTTTTTGGGGGTATGTAATTTTCATTAGCATGCAAGTATAACAACAAACCATTTTAAGTGACAACTGCTAGTCAATTAACCTATAATATTTTTTCAGTTCACAGGAACTAGGTCTGTGATTACAATCAACAGCAATATTAAATGCTTCGTTCTCTCTTTTGCTCAATGCAACAAATACTTCTTATATTTTATCAAAATGTATAGCCCCTATAATAATTATGGAAAGACACTGCATATTCTATACTATTATTTTTACTAGTCAACTTTATAATTACTTCAACAGTCAATTCATCATTTTCATTCAACTGAACTCAGTCCAAACAGATAAATATTTAGATCTGAATCTTTTTTCAAGAAAGATTAAAACTGAGTTTGAGAGGTTCTGTGTCTCTGATAAGCAAAGCAGCAATCTAAAGGATACAAAATACTTGACTTAAGGAAATGACGTGTGGGGCATCTTGCAATATGTACAGAGGATTGCTTCTGAATATACTGCCAATGTGGTAGATACTTTTCATTGCCAAACAACATGCATATCAATCTACGCCTGTAATTCCTTCTAGATAAAGAAGGATACTGTCTGGTTATAGACCATCAAGACTTTATTCCAGTGTGAAGAGCTGGGCCTGCAGTACTTTTTTCTCACTTTTTGCGTAAAAGTCATGTCAAACTGAATATATAGAAACTACATCTTGAATTTTCTGGTCCTTTAGGTCAGCTGAAGGTCTTGTGAATTTAGTTGAAAAAGGTCTCAGAAATTCAAGTTGAATAAGTGACCTGGCAAAATACTAATTGGCAAGTTAATATCAGAGTTAGAATTTGAAATTGATAAACTTGAACTTCTGATCTTATGTTCTCTTCACAGCATAATTTAATACTGAATATGTTATATAGCTTTAAGGTGAATTCACATAACTTATAAAAAGGAAAGGAAACAAAAAATAATAATTCCAAGTATTTACACATGGGTCTTTCTTAGCAATAATAGATATAGACAGACTTTTAAGTTTACTTTTTCCTCTTCATCCTGATATAATCAACAATTTTATTTTCCTTTCAGTATACCTTTTGTATCCATTTTATATGATGTGCTATAACTTCTTTTTTACTTACCTCCAAAGTAGAATTTGATTGAGAAGATAAATATAGCTAAATTCCAAATACCATTGCCTCTTGTTTTACAACAATGAGAACACATTAAAATGAAGACTTGATTCATGACACAGCACCTAACAAACTGTTAAAAACAGTATAATTACTATAATCTCAAAACTAAAAATAGTTTACTTATTACATTATTAAATAGCTATACATTAATATAGAAATTTTATTTAATAGGCACTCAACAACAAAAATACTACTCATGGGAATTCATTCAAATAGAGTGTTGTTAAATGCATGACAAAAGGATATAACTGATTAAAGAAAAATAGTAATTATAAACATGTCAATATATCTCTAAAATTTGACATTACCTAGACATGTTTTATATCTGGTTTAGATATAAGAGATTTATTCTTGAAATCCAATAGTTGGCTAATCATGGCATCTTTCAGATTTTATCTAGAAGTGGAAAACTTTAGTATCCATATTTAACACAAACAATAACTAGAGTCTTATATAGATTAGGGGGTTGAAATGATTATCCCAGAAGCATAATGAGCAATAAACCTGTATTCTTTCATACAGAGAAAAATATTGAGACCAATGAAACTCTTCCTGACAGCCTCTGATGATGAAAACATACAAAATTGCAACATAAGAACATTATTGACCTTGACTATGCATGTTTTCACTTCATTAGGAATTCACAGCTGTTAAAGGTAATGATCCTTCTTATGGTCACATATGGCATACCCAAGATTATGTTATCAATATGCTTCTTATGTTATGAATAAATTCTGCGCACCATAAACTAATCTTTAAAAAAAGACTATTGGCTTAATATTTTATTTTAAATTATATCTTTTATAAATGTTAATGTTTTTAATGGTCAAAATTAATTTCCTACAATCGACATATATAAAGAGAAAATATAAAAACATAAATTGGTTTTGTTAATAAAAAGTGTGAATATTCTAGTATGACCTAATTAATTCTGATACCTTGGAAGTTAAATCTTGCAATTTAGAACAAACCACAAATATTCATTAAAATATTTTTGGAGCCTTAGAAAGAAGACATTGCTGTAATTCCTAATATTATTATACTTATTTCCTTTTGTGGAATTTAAACATAAAATATAGACTGAAAATATGACTGTTTATGATAATAGTGTTGTGAATGTTAATCACATTATTCACAGTCATAATTTGATAATTTTAATATTCAAAGAGACCTAATTGTTAATTGCAACTCTTACATATATTTTGATTATAAATGATATATTGGTCTTGCATGTTTCTTAGAAATGCTGGTATGTGCTGTCCAAATTCCTGAAAACATCATGTTAAGGTGGAGCTGACCTTCTTGGGCACTTCCTGATGTCCTATTGTCACTGTATGCCTGCAGCACTGTTTCCCTGTTTCATCATGTGGGGAGGTGGAAGTAGATAATGGAGCTTCTGTTAAAAAAATTAGAAAACTTTAAAAATAGTTTATTTACTTTAGACTTTCCAAAAAACACTAAACTGAACATGGTGTGGGAGGTTATGACTCGGTGGGAGGCATTAGTCAGCACGAAGGAATAAGATATATGGATGGAAATTTCACATGGATAGAAGAGAAGGAGAGTGAACATAAGAACACATCTATGAAGGAAATGCATGTGAAAGACCACATATTGTGAGTGAAAACAAGAACTATGAATATTGATCAGTCAACCAATCAAGACTTCAAGAACATTCACTGATCACCTATTCTTTTTGAGAACAGAAAATAACTGAACATTTTCTGTAGATTAACACTGACTCATCATTCAATATTGTTTCTGTATTGTAGCCCAATGAGTTATTAACGTAGACATATTAGGACCAGCTCTAGGGACAGTCATCCAGAAGAGAAGAGACAGTCAAGCATATCACAGAAACCGATATACACACCTCAAGTAGTGTGGTAGTAGAGAGCAGCCTCTGGAAATGAAGGTTATCCTCAAATATTTGAAGGGATGCCTTGCATCAGGAAACCTAAGCTTGTTGAACAAAATGTCAATGGGCTGAGCCAACATCAGGAAAACATATTCTGGGGTTATGGGAACTAAAGACTACACTAAATCTACATGACAAAGGAGGTATTAAAGCAGAGGCTAAGAGATCTCTTGATGTTGATACTATAAGGACTCTAAGTCAGTTGGACCTTGGCCTGTGAGGCTACACTCAATTCAGAAATGAGAGATTGTTGCTGCTGGAATCTGTGGCACCTCATTCCTGCCTTACATGCTCCCAAAATACTTTGAACGAGGTAGAATAAAGTAATAAGAGCTTAGATCATCCAGTTTGTTCAATTAGTGACTTATTATTTCATTAGCTACTTGTAGAGCAGTATGCTGTGTCAGGTCTGGTAATGCAGAAATGAGTGAAAAAGCACTCTTCCTCAAGGAGCTCCAAAGAATCAGTTTAGGGTGGGGTTGAGAAAGGGCACATTACTCCCAGCTTCTTGCTGCTTCTTATGTTATTGACTTTCTTCATCAATATTAACTTGAATATTTAGCAAAGAAAAAGAAAATTCTACATTTGAATAAGCTCAAGGCATTTAAGTTCATTATTCATTCACCCGTGAATACATTTCATAAATACTGAGCATGAAGTAGGTGCTAGGAACCCTTCTGGTTATGGGGAATGCGATAATGAATAAAATGCCCAGAATGCCCACCCACATTTTTATTATATACACATGGATTACAGAAAACACTTCTGTTAAATTACAACTAAATTATGACACTTGATTCCAAAATACTAATAAAAAATAATAATCTGATGAATAGAGTTTACAGGCACTATTTAATTATTATACAGTATTAATTTTATGGTTAAAACAAGATCAATAATCAAAAACAAGAACTATCAAATTTTCTAATCATATTTTACTATAAATCTACAATGAATACTGACATGATTAATAAAAAATGGACATCATAAAGTTATAATGCTGAAGTAGAAAAGCAAAAAATGGCAAACAATATGTTCTCTATATTAATACTTTAGAAGAAATTTACAAATCCCCACCCCCCCAAAAAAAAACAAATAAAAAGAAAAGCCATAGAAGGCACCCTAAGGGCCTATAGAAGAGACTATAGATTTTCCTCTTGAACTCTGTTCTTCATGTCAAGACACTAAAGAATGCTGGTAAAAGTATGGGTTCTATAGTTAGACTCACTAGCTATGTAACCCCAGGCAAGGTACTGGGGAACTATTTCTCTGTACTTCTGTATTTTTATGTTTGAAAGAGGGCTAAAAATTGTACTAGCTTCACAGGGTTAATGTAAGAGTTGATATATGGAAAGAATTTCACACTTTTTTTAATTTTTTTGAGATGGAGTCTCACACTGTCGCCCAGGCTGGAGTGCAGTAGAACGATCTCGGCTCACTGCAGCTTCTGCCTCCGGGGTTCAAGTGTTTCTCATGCCTCAGCTTCCCAAGTAGCTGGGATTACATGCATTCACCACTATGCCCAGCTAATTTTTTATATTTTTAGTAGAGTCAGGATTTCACCATGTTGGCCAGCTGGTCTTGAACTCCTGATCTACTGATTCGCCCGTGTTGACCTCCCAAAGTGCTGGATTTACGGGCATGAGCCACCACATCCAGCTGAGAATTTCACACTTTTTAAAGCACATAATAAGTGCTTACAGATGTTTGCTATTTTTTCTGCTATAAAGTCAACAGAACAGTGCAGTAACAAATCATGTCAGAATCTTTACTGACAGAAGTTCTCAGAACACTTTGAATGAAGAATTCTGAACCAAGAACTTGAGCTTTGTAATTAATCTCCAGCATCAGATATTCTCTAGGCAATACAGCAGCACACCAACCTGCTATAGCTAGTGCCTGTATGTTCCTCCTCATGGCAAAGTGAAAGAGCCAAATTCTGCATGTACTGCCAAAATCCCCAGCTTCATAATTGCCACCACTTTTTCCATTTGACAGTATAGATTCTGTTCTGCTAGTTGGCTGAGATTGTTGGGCTATGCACAGTGGAAAAAGTATTACCAAATCATTCCAGCCACAATTCGTGAATTTATTCAGCAATATAACTTTCCTGCCAACTAACAATTCCTTCCTCTGTACCTCTAATGTATTTTAGACAGAGTTTCAGACAAGGCTAATCAAACCAAAGCGGAAAAGGCTTGAAAATTATCTGGTGAATGTTTGAAGTAAATCATTAAAGTATTTTTCAATTATCCAAAGTATGATTATCCATACTACAAGGAAAATGTCTAAGGTTTAGGCTTGGCATTGACCATTGGAAAATAACAGAAAACAATCTGAATTTGTTGGAGGGGAGTGTACCAAACCTGAATTCATGACAAATGTGCATTTACATTTTTGGCCTGTGCAGAATTAATCAACATCCCAAATCTGTTTTAAAAACTCCACCCTAAGCATTTGCTTATTCTTCCAATAAGAAGACGAAAAAAAGCTCACAGTATGAGAACAGAACTTGAATAGGTTTTTGAGGAATTATGATAGGTTTTATACTCAACTTGCCACATTACTTTGCTTCCTTTATTCTCAATGACATACATTTGTAAAACATGTCTCAGGAGCAGGGTCACAGTTTGATTACAGAAGAAATTCATGTCTCTGTATTAAGCCATCAGATTTATCTGGAGATCAAACAAACACCCATCAACTATAAGCTACAAATATTTACCAGTTGAATCTGTGTGGGAAAGTGCTTTACTAAGGAAAACTCTATTCAAATGCTAATCATTATCCAACTGACTACATTAAAAGTTCCTTCAGGGAATTGATAACCTCTTACTCATCTTTACAACACTATCCTCTGAGAATCAAAGGAGATTTGTTTATTGGCTAAACACAATTAAAGCTCAACTCTTAGGCTAAACAGTGGAAGGCTTTTGGAATCAGTCCAGATTTCTTAAACGGAGCATATATGCCTGGATATAAAGAATTAAAAAGAAGGATTCAGTCTCATTTTTAGTGGCCATCACCTAAATGATGTGTTAGTGCCTTAAAGGAAAAGTATTTAAAAAGTATTAGAATATAAACATGCTGTTGAATTGCACAGAAGACACAAGAAAAGCTTACAATATAAGTGCTTAAAATTGGATTTAATTATATTACAGATCATATATGTAAACTAATCATATGAATTAAATAAAATATTAAAAATTTTTATGTTTTAGTTATTTTTTTCCCAAATGGAAGCCTACAGGTAAGTTATTTGATAATGATTTTGTGGAGTTTAAGGCACAAATCTTAGTAATATGCTTAAATAATTATTGGAAATATAAAGCATGACTTTATACACCAAAATAATACATAGTAAGATATAAAAGAATGTAAACAGAAAAAAATTTATAAACCTTTAAATTTTATTTCCACTGAAGTTATGAAGAAGGTAATGATAAAATATGACTACAAAATCTAGTATTTCTCATTTATAAAATACCAATATTAGTTTTAACGATATATTCTATGATTATTCAGAAAATCAGCAGTTAAGTAACAAACATGACATTGTTTTAAAATTCACGCTTAAATGCTTGGTTTCCTTCACTTTATTTAGACACTACAGCCATGTTTCATGTGTAAAACTCATGGGTAAATACTTGAATTATAAGTTTCTTCAATTTCTGTGAACTGCCAACTGTACTCTTTGCTCATAATCTTTCAAAAGTATACCTCATACTTATTTGTTTTTGCCCAATAAATGTTTGAGTTACAGAAAATAGCACAGTGAGTGACTTCTTTATTAATCCATCATATTAGTAAAATAAAAATGTGAGTTTTCAGTATTAAAATATGATCATGACATTTGAGTGCCCAGTCTCAAGGGAATACATGCATTAATACTAATATTATATTAAGAACTTTAATGATTTGTGAAAATAATATTATATATATATTTCATTAAATAATGCAACAAAAAGAATTAATTTGTTAGCGTTTTAGAATACAAAACAGTGTATCTTGAAAAAGAATCAAATCAAATAATATGCATATGTATTAGTCTACTTTCACACTGCTGATAAAGACATTCCCAAGACTGGGAAGAAAAAGAGATTTAATTGGACTTACAGTTCCATATGGCTGAGGAGGCCTCCGAATCATGGTGGAACACAAAAGACTTTATCATACATGGTGGTGGCAAGTGACAGTGAGGTATAAGCAAAAGCAGAAACCCCTGATAAATGTATCAGATCTCGTGAGACTTACTCACTATCACAAGAATAGCATGGTAAAACTGGCCCCCATGATTCAATTGCCTTCCGCTGGGTCCCTCCCACAACATGGGGGAAATCTGGGAGATACAACTAAAGTTGAGATTTGGGGGGAAACACAGCCAAACTATGTCATTCCACTCCTGGTCCTTCCAAATCTCATGTCCTGACATTTCAAAACCAATCATGCCTTCCCAGCAGTCCCATAAAGTCTTAACTCTTTTCAGCATTAACCCAAAAGTTCACAGTCCCAAGTCTCATCTGAGACAAGGCAAGTCCCTTCTGCCTATGAGCCTGTAAAATAACAAGCAAGCTAGGTACTTCCCAGAAACAGTGGAAGTACAGGTATTGGATAAATACAGCCATTCCAAATGAGAGAGATTGGCCAAAACAAAGGGGTTACAGGACTGTGCAAGTTGGAAATCTAGAGGAGCAGTTAAATTTCCTTTGACTCCAGGTCTCACATTCAGATCACAGAGATGGGTTTCCATGGTCCTGGGCAGCTCTGCCCCTATGGATTTGCAGGGCACAGCCTCCATCCTGGCTGCTTTCATAGGCTGCTGTCGAGTGTCTGCACCTTTTCCAGGTGCACAGTGCAAGCTGTCAATGGATCTACCATTCTGGGGTTTGGAGAACAGTGGCCTTCCTCTCACAGTTCCATTAGGCAGTGCCCCAGTAGGAACTCTGTTTGGGGGGCCCCAACCCCACATTTTCCTTCTATACTGCCCTAGCAGATGTTCTCCATGAGGGTCCTGCCTCTGCAGCAAACTTTCCTGAGCATACAGGTGTTTCCATTCATCTTATGAAATCCAGGCATAGGTTGCCAAATTCCAATTCTTGACTTCTGTGTACTCACAGGCTCAACACCACATGGAAGCTGCCAAAGCTTGGGGCTTCTACCCTCTGAAGCCACAGCTTGAGCTGCATGTTGGTCCCTTTCAATCAATGTTGGAGCAGCTGGAACACAGGGCACCAAGTCCCTAGCCCACAAAATCACTTTTTCCACCTGGGCCTCCAGAACTGTGATGGGAGGGGCTGCCATGAAGGTCTCTGACATGGCCTGGAGACATTTTCCCCAAGGTCTTGGGGATTAACATTAGGTTGCTTGTTACATATGCAAATTTCTGCAGCTGGCTTGAATTTCTACCCAGAAAATGGGTTTTTCTTTTCTATCACATAGGCTACAAATTTTCCATACTTCAGTGCTCTGCTTCCTTTATAAAACTGAAGGCCTGGGCAGGCACAATGGCTCATGCCTGTAATCTCAGCACTTTGGAAGCCAAGGCAAATGGATCACGAGGTCAGGAGATCAAGACCATCCTGGCCAACACGGTGAAACTGTCTCTACTAAAACTTGAAAAAAAGAAAAAAATTAGACGGGCTTAGCAGTGCCCACCTGTAGTTCCATCTACTCGGGAGGCTGAAGAAGGAGAGTTGCTTGAACCTGGGATGCAGAACTTGCTGCCTGGGTGACAAACCAAGACTCCCTCTCAAAACAAAAACACAAACAAAAACCTGAATGCCTTGAACGGCACTCAATTCACAAAACTTGAATGCTTTGCTTCTTAGAAATTTCTTCCAGCAGATACCCTAAATTATCTATCTCAGGTTCAAAGTTCCACAAATCTCTAGGGCAGAGCAAAATGCCACCGGTTTTTTTTCTAAAACATGACAAGAGTCACCTTTGTTCCAGTTCCCAGCAAGTCCCTCTCCATCTGAGACCACCTCAGCCTGTATTTTATTGTCCAAGTCGCTATCAGCATTTTGGGCAAAGTCATTCAACAAGTTTCTAGGAAGTTCCAAACTTTCTCACATTTTCCTGTCTTCTTCTAAGCCTCCAAACTTCCAACCTCTCTGCCTGCTACCTAGTTCCAAAGTCACTTCCACATTTTCAAGTATCTTTTCAGCAATGCCCCACTCTACTGGTACCAATTTACTGTGTTAGTCTGTTTTCATGGTGCTGATAAAGACATACCTAAGACTGGAAAAAAAAAGAGGTTTAATTGAACTTACAGTTCTATGTGACTAGGGAGGTCTCAGAATCATGGAGGGAGGTGAAAGGCACTTCTAACATAGTGATGGCAAGAGAAAATGAGGAAGAAGCCAAAGTAGAAACCCCTGATAAACCCATCAGATCTCATGAGACTCATTCACTATCATAAGAATAGCATGGGAAAGACTGGTCCCCATGATTCAATTACCACCCCCAGGATCCCTCCCACAAGATGGGGGAATTCTGGGAGATGCAATTCAAGTTGAAATTTGGGTGGGGACACAGCCAAACCATATCAGTATGTATTAAAGCTAACTTTAGCTTTAAGTTTTATTTAAAGTCTTATTAATATTGCCTGAAAACTAAAAACCCATGCTCTCACATTAGGCATTCAGGGTCTAAAGAAAGAGTACAATTTTGACAGACAACATTTCAAGGCAGTATTTAATTTTGGACCAGTTACTTCTGTAGAGCAAGAGAATGTATTCAACTGGTGCTAGCAAACAGATGAACAGCAATGAAGAATACCTCCCTCCACCACAAAGGGAATGAATTGCTTTTGCATCTGCCTTATCAGGATAATGGTGTAGGTGCTACGTGGGCCCATGAAGGGTGCCATACATATGTGGGATTAGACTGTGGCAGAACTGCCTGGAGATAAACATTCTTATTTATGAAATGTAGGCAGAGCAGGAAGACAAGTCTCAAAACCAAAGACACTAGCACTTCAGGAGGTACCTGAGAATTTGGAAAGCTAAGTGCAGTTCAAAAAGTAATTCTGGGACCATGGGAACAGAACTGACATTGTGGCTGCCTTCCTCGAAGTTTAGCTATTACTTTTCCAGATACAGTCCAGAGAAATGGGAAAGAAAATGGAGTGATGATTTCCAGATATTAAAAATTACATGTATAAATTTCTTCTCTTTTAATTGTATGAGTAATGTGGAATATATACAATGTCACTCACACATATCAAATTCTCAAATTAACATTTTTTAACAATGTATATGTGTTTCAGATTTCACCTAGAGAAAGCAGAAAACAATCTGATAAGATATGCATTATTTTATGTTAATATTACTTAGAAACTCTTCATTATCTAAAACCTTAGCTAAATGGCTGTTCATCTTGAGATCATTTTGTTTCTATAATAATTTGGCAATGACCTTAAACAATTTGAAAAGAAAAGCTAAGTAAACAATTCAATGAAGAATATTTCTCTTTAAAAAGAAATATATACATATATATTAGGTTAAAGGTAACCAGGGGTTCTAGAGAGAGAGAATTGGGGAGTCACTATTTAATGATTACAGAGTTTTTGTCTGGGGTGATGAAAAAGGTTAGGAAATAGATAATAATGATGGTTGCACAGTATTGTAAATGTAAATGATGCCACTGAATGGTACATTAAAAATGGTACATTTAAAAATGTCAAATATTACTTGTATACATCTAAACACAATTTTTAATATTAATGATGCAATATACCAAAACCAACTGAATTGTACAAATAAGTGAATTGCAGAGTATGTGAAATATATCTGAATAAAGTTGTTGAAAAAGAAGAATATCTCTTCTTATGAAAGAAAAGAAAATGTTTTTTGATGATATGATCATTTTAGAATTAATAATCCACTCTCTTTTGAAGAGTTTCAAGGATTAATTTTCTTAACAGAATACTAAGACTGTAAGAAGAAACCCTCTTTGGGACACCTTTCAGATTCTGAAAGAAGTACAAAGGAAATGAAGACTCCAGTTTATATTCCAGAAATCCACCAGAAATAGGTTAATCCCAGCCTATTTTCTGTACATCAAAAATACAGATAGAACCTGAATCATGGCAGGAAGAAAGAAAAGCAATGGGAGATGAAACATCATCTTGGGAATTAACAAGATCTAATGATTGTTGCAATACACTTTTTAAGAGAAAAATAATTCTATAATTGAAAATAAGTTAGAAAAAATCTAACCTAATAGAAAAATTCCTGTTGTGAATAGATTTAAATCATTTATTCAATATATTACGTCACAAATAAGAACTCCAGCCTTTCTTATCTAACTACTAAAGTACTTGCAAAATTTGGACTGTTAAACAGTAAACAAGCAGTCATCTTGTGAACATGTCTATATTTCTGTTTCATATTTCCATTAGTTGGATAGTTTTGTATTACTCACTTCTGCCTCTTATTTTGAAAACTAATGTAATCAAATTAAATTCGAATACCAGTGCTAGTTTCAACATTCCTACATAGAAAGAGATCAGTGACATCAATCTGGTCAGGGACCTAGTCTAATAAAGCTGTTTTGCATAATTAGCATGCTATTTTTACTTCAAGCCTAGGTTCATTTAAAAAGTCTAAGAGCAAAGAAACTATTGATATTATGCAGGGAATGTAATATTTTACTCCATTCTTGTGCTACCAGATCACTTGATTTCACTTCTTTTCAATTTAAATTCAAAACTAAGTGCTGGGTATGTTTTCAGGGCACATAAGGTAAGGGCTTCTACCAAAATATGTTCCCCTTTTCTTGGTGAGCTTAAGATGCTGAAATCCATGAACATACAACCAAATGATTTTCTTTGCCTGCATACCTTTGACTCCAGCATGGCATCTCCTATATTTGATACTTTCTAGATGGATAAGTTGGAGAAAGTAATGATTCAAAGACATAGAAAAGTAGAACTCTAGATATAAGGTTTCTACTATTGATTGATTTATTTATTTACAAGGGGAGAGAAAATAAAGAAGGATAAGAATGTCTTAACAATGTGTCAGGTATATAAGATTCATCTTGTTTTTATCAAAAATGAGTTTACCAGAATTGAAACACACAAACACACACATGGTAATCATCTCTAGGAAAACAAAAGGACCATCAAAACAAATAACCATAATGATAATATGTTTTTAAAGTTAGTGAAAATCTTTCTTAGTATGCTTTGAGCAGTCGGGAAGATCTGGTAGGAAATTGCTATCCTTGTGAAGCAGATGGTAGAAAAGACTTTGAAACCAAGATCAACCATGGAGATGATAAAAGATTCTAATGAAGCACAGATCAAGGGTCCCTACTGCAGCACCCATATTCACAGCACAACTCTGAGACCCAAGTCCATCTGTACCTATGAATCTCTGTAAGTCTCAAACTAAATCATCTTTACATAATAAAATATCTCAAAGAAACTAAATATTTATCTCCAAAACAGAAAAGTGTAAGAGGAGTTCATTTTAGTTTCTTCCATTTAGAGCTGACAAGATAAAAACAATGATCATATTTCACATAATATCATCGAATGTGAAACAGAGTATATAGAAAACAAACACTAAGATCTCTTCACTTTTTAGTAAGAGGTAAAAAGAGATAGTGTCTCTTTCAAAAATATAAAATAAGATATATATTCGACAATTGCTTAGTTGAATTTCTAAAGAAATATACTTAAATTAAAAAGTCAATATAAAAAACATATGAATATGCAGGTGATAAGTCAATGTGATTAAAAAATACATATTTGAAATATAAATGAATAATGTGTGAGAAATTTCTTTTATGTAAGTAAAATAGTCAAAGAGCCACGTAATTGGATTCCTATTGCTTTGTCTCCTCAGCTCTGAGAGTCCTGAGGAGACCTCATTAGAGCCTCTGTTGCCTTGTTACTTGTAGGTACTGGGAGATGTGTAGAAAGGATGCTGGTACATCCTGGAAACCAGAAAATGACATCACGTCAAGACCTACGGGAAGACATAAGAAACATCTGCAGTTTCTTTGAAATTCTACCCATGCCCATGGCTGTCCCACCAGCCTTCAGTCTGCACATGCCCCATTGCCGCACCACCAACACAAATGTACCCACAACGGCCTCACCACTGTACACTCACCTGCATCCCCCTGCCTTCTGCTGTGTGCACTAGCCCACAGCCCCCTGACCAAAACATATTCCTCTGTGGTCCTCCACTGTCTGGCTGGAGTGCTTTTGGTGGCAGACCATTGCAGTGTTCTTGCCAATGTCTTAAAAAAATTGTGGTATGCCATAGTTTCCCTTACCTAACATTATGTATTATTGGCTATAGATATTTAGCAATGCAAAAATCCAAATAATTTCCAACATGTGGGCAGCACTTTGTGGATCCATTTGGAAAGGAAGATCATTTTATTCAATTAGATTTTTGCATGTAGAGATTTTAAGTATCAGTGAATTTTTTTTTGTAGGTACCTCATTGAAACCTGTAAATAGTGGTTCCCAATTTAATTGTTTCAATAAGTTATTTGAGACAGCAAAATGTACCCGTTGGTGAATGCATGCCGCCCTGCTCAGCACAGCAGATGCTTACCTCCAGGGACCAGAGAACAAAGCTATATTCCTGGTCCTGGCCTGCCAGGATAAGAGCATGCAGCCCAGGAGTGCTTAGCTAAGCCTTGGCCCTGGAAAGCATACAGAAATGAAGCCAATAAACTAAACCCAACTTACACCACAATCAAACCCTAAAGTCCATTAAAGAATATAAAAGCAAAAAGCCCCATCCAAAAAACTTCATATATTAAAGGTTCACACAGATAAGAAAGAGCCAGCATAAGAATTCTGACAACTCTAAAATCCAGAGTAGCTTTTAACCTCCACATGACCACACTAGCTCTGCAGCAATAATTCTCAACCAGACAGAAATGGCTGCAATGGCAGGTGTAGAATTCACAGTCGAGATAACAAGGAAGCTCAACAAGATACAGGACAAAGTTTAAACCCAATCAAAAGAAATCAGTAAAACAATTCAAAGGTTGAAAGACAACATAGACATTTTAAGAAAAAACAAAACTGAAATTGTGGAAATAAAATTTTCACTATGGGAATTTAATAATGCAATTTGAAGCATTAATAGACTAAACTGAGGAAAGAACTCAAAGACTTTCCTATGAATCAACTCAAGTAGGCAAAAAATAAAAATAAAAATAAAAATGAACAAACCTCTGAGAAATACAGGATTATCTGAAGATACCAAACCTATGACTCATTGAGATTCCTGAAAGAGATGGAGAGAGAACAAGTAATTCAGAAAACATATTTAAGAATACTGTCCACAAAACCACAAAAATTTCCCTAACCTTGCTAGAGAGACTGGTATGCAAATTCAAGAAATTCAGAGAATGCCTGTGAGATACTATACAAGACAACCATCCCCAATGTGTATAGTCATCAGATTGTCCAAGGACAATGTGAGCAACAACAAAACATCCTAAAGGCAGCTACAGAGAAAGGATAGGTTATACACAAAGGGAATGACATCGGCCTAACAGTGAATTTTTCAGAAGAAACCCTGCAAACTAGAAGAAATTTGGAGCCTATATTCAGCATCCTTAAAGAAAAGACATTCCAATGAAGAATTTCATATCCACCAAACTAAGCTACATAAGTAAAGGGGAAATAAAATATATTTCAGATAAGTAAATGCTAAAGTAACTGATTATAACCTGATATGCCTCACAAGAGCCCTGGACAGGATAGTTAAACAGATAAACTTGTGCCACAAAAATGTATTTAAGTATGTAGCCCACTGACACTATAAAGCACAATCAAGGCTACATAATAACCAACTTACAACATGATGACAGGATCAAATCCTCACATATCAATATTGAACTGGCATGTAAATAGACTAAACACTCCAGTCAAAAGGCATCGAGTGGCAAGTTGAATAAAGAAGTAAGACCCACTGCACGCTGTCTTGAATAGACCCATATCCTATGCAATGACTCCCATAGTCTCAAAATAAAGGAAGAGAGAAAAACCTATCAAGCAAATGGAAAACAGAAAAGGACAGGGGTTGCTATTCTTATTTCAGACAAAATAAACTAAATCAATGATCAAAAAGGACAAGGAAGAACATTACATAATAACAAAGGGTTCAATTCAAAAAGAAGGCTTAGGTTTCCTAAATATATATGTCCCCAACACAGGAGTATCTAGACTTACTGAACAAGTTCTTAGAGACCTACGGAGAATTAGATAACCACAAAATAACAGTGGAAGATTCAAACTCAACTAACAGTGTTAGAAAAATCATGGAGGAAAAAAAATCAACTAAAATATTCTGGACCTAAACTCAACATTTGAACAAATGGACCTAAAAGACATCTACATACTACACTCAAAAACAACAGAGTGGACATTCTTTTCATTGTCACATGGCACATATTCTAAGATTGACCACCCACTCAGCCACAAAGCAATTCTCTATACATCCAATAAAACCAAAATCATTCCAAGCACACTCTTAGACTACAGCACAATAAAAACAGAAACCAAGAACAATAATATCATTCAAAACAATATAATCACATTGAAACTAAGCAACCTGCTCCTGAATGACTTTTGTGAGAAAATGAAATTAAGTCAGAAATAAAAATTCTTTGAAACTAATTAAGACAAAGACACAACATGCCGGAATCTCTGGTACACAGATAAGCAGTGTTACAAGGAAAATATATTGCACTAAATGCCTACATCGAGAATATAGAAAGTTATCAAGTTACCTACCTAACATCACACCTAAAGGAACTAGAAAAACCAGAGCGAACCAACCCAAAAGCTAGCAGAAGTAAAGAAATTACTGAACTCAGACCTGAACTGAATAAAATTGAGACAAGAAAATCCATATAAAGGATCAATGAAACCAAATGTTGGTTCTTCAAAAGAATAAACGAGATTGATAAACTGCTAGCTAGAATGATAAAGGAAGAGAGAAGATTCTTCCTTTACTGAACAAACACAATCAGAAATGGCAAATGTGACATTAACACTAATCCCTCAGAAACACAAAAAGCCACCAGAGACTAATATGAACACCTCTATGCAGATGAAGTAGAAAATCTAGAAGAAATGAGTAAGTTCCTATAAACATATAATCTTTCAAGTCTGAAACAGGAAGAAATGAAAATCCTGAACAGATCAATTATGAGTGCCAAATTGTATGTGTAACACAAAAACCTACCAACCAGGAAATGCCCTGGACCAAACAAATCCACAGAAAATTCAAACGAACATGCAAGAAAGAGCTGGTACGAACTATCCTGAAATTATTCCAAAAAATCAAGAAGAAACTCCTCCACAACTCACTCTGTGACGCCATTATCATTCTGATACCAAAACCTGTCAGAGACACAACAAAAATGGAAACTGCAGGGCAATATTCCTGATGAACATAGATGCCACATTCTCAACTAAATACTAGCAAACTCACTCCAATGGCACATCAAAAAGCTAATTCACCATGATCAAGTAGGCTTTATCCCAGGGATTCAAGGTTCATTTTACATATGCAAATCAGTAAATGTAATTCATCACATAAACAGAACTAAAAACATAAACCACATGATCAACTGAATAGACTCAGAAATGGTGTTCATAAAATTTGACATCTGTTCATGTTAAAAACCCTCAAGAAACTAGGCATCAAAGAAACATACATTTGATAATAATGAGTCATCTATGATAAATCCATAGCCAACATCATAATCAATGGGCAAAAGCTGAAACATTTCTCTTGAAAACCAGCACAAGACAAGAATGCCATTCTCACAACTTCTATTCCGCACAGTACAGGAAGGTCTAGCCAGAGCCATCAGACAAGAGAAAGAAATGAATAGCAAACAAATAGGAAAAGAGGAAGTCAAGTGATCTCTTTTTGCTAATGATATAATTCTATACCTAGAAAATCCTAAAGACTCTGCCAAAAGCCTACTGGAAATGATACACAATTTCAGTAACGTTTCATAATACAAAATCAATGTACAAAAATCAGTAGTATTTCTACACTGATTTTTCAAGCTAATAATATTCAAGCTGAGAGTCACATCAAGAATTCAATCCCATTCATAACAGCCATGAAAGAATAAGATACCTAGGAATATAACTAACTAGGGAAGTAAAAGATCTCTAGAACAAGAATTGTAAAACACTAGTAAAAGAATCAGACATGATAACAAACAAATGAAAAAACATTCCAGGTTATGAATAGAAAAATCAATATTGTTAAACATAGACATACTGCCCAATGTATTTTACAGATTCAATGGTATTCCTATCGAAATACTATACATGATTTTTCACAGAATTAGTAAAAACTATTAAAAAATTCACATTGAACTGAAAAACAGCCCTGGGAACCCAAATCAATCTTAAGCAAAAAGTATGAAAACAAACACATAAATCAATAGAACAGGTTACAGAACCCAGAAATAAAGCCACTCACCTATAACCATCTGACCTTTGACAAAATTGACAATAACAAGGAATGAGGAAGGGACTCCCTATTCAACAAACAGTGCTGGGATAACTGGCTAGTTGTATGTAGAAGATTGAAACTGGACCCCTTCCTTACATCATATACAAAACTCAACGTAAAATGGATTAAAAACTTAATTGTAAGGCCTTGCACTATAAAAACTCTAGAAGAAAGCCTAGGAAGCACCATTGTAAACACAAGACTTCGCAAACATTTCATGAAAAAGACTCCAAAATCATTTGCAACAAAAACCAAAATTAATAAGTGGGACTTCATAAAATGAAAGAGCCTCTACACAGCAAAGAAACTATCAACAGAGTAAATAGTCAATGTATCAAATGGGGAAAATACACTCAAATTATGCATCTGACAAAGGTCTAATAATCAACATCTATATGAAACTTCAACAAATTAAGCAAAAAACAAACACCTCTATAAAAATAGGCAAAGGACATGAATAGACACTTCTCAAAAGAAGACATACACAAGGCTAACAAGCATATAAAAAAAAGTTCAGCATTGCTAATCAGCAGAGAAATGCAAATCAAAACTGCAAGAAGATATCATCTCAAATCAGTAGGAATGACTGTTATTAAAATGTCAAAAGCTAATAGATGTTAGCATGTTGTGAAGAAGAGAGAACGCTTATAAACGGTTTGCAAGAAAGTAAAATTAGTTCAGCCACTGTGAGAAGCAGTTTAGAGATTTCTCAAGGAACCTAAAAGAGAATTACCATCTGACCCAGCAATCCCATTACTGGGTATATATTGAAAGGAATATAAATCATTCTACTAAAAAGACACATACAGCTCTATTCGCAATAGGAAAGTCATGGAATCAACCTACATGCTCATTAATGGTGGACTGGATAAAGAAAATGTGGTACATATAAACTATGTAATATTAGCCATAAAAACCCAAAATCATGACCTTTGATGCAAATTAACACAGGACAGAAAACCAAATACTTCATGTTCTCACTTGCAAGTGCAAGCTAAACATTGGGCTTACGTGGAGATAAAGATGGGAACAATAAACACTGGAACTACTTGCAGGGAGAGGGTAAGAATAGAAAGTGGGCTGAAAAACAACTTATAGGG
The DNA here is from genome assembly GCA_028533165.1 of Leontopithecus rosalia. Lineage (NCBI taxonomy): Eukaryota > Metazoa > Chordata > Mammalia > Primates > Cebidae > Leontopithecus > Leontopithecus rosalia. Next base: position 108,278,488 of record CM052649.1, on the reverse strand, counting down.
TACCATGCTCACTACCTGGGTGATAAAATAGTTTGTATCAAACCCCAGAAACACACAATTTTCCCTTATAAAAAAATCTGCACATTTACCCCCTGAACCTACAATAAAATTTGAAAGAGAAAAAATAAAATCACTGGGGAAAAAAGAACCATATAATTAGACATTAGTCTTAACCCTGCCATCACTTACATGCTGCTCTTAGCAAGTCTCATACTCTCTATTCAGTCGACAAATTTCTGAATTATAAAATAATCCCAATTATCATCATGAGCTATTGGAGCAATAAATAAAGGAAAAAACTAAAAACATATTGAGAAAGTTTTTAAAATATGAGAATGTATACATATTGCATTAGTTAAAAGTCTTTGAGGTCAAAATAAAAGAAGGTAAGTCAAAGTGGCTGAAACAAAAAAGGGGAAATTCTAGTCGAATTGGCATAGTAAGTACATGTCTTAGTACATCCCATTCTCCTACAAACATAGTAGATAATATGATTGCTAAAACATGAACAGAAAAAAAATAAAAAAAAACAGAGCTGGGCTACCAAATGACGAGCATATCCGTGAAATAGAATCATAACAGAAAAGAGAATTGGTGAGCCAGACTTAATCGGGAGTGTTATGTTGCAGAGATGCACCTAGATGTACATAAAATTCTGGAGTAACAGAAACTTAAGGGCTTAAAACTATGCCAAAAATTTGAGTCATATTTACAGGTGAAGGCTGAAGAAAATCTGTTACAAACCTTGCCATTAGTTTTATATGGTCCTGTGGGCATAGGTTTAGAGAACATCAGGAGCTCCTTCTGACAGTAAAAAGGAAACTGACCCATCTATCTAGTATCTGAGTCTCTAGTTTGACTATGTCAGGAATAACACATGGGGAAAGACTTGGTTCTAAACTGGGCAAGGAGCCAGGTCAAGGCAACCACTAACCATAGGTGGGGCAAGGTAAACACTGAATGAGAAAAACACAGGCAAAAGTAAACTCAGAAAATGATAATACATGTTAAGAAATTAAATGCTAATTGAGGCAACAAAATCAGTAAGTGAAAAAAAAATCACTCCAAGTAAATATGTTTTAGAATACTGTGACAAAACTTGAAAATAAGCATATTTATATGTTTAAAGAGATATAGGAATACAACTTTCTCAGAGGAAAGGCCAATACATTTTTTAAAAAATGAGAGGTTAAAAAGTGCTAATGATTTTTGCCTCATTGAAGAAGGAGGAGTGAACCAGTGAGTAAATATAAATTTCATTAAAAGAATTAATATTTCGGTAACTATATACAAAATTTAAGGAAATCCATCACTGTAATAGAAATAGAAATTTTCTCTTTAGGGAGAATGCAAAATTTGTATGTTTAGACTCAAATATTTTACCTGGTTACATTTTTATGTATGACCTATGCAATAAGTTTGAATTTAAAGCTGGATGGGGAAGGAAAGAATCAGCCCACATGACTTCCAAAGGACAAGAAAAAAAAGCATAGTGTAGAAAATTTTATCTATCAACCAGAAGGCAAGAGAGAAAGAAAAAAATCAGAAAACAAGCAGCAAGCAAGACAATAATAGGTTGAATGCGCAAAATGATTCATAGTAACGAGACTAAAAATATTACAACAAGAAGTTTGAAGGAAAAAAACCCATGAAATATATTCTCAGATATTCTGAAAGGCAGTACGCTGATTTTAAAGGCAAACAAAATATAATTAAGAGATTAAATGTAAACAAATTTAAAAAGATGAACAAAAATTTCTAACAAACTAAGCTAACTCAACTACATTAATACTAGATTAAATTGATTTTAAAACCAAACACATTTACAAGAATAAAGAAGACTGCTGGTATTAGACAAAGAAAATATGGTACATATATACCATGGAATACTATACAGGCATACAAAGATTGATATAATGTCTTTTGCAGGAATATGGATGCAGCTGGATGCCATTATCCTAAGTCAGCTAACACAGAAACAGAAGCCAAATACTCCATACATGTTCTTCCTTAATAAACGACAGTTAACCATTAAGTATACATTGACATAAAATGGGAACAGGCACCAGAGACTACTAGAGGGGGCAATGTAGGAGGGAGGAAATGGCTGAAAAACTACCTGTCATCATGATGCCTATCCCAATTCCTACGTCCAGAATTATATTTACGAGGTTATATCCCATGGTTTTTATAGTTTTAAGTTATACATTTAAGTCTTTAATCCGTTTTGAGTTGGTTTTTGTATATGGTGTAAGGAATGGGTCCAGTTTCAGTTTTCTGCATATGGCTAGTCAGTCATGCCAGCACCATTTATTTATTAAACAGGGAGTCCTGCTTGTTTTTTGTCAGTTTTGTCAAAGATCAGATGGTTGTAGGTATGCAGCATTATTTCTGGGCTCTCTATTCTGTTCCATTGTATGTGATTGTACCAGTACCATGCTGTTTTGGTTATGCTGTAGCATAGCTTGAAGTCAGGTAGCATGATGCCTCCAACTTTGTTCTTTTTACTTAGGATTGCCTTGTATACTCAGGCTCTTGTTCTGTTCTTTATGAATTTAAAAAGAGATTTTTTTTTCTAGTTCTGTGAATAATTTCATTGGTAGTTTGAGAGGAACAGCATTGAATCTTTAAATTGCTTTGGGCAATATGATCATTTTAACAATATTTGTTCTTCCTATCCATGAGCATCAGATGTTTTTTCATTTGTTTGTATCAACTCTAATTTATTTTCATTAGTTTTTCATTGTAGAGATTTTTCACCTCCTTCATTAACTGTATTCCTAGTTATTTTATTATATTTTGTGGCTATTATGAATGGGATTGTGTTCCTGATTTGGCTCTAAGCTTGGATGTTGTTGCTGTATAGGAATGCTACTGACTTTGGATGTTGATCTTGTACCCTAAAACTTTGTTGAAGCTGATAAACAGCTTCAAGGCACCTTTGGGCAGAGACTATGGGGTTTTCTAGATATAGAATCACTTCATCTATAATTGGGATAGCTTAACTTCCTCTCTTCCTATTTGGGTGACTTATTGCTTTCTTTGGCCTGATTGCTCTTGCCATGACTTCCAATCCTGTGTTGAATAAGAGATGTGAGAGAGAGCATCCTTGCCTCATGATGGTTTTCAAGGGGAATGTTTCTAGCTTTTGCCCACTCAGAATGTTAACTCTGGGTTTGTCATAAATGACACTTATTATTTTGAAGTATGTTCCTTCTTTGCCTCATTTTTTGAGGGATTTTAGCATGAAAATATGGTGTACTTTGTCAAAAGCTCTTTCTACATCTATTGAGATAAGTATGTGATTTCTGTCATTTTATTTATGTGATGAATCACATTTATTGATTTGCATATGTTGTTGAACCAAACTTGTATGCCGGGGATAAAGCCTACTTTATTGTGGTAGATTAGCTTTTTGATGTGCTATTAAATATGGTTTGTTGGTGTTTTTATGAAAGTTTTTCATCTATGTTCGTCAAGAATATTGCCCTGAAGTTTTCTTCCTTTTGTTGCGTCTGCCAGGTTTTGGTATCAGGATGATGCTGGCCTCATAGAATGAGTCAAAGAGGATTACCTCCTCTTAAATTTTTTTGGAATAGTTTCAGTAGGAATGGTATCAGCTCTTTTTTTGTATATCTGATAGAATTCAGGTGTGGATCCATCTGGTCCTGGGCTTTTTCTTTTCTTGGTAGGATGTTTATTATTAATTCAATTTTGGAGCTCATTATTGATCTGATCAGAGAATCAATTTCTTCCTGGTTCAGCTTAGGAGGGTGTTAGGCATCTAGAAATTTATCTACCTGTTCCAGGTTTTCTAATTTGTGTGCATAGAGGTGTTCCTAGTAGTCTCTAGTGATTATTCATATTTCTTTGGGGTCAGTGGTAATGTCCCCTTTGTCATTTATAATTGTGTTTATTTGGATTTTCTCTCTTCTAGTTTAGTTAGCAGTCTATCGTATTAATTTTTTTCAAAACATCAATTCTAGGTTTGCTGATCTTTTGTATGGTTTTTTCTATCTCAGTCTCCTTCAGTTCAGCTCTTATTTTCATTATTTCTTGTCTTCTGCTAGTTTGGGGATTTGTTTGCTCTTGCTTCTCTAGTTCTTTCAGTTGTAATGTTAAGTTGTTAACTTGAGACCTTTCTAACTTTTTGATGTGGGCATGTAGTGCTATAAATTTCCCTCTTAACACTGCCTTAGCTGTGTCCCAGAGATCCTGGCATGGGAGAAAAAAAAAGTTATTTCTTAAGCTAGTAATTAAAAGAGAAACCACAAAAGAAGTAAATTATATCTTAGGTTTTTATAATTTGTTAAAGAAGGTAGCTTGAATTATCTCATGCTTCTCTAAAAAAGAAGAACATATTTTTAGAAGTTAGCAATTTAACATTGACATTCTAGAATATTACTCGCAGGATAATAAAATGTTAATAATGTGACAAAATACTTCCACATGCCCTATAAATTAAAAACCATTATTAGAAAAATCTGAAGTCATTTGTTAGCTAACATATGGAGATATAAAAATCTCCAATTAAACAATAAGTTATGGTCTTCATAGTGATGGGTCATGGGCACTATGAGCAACCAAGAGAAAGGGGGATGTGTAAAACAGTTGTATTTTAGATTGCTTTGAAAATAAACCACCACAAAAGATTATGGTCCTGTCACTCATCAAAAGCCTATCTTCTTAAATTCACAATATAAAAAATTCTTATTTACTATGATTCACTTCATATGAATTTAATGTATCATTTGAAGCACTATCTGTCAAATCAAAACAAAAACAAATTATCTTTCCCTGAATATACCATTTTGCAACTTAGTTGTATTTACCATCAATTCAGTAGAGAACAGTAAGCATCCACTTGCAGAATATAGCTCCTACTACTACAAGAGTTATTCTGCATTTCATTCTTCAAATTTACAGTCATATTTTTCATGTTAATAAGAAGAGTATTTTCATCTGAAATTTATGTTAGAAAGAGAGTCTTTTGGAAGCAGCATGCAGACTTCAAACAAGTTAAGTTTGTTACCAAAATTTATGGAAGGCTACTATGACATCTTTATCATTATGTATAGCAAAACTATAACACAGTATAATGCCTTGGTTATGCTACTTTATTTTTTCAGACATTTTGATGATGAAAGTGATAGATGTCCAAAATACTCCATAAAGATTCAAGCTGTTGTACTGCATAATAAATAAAGACTATAATCGCAATCTTGGGCTTTATCTTATACATATCAAATGGGAACATAAGCTACTCTTACAAAGCTGTTTCAGCATGTCTCTTTGAGAAGATATCATCGTAAATTTGTATCTTTTCTTGCTACTTTCGAAGATTCAAGGTAAGAACTCCTCAGCACTTCTGTTCATTTTTATTAATGATAAATAAACTCAGATTAATCTCTGAGTTTATTATTTTAAAATTACCTTTCCATGATATTACATAACAATTGCTATAACTCTGAAAATTGAAATCAACCAAGGCTACTTACATATCCAACACAGACTATGAGGTTAGTTCTGAGATAACAGCAAGTTATTATACAAATAATTCAGAAAAAATAAATGAACATTAAAATTATTTGTTTCTACTTAAACTCACAAAACAAATTACTGCATATACTAAAATAACTAAATAAAATCTATTTTGTATTTTACTTTATAATGTATAATTTATAATGTATAGAGTTCTAAGATCACCATGAAATATAGATACACTGTACATCTTTCATAAATAAATAAGGATTGTATCCATGTATAAAACACATTTATATAGTCATTATGATTGTGACAAATGAAGAAAGAGGAATGTATGGAATATACATATATATCCTCTTAGAATTTCTGAAAATCAAGGACTTCTATAAAAGGATACATACAGTATTATTATTTAATTGGAATTAGAATAGTTTGGAACACTATTAGATAAAATCTAAGGAATAAAATATCAAAGGTTTATTTATTGTACACTACTATATACCAGAACTGTGATGAACAGTTATGAGTAACTGATATACATACTCATTTTATTCATATTTATAATAACAGCTAATCCTTACTGAATACATATCATGAAACAGGAGCTCAATTTTATAGTCAAGTTCTTATTTTATGTTCACCAATACCATTTTATAATTTTGCTTCTCTATTTTACAATTATAAAAACTGGAACTTGGAGAGGTCACACATCTAAAAGCAGCCACACAGTGATATGAAGCAGGATTTATCTAACTTCAAAATATCCCAATAACTTCTTATTGGGATCTTAGCTTCTAACATTTTTAGATAAATTAGCTACATTTCAAAAATCTCAAGCTTTCTAAAAAAAGTAAAATTCTCTACAACTTCAACCTTCAGCACTGAATCAGGCTTTATAGAATGAGCATCAAATATTACCACAACAGAACAAGTATAAAGTAAAATATTTATTAAGGAATCCCCACTGACAAAATACTTGTGGAGAACACAAAAATCTGGCAAACTTCCCCCAAGTTTGCTCATTATTTCTTAGTGAGATAAATCAAGTGCAAAAATAACTTTGGGACACAGAAGGACTGAATGTGTTCAACAAGCCAGGCAAAAATTATGATGGGCATTCAGAAGAAAGAGATGAATGAAAAGAGAGGATCAAGAATTTGAGCTGGATCCTGAAGTATCAAACTGGGGAGAGATTGGGGGATGAGGATTTGTTAAGATAATAGAGCATTAGATATTGTTACTTAAGTTTGTTTGTTTATGATCTGTTGAGAATAAAACTACACTTACAGCTAAATGTTTTCTGGAATCACGTCTCAGAAATGAAACAGGCTGGGCGTGGTGGCTCATGCCTATAATCCCAGCACTTTGGGAGGCTGAGGCTGGTGGATCACAAGGTCTAGAGATCGAGACCAACCTGGTCAACATGGTGAAACCCCATCTCAACTAAAAAATACAAAAATTAGCTGGGCATGATGGCGCATGCCTGTAGTCCCAGCTACGTGGGAGGCTGAGGCAGCAGAATTGCTTGAACCCAGGAGGCGGAGAATGCAGTGAGCCGAGATCATACCATTGCATTCCAGCCTGGGTAACAAGAGCGAAACTCCATCTCAAAAAAAAAAAAGAAAAAGAAAGAAATGAAACAAAAAACTTAGCTCTTCAGATCCTAATAAGTATATTAAATAAATCAAGGAAGAAAGTTCATTAAATAAATCAAGGAAGAATCATAGAAATCTTTTGAGTAGGGAAGGAAGGCTATCTGTTACCATACACTTTAGGGAGAAAGAAAGTTATTATACAAAGAATTCAAATACTCTCAGTTCTAAGCAATCTTCCTGGCAAGCAAATTCCAAATTCAATTTCTCTTTAGTTTGTGGCCTTTGATCAGTTGATCAAAAGATTACTGCCTGATATGGTTTGGCTCTGTGTCCCCACCCAAATCTCATCTTGAATTGTACTCACATAATTCTTATGTGTTGTGGGAGGGACATGGTGGCAGATAATTTGAATCATGAGGGTGGTTTCTGCCATATTGTTTTCATGGTAGTGAATAAGTCTCATTGAGATACAATGGTTTTTTCAGGGGTTTCCACTTTTGCATCTTCCTCATTTTTTCTTGCCACCATCAAATCATGTAAGAAGTGCCTTTCACCTCTCACCATGATTCTGAGGCCTCCCCAGCCATTTGGAACTGTAAGTCCAATCAAACCTCTTTTTTCTTCCCAGTCTCAGTATGTCTTTATCAGCAGTGTGAAAACAGACTAATTTGAAAACATATTAATCTGAAAACAGACTAACAGATTTAGGGTGGTGTACCCACCTAAATCTATAGCCTCATACTAAGCCTGTGTGTGAAGTGGTAATAGAGTTTGTACTAAGTGGGACATTCCTACACCTTGAGAATTTGTGACTATTATCCTAGGACTGAGCTATAGCAAATGTTATCCTAGGACTGAGTTATAGCAAATGTTAACAGATTCTGGCAGTTGGAAAGTAGATAGAGGATGTTCCATTTAAAGAGAGTGGCATCTGCAGAGGTGTGAAAGCTGAAGCCAATAAGAAACATTCAGAAATTAGGCATGGTTCAGCTTAACTGAAGTATATTTATTTTAAAAACAGAACTTTGTGGAAAATGCCTTTAAATTAGATAGTAAATTTTTTTTTAAAAAATAGGTTAATGAGCTTAATTTTTATTATTAGGATAAAAAGCTTACTAATTTAATCCTTATAATAATAACCTTTTCCAATATGTTCTTTATCATTTCTACTTTATAGATGATAAAATTGAAGCACAGAGAGATTAAGTAAAGTCACATTGCTAGAAAATGGTTACAGGCAAGATTCTAATCTAGGAAGTTTACTAGACTTTTCTCCCTAGAAATTAACGGTAGAACTGGGTTTTAGTATGAATAATCTATTCGATAGATAGAAAGAGATAACCTAATTGAGATTTATAGAAATTAAAGGTTTGATTGTCCTACTATTTTAAAAAAGAAATTAGAAATAGAGAAAATGAAGTTTTATTCCAGGTTAAGAGGAAGTTGTTAGAATCTGTGCTCTACATTCAATGGTGAATTACTTAAGGTCACAGTGAAAAGCTAAAACAAAGACACATAATTTACAAATATGGGTATACCATGGAGGTATTGTGAATTTGGTTCCAAAGGCATACTATTTTTTGGCTTCCCACTGCATATAAAAGTAATCTTTATACTATAGTCTAGATGTGTGTAATAGCATGTCTAAAAATATGTCTAAAAATAGCAATGTCTAAAAATATGTACGCAACTTAATTAAAAATCTTTATTGCTAAAAAATGTTAATGGCCATCTGAGCCTTCAGCAAGCTGAAATCTTTCTACTGGTAGAAGTTCTTGCATTGATAGTGATAGCAGTTGAATGACTGGGGTGGTGGTGGTGACTTAAGGTTGAAGTGACTGATGGCAATGTCTTAAAATAAGACAGTGCTAAGATGTGCCGCATCAATGGACTCTTCCTTTCACAAAAGATTTATCTGTAGCAGGTTATGCTGTTTGATAGCATTTTATACACAGTAGGATTTCTTCCAAATTGGAGTAAATCCTTTCAAACCCTGTCATTGCTTTATGAACTAAGTTTATGCAGTATTCTAAATCTGCTGTTATTTCAACAATGTTCACAGCATCTTCACCAGGAGTAGATATCATCTCAAGAAACTACTTTCTTTGCTCATCCATAAAAAGAAATCTGTCATCCATTAAAGTTTTATAATAAAATTGTAGCAATTCAGTTATGTCTTCAATCCCTACTTCTAGTTCTCTTGCTATTTACACATAGGAAGTTATTTCCTCCACTGAAATCTTTAACCTCTGAATGTCATCCATGTGGGTTGGAATCAACATCTTCCAAACTCCTTTAGTATCAACATTTTGAACTCTTCCCATGGATCACAAATGTTCTTAATGGTATCTATAATGGTGAATCTTTTCCAAACGGTTTTTAATTTACTTTGCCCATATCCATCAGAAGAATCACTATGTATGGCAGCAATAGCCATATGAAATATGACTCTTAAATGATGACTTGAAAGTCAAAATTACTCCTTGATCTATGAGCTGCAGAATGGCTGTTGCAATAACATCCATGAAAAAAAAAATTAATTTCTGTACATCTTCATTGGAGTTCTTAGGTGACCGGGTGCATTGCCAATGAGCAGTAATATTTTAAAAGAAATATTTCTTTCTAAGCAGTAGGTCTCAACAGTAGGCTTCATATATCCAGTTTTTCATGCTGTAAACAAATGTGCTTCATCCATGCTTTGTTGTTTCATTTCTAGAGCAAGGGCAAAGTAGGTTTAGCATCATTCTTAAGGGCACCAGGATTTTCAGAATGATAGATAAGCACTGGCTTCAACTTAAAGTCATCAGGTGCATTAGCCCCTAAAAAGAGTGTCAGAATATTTTTTGAAACTCTGAATCCAGGCACTGACTTTTCTTCAGCTATGAAATTCCTAGGTGGCATCTTCTTTCTATAGAAAGCTATTTCATCTACATTGAAAATCTGTTATTTACTGTAGCTACCTTAATCAATTATCTTGATCTTCTGGATAACTTGCTACAGCTTCTCCATCATCATTTGCTGCTTTACAAAGAAACCATTTCTGTAACACCTTTATGGTTTTTTTTTTTTACGTAGAGTTTCCCTCTGCCTGCCAGGCTGGAGTACAGTGGTGTGATCTCGGCTAACTGCAACCTCCACCTCCTAGGTTCAAGCGACTCTCCTGTCTTAGCCTCCTGAGTAGCTAGGATTATAGGCACCTGCCACCATGCCTGGCTAATTTTTGTATTTTTAGCAGAAATGGGGTTTTACCATGTTAGCCAGGCTGGTCTCAATCTCCTAACCTCAAGCCATCTGTCCACTTTGGCCTCCCAAACTACTGGAATTACAGGCATGAGCCATCTGGCCCAGCTGAGCTTTTTAATTTTTAACCAAACAGAAAACCTTGTCCTTCATTCTTCAATCAGCTCAGTTTCCTTATACAATTGTGTAATTGTATGTGCTGTTAGTCCAATTGACTCAAAATTTAAATAATAAAAAGTATACCCTTCATGAAGAAAACAAATTTTCCTTAGGCATATAGTTGGAATTTACATATCTGTCTTATTCTTATTTAACATTTCAAATTCCATTAATTTTTAAGCTGTTTTAACAATTGAGTCTTTCCTTTCCCATGGTGGAAGGGCAAATATTTTATTGTTTAGTTGAAAGAGTACTTTTGAGAGACTGAAGACAACAATTAAGCTGATCTAGTGAGGCAGAAAAACCAGGGGCTTGAATTCAGGGAAGAGGAGTTTCAGCCTCCTTCTGCTTTGATGAAGATGGAAATCATCTAGTGTCTACAAGTCTTGGTGTCTGTATAGCACCACCCATCTCATGGGATCATTGAGAAGAAAAGAATAAGATAGCATATGAAAGTAACATCTAGAGGACCTTCTATATAGAAGACTCTTAAACAGAGAAGACGACTATTTAATAAGTATTGTGTTCTTAAACATGATATTTGAAGTCAGAAATCAGAAGTATTACTCCTGGTAGAGGAAATTACTAAGTGTTTGATCATGGGCTATTTACAACCCATACAAAATACCTGTTAGTCCATTATACAATGTAGATAATCTATTCTTCATGACTTTCTAAAAAAATTATTTGAGCACAAAGTAGAAACTGCCTGGGGAACAGAATATCAATAATATAAATTTTGTATAATTAATTTCAAATAGCATTCATAAAATACCTTTAAAATTCAAGAATAAGAACAAGAAAAAATTTTAGCAATTAAATGTTCAGTCTATTAATAAAATGTGATATCTTTTCACTTTCATAGACCAATTTATGCCCTACATTTAACTAGAATTTTACAACTATGAGCTACATGCCCTCTAAGATTGTTTCCAACTCTTAAGCTTTATAATTTTTGATGTCCTCTTGTAAAAACTCCTTACCAAGACTCTAAGTTAAGACTTAAGAAAACAAAGGGATTTTATGTAGTCATTTCAGGTAAGTATCTTTAATAATAAACTTCTCATTTATGTCCTAGATACTACTTACCAGGTAAGCCTCAACTCCTATCACTTCCCACATTGTCATGTAATTTATAATTATAAAAGAATAGAGAAATGATTTCTCTATTCTTTGGAAGTGGCTTCCCTCTGCCTAGAAAAACTCCCGGCTTTCAACTTTTATTATGGCATTTCCCATCCTGCAGTGAAATGGACTATTTGCATGTCTCTCTCTTTTGGTAGATCTGTTACTGAACAAAGGAGACCTTGCTCATCTTTGTACTTTCATCACAACACACAGTGCTTGATCAATAACAGATATTTAGTAGTATTAATTAAATAAATTTTTGAAAAGCCATGAAAATCTCAAAAACTTCCTATGAATCCCTAGAGTACCAATAATAGCTTGGGTCAATTGCCTAAATGATTACAGCTACAGTGCCAGTAGTCTGAGATCCCTTCATAACATCAGGCAACTAGTGGCCATCCAACAGTTTGGGTTCCCAGCACTTAAGAGGTAGCTTCCACTCAAACAGCAAACAATACCACCCTAAAGGATCCAGCAACCTCCAGAGATGTCTTTGTGTCAGACAACTAAGCTTACCATTGACAGTTCACCATACCCAGATCTCAAGACTTATTGTTTAAAAAACTGTGTCAATAGTTTTAAAAAAACTAATTTAAGAGGCACAAAATAAAGTCTCCCCTTGCGAGCTGGCCTAACCCCTGCCATGTTTAATTAATTACCTCAAGAAGGAAAATGTGGCTCATTGCTTTCTACCTGATTTTCCAGGCCTTCTCAGATGAAATAGCAGGCTGTATTCTCTAAGCATGGTGACATACATTATGTGCATATACATACACACATCCTTTTGTATACACGAATTAAAATGTGACATTGGGGGCCGGGCACAGTGGCTCAAGCCTGTAATCCCAGCACTTTGGGAGGCCAAGGCGGGTGGATCACGAGGTCAAGAGATCGAGACCATCCTGGTCAACATGGTGAAACCCTGTCTCTACTAAAAATACAAAAAATTAGCTGGGCGTGGTGGCACGTGCCTGTAATCCCAGCTACTCAGGAGGCTGAGGCAGGAGAATTGCCTGAACCCAGGAGGCGGAGGTTGTGGTGAGCCGAGATTGCGCCATTGCATTCCGGCCTGGGTAACAAGAGCAAAACTCCATCTCACAAAAAAAGAAAAGTGACATTGGAAATCCTTCGATGAAATGTAAAAATCTATGTTATCTTCTTAAATCTGGGTGGACCTTTGTAACTGCCTCTACCAATACAATACAGTGGAAGAAATGTTACATGACTCTTGACGCTAGGGCGTAAAAGACAAAATGACTTTAGCTTGGCTCACCCTCTAATTTGAGACAGTTGCTCTTGGGACACAGCCACCATGTTGGAAGGTAACTCAGGCAACAAGATGATGCCCCAAATGAGCCTTTCAATTAAAAGGCACAGCAGGGTCCCACCATCAGATCTGTGAGAGAATCAGAGTATAGATAATTTCAAACTTCAACCTTTAGAAATTCCAACTGAAATCCACACAAACTATTAGAAATAACAGGTGATCATTACTGTTTCAAGCCACCTTGTTTTAGAATGATTTATTATGCAGCAATAAATAATCAGTGTAGATCTGGTAGACTGCCAAGCCTTGGGACTACCAATTTACAGCTAGACTTAAGGTGGTCTGAGACCTTTCATACTCTGGGTAATTTCTTATTGACAGACTTTTTGAAAATAACCACTCTGAACTTCATATTCCTACAATAAATATTACCATTATAAAAGAAATTTTAAAAAATCATTCAGAAAATACTATTCCAAATTCCTGTTTGGTAAAAGCCTCCAGATTGTTTTTAAAGTCCTTAACAATATTTATCTAACTATTTTTAACAGTATTTCCCTAGCATATGTCAAAGAGGATAGTTTGGTTTTTTTTTGTCTTCTGTTTGCTTTGTTTTGGTTGTCAAAATTTACTTCCTTATGCCTTTTAAAAAATAAGAGTATACAAATTTTAATTAATTAATTTTATTTTAGGTTCAGGGAGTACATGTCATGTTTGTTACACAGGTATATTGCATAATTGATGGAACTGGGTTTCTAGTGTACCTGTCACTCAAATTTTGAACATTATATTCAATAAATATTCTTCCACCCTCACTCACTCCCTCTTATGCCCTTTTTAAAGACTTCATTGTATATATTTCCAACTTTATGTCCATACATACCCACTGTTTAGCTCCCACTTATAAGTAAGACAATACAGTATTTAATTTTCTCTTTCTGAGTTAGTTCACTTAGGATAATGATCTCCAACTCCAGGCATGTTGCTTCAAGAAGGTGATTTCATTATTATTATTATTTTTATTGTACTTTAGGTCTGGGGTACATGTGCAGACCATGCAGGATTGTTGCATAGGTACATACAGGGCAATGTGGTGTGCTGCCTCCATCCCCCCATCACCTACATCTGGCATTTCTCCCCATGTCATCCCTCCCCGACCTCCCCACCTCCCACTGTCCCTTCCTTGGCACTCCCCCAACAGACCCAGAGTGTGATGCTTCCCTCCCTGTGTCCATGTGGTCTCATTATTCATCATCCACCTATGAGTAAGAACACGTGGTATTTGGGTTTCTGTTCTTTTGTCAGTTTGCTGAGAATAATGGTTTCCAGATTCATCCATGTCCCTATAAAGGACACAAACTCATCATACTTTATGGCTGCATAATATTCCATGGTGTATATGTGCCACATTTTCCTTGTCCAGTCTATCTGCGAAGGGCATTTGGGTTGGTTCTAGGTCTTTGCTATTGTAACAGTGCCACTATGAACATACGTGTGCATGTGTCTTTATAACAGAATGATTTGTAATCCTTTGGGTATATACCCAATAATGGGATTGCTGGGTCTAATAGAATTTCTATTTCTAGGTCCTTGAGGAAGCACCACACTGTCTTCCACAATGGTTGAACTAGTTTACACTCCCACCAACAGTGTAAAAGTGTTCCTATTTCTCCACATCTTCTCCAGAATCTGTTGTCTCCATATTTTTTAATGACTGCCATTCTAATGGGTATGAGGTGGTATCTCAATGTGGTTTTGATTTGCATTTCTCTAATAATCAGTGATGATGAGCATTGTATAATATGTTTGCTGTGTACATACATGTCTTCTTTTGAAAAGTTTCTGCTCATATCCTTTGCCAACTTTTGGATGGATTTGTTTGTTTTTTTCTTGTAAATCTGTTTGGTTCTTTGTAGATTTTGGATATCAGCCCTTTGTCAGATTGGTAGATTGCAAAATTTTTTTCCCATTCTGTTGGTTGCTGGTTCACCTAATGATTATTTCTTTTGCTGTGCAGAAGCTCTGAAGTTTAATTAGATCCCATTTGTCTGTTTTGGCTTTTGTTGCCAATGCTTTTGGTGTTTTAGTAATGAAGTCATTGCCTATGCCTATGTCCTGAATGATTTTGCCTAGGTTTTCTTCTAGGGTGTTTATGGTATTAGGTCTTATATTTAAATCTTTAATACATCTGGAGTTAATTTTTGTGTAAGGTGTAAGTAAGGGGTCTAGTTTCAGCTTTCTACATACTGTTAGATAGTTTTCCAAATGCCATTTATTAAATAGGGAATCCTTTCCCCATTGCCTGTTTTTGTCAGGTTTTTCAAAGATCAGATGGTTGGAGATGTGTGGCATTACTTTCAAGGCCACTGTTTTGTTACAGTGGTCTATATATCTGTTTTGGTACCAGTACCATGCTGTTTTGATTACTGTAGCCTCATATGATAGTTTGAAGTCAGGCAGCATAATGATTAGCTTTTTTTTTTTTTTTTTTAGAATTGTCTTGTATATGCAGGCTCTTTTTTGGTTCCATATCAAGTTTAAAGTTATTTTTTCCAGTTCTGTGAAGAAGGTCACTGGTAGCTTAAGGGGGATAGCATTGAATCTATAAATTACTTTGGACAGTATGGCCATTTTCACAATATCGATTCTTCATAACCATGAGCATGGAATGTTTTTCCACCTGTTTGTGTCCTCTCTTATTCCCTTGAGCAGCAACACATTGCACTTACTCCAAAATTGACCATATAATTGGAAGTAAATCACTCCTCAGCAAATGCAAAAGAATGGAAATCAAAACAACCAGTCTCTCAGATGTGCAATCAAATTAGAACTCAGGATTAAAAAACTCAACTACATGGTAACTGAACAACCAGCTCCTGAATGACTACTGGATACATAATGAAATGAAGGCAGAAATAAAGATGTTCTTCAAAACGAATGAGAATGAAGACACAATGTACCAGAGTCTGGGACACTCTTAAATCAGTGTCTAGAGAGAAATTTACAGGACTAAATGCCCATATAAGAAGTGAAGAAAGATCTAAAATCAACACCATAGTGTCACAATTAAAAGAACTACAGGAGCAAGATCAAACAAACTCAAAAGCTAGCAGAAGACAAGAAATAACTAAGATCAGAACAGAACTGAAGGAGATACAGACACACATACAATAAAACCCTTCAAAAAGTCAATGAATCAGGATCTAGTTTTTGAAAAGATCAACAAAATAGACCATTAGCCCATTAGTCAGGCTAATAAAAAAGAAAAGAGAGAAGACTTGAATAGATAAAATAAAAAATGATAAAGGGGATACCACAACTGATTCCACAAAACTACAAACTACCATCAGAGATTACTATAAACACTTCTATGCACACAAACCAGTAAATCTAGAAGAAATGGATAAATTCCTGGACATGTACACCTTCCCAAGACCAAACTAGGAAGAAGTTTAATCCCTGAATAGACCAATAATGAGGTCCAAAGTTGAAGCAGCAATTAATAGCCTACAAATTAAAAAAAAAGTCCAGGTTCACACAAGTTCACAGCCATATTCTACCAGAGGTACAAAGAGGAGCTAGCACCATTCCTTCTATAACTATTCCAGAAAATACAAAAGGAGAGAATCCTCCCTAACTCATTTTATTAGACCAACATTATCCTGATACCAAAACCTGGCAGAGAAACAACTAAAAAAGAAAATTTCAGGCCAATATCCATGATGAACATTGATGTGAAAATCTTGAATGAAATACTGACAAATCGAATGCAACTGCACATCAAAAAGCTTATCCATCATGATCAAGTCGGCTTCATCCCAGGGATGCAAGGCTGATTCAACATACACAAATCTATAAACGTAATCCATCACACAGACAGAATCAACCACAAAAACCACATGATTATCTCAATAGATGCAGAGAAGGCCTTTGACAAAATTCAACAATGCTTTATGCTACAAACTCTCAATAAACTAGATATCAATGGAATGTATCTCAAAAAAATAAAATCTATTTATAACAAACCCATACCCAATATGATTCTGAATGAGCAAAAACTGGAAGCATTAACTTTGAAAACTGGCACAAGAAAAGTGTGCCCTCTCTCACTACTCCTATTCAACATATTGGAAGTTTTGGCCAGAGCAATCAGGCAAGAAAAAGAAACAAAGGGTATTCAATTAGGAAAAGAGGAAGTCAAATTGTTTCCATTTGCAGATGGTATGACAGTATATTTAGAAGACCCCATCATCTCAGCCCAAAATTTCCTTAACAGGATAAGCAACTTCAGCAGTCTCAGGATACAAAATCAATATGCAAAAATCACAAGTATTCCTATACACTGATAACAGACAAACAGAGAGCCAAATCATGAGTGAACTCCTGTTCATAATTGCTACGAAGAGAATAAAATACCTAGGAATACAACTAACAAGGGACGTGAAGGACCTCTTCAAGGAGAACTGTTCTCTGAATTTCTTGTAACAGATGTCTACCCCTCTAGGGAGATAAGGGCAGTTTTCTTGATTTATTCCCTCAAATATGTTTCCCATGTTGCTTACTTTTTCTTTTACTCATTCAGGAAAGTCTGCATATCATAGGTTTGGTCCTTTTAGAGAATCTTATATTTCTCAAAGTCTTTGTTCATTTTTTAATTTAATTTTTTTTGCCTGGTGGGTTAATTCAAAAGACTGGTCTTCAAGCTCTAAATTATTTCTTTTGGTTGGGCTAGTCTATTGTTAAATTTCTCAAATGTATTTGAAATCTCTTAAGTGAATTTTTCATTTCCAGAAGTTCTGTTCATTTCTTTAAAGATATTTATCTCTTCCTTCAATTCCTGCATTGCTTTCCTGGTTTCTTTGCATAGATTTTTAACCTTCTCTTTGATCTCATTGAGCCTCCTTGCAATTCACGCTTTGAATTCTTTGTCAGTCATTTTTTAGTTTTCATTTTGGTTAGGGACCATTGCTAGGGAGCTAGTATAATTCTTTGGTGGTGTCACAGCATTCAGATTTTTCATGGTGCCAGACTTTTAATGCCAGTTTGCTTTCATCTGGAGAGGCTGCTACTCTTTATTTTTGAATGAATTTTCCAGATGAGATATACACACACACACACACATACACACACTGTCTACCCAACTCCCCCAGCGGGTGTGATTGCAGAGTATGTTGCATAGTGTCTTTTGGCTTTGCTTAAAGTAAAGCCCAAAGCGATAAAAACCGTAGAAGAAAACCTAGGCAATACCATACAGGACATAGGAATGGGCAAATACTTCATGACAAAAATGCTAAAGCAACTGCAACAAAAGCCAAAATTAACAAATGGGATCTAATTAAACTAAAGAGCATCTGCACAGCTAAAGAAATGATCATCAGATTGAACAGGCCACCTACAGAATGGGAGAAAATTTTTGCAATCTACCCATCTGACAAAGGGCTAATATCCAGAATTTATAAGTAACTTACACATATTTACAAAAAAACCAAACATCTCATAGAAAAGTGGGCAAAGTATATGAACAGACATTTCTCAAAAGAAGATATTTATGCAGCTGACAAACATATGAAAAAAGCTCAATATTGCTGATCATCAGAGAACTACAAATCAAAACCAGAATGAGATACCATCTCACAGCAATCAGAATGGCAATTATTAAAAAGTCAGGAAACAATAATAGATGCTGGCAAGACTGTAGAGAAATAGAAAGACAGTATAGTGATTCCTTAAGAATCTAGAACCAGAAATACCATTTGATTCAGCAATCCCATTACTGGCTATATACCCTCAGGAATATAAATCATTCTACTACAAAGACACATGCACATGTATGTTTATTGCAGCACTATTTACAACAGCAAAAACATGGAACCAACCCAGTTGTCCATCAATGATAGACTGGATAAAGAAAATGTGATACATATACATCATGGAATACTGTGCAGCCATAAAAAGGAATGAGATCATGTCCTTTGCAGGGACATGACTGAAGCTGAAAGCCATCGTCCTCAGCAAACTAACACAGGAACAGAAAACCAAATACCACATATTCTCACTCAAATGTGGGAGGGAACATTGAGAACATATGGACACAGAGATGGAACAACATACCCCAGGGCCTGTTGGTGGGAGGAGGGTGAGGAGAGAGAACTTAGAAAATGAGTCAATAGGTGCAGCAAACAACCATGGCACACGTATGCCTGTGTAACAAACCTGCACGTTCTACATATAATCCTGTTTTTAGGGGAAAAAATAAAGAAAAAAAAGAATTTAATAACTCAGAAAATTAAGGTATAATTATTAGTGAGGAAATAAGATAGCAAGAGTACTTGTAGTAGGACAATAAAAACACAATCAAGCAAATTTATGCATGTCATACTATCTGAGCAAAAACTATTTTAAAGGTTTCCTTGGATTTGGGATATGTAACTGATCTCTTCTATTTTCTGTTATTTTTCCAAATTTCTCTTTCTTTTCTTCATATTTATTTTCTTCATAAGTTAGCAAACCACTTGAGTTTGATCTCTGGATTTGATTTGATCTCTGGATAAAGCATTAGTTTAAACACATCCCAGCCACTTTCCAACCATGTGAACTTATGTAAGTTAGTGACTTCATAGGTTTCCAAACCTGTAAAAATTAATATAATTGAACCATCTCTATCCCTGATTGCTGGGGAAATTAAATGAATAAAAGAAAGAAAGCTTTTAGCATTGTCCTGCTACAGAGTTCACCATTCAATGAATGAGATCTATTATTATGTAATATTTTGCTTGTCATTTGTCCCTCTGTGTCCTCCTTTACCTAATTTCAGTCTTATTAATAGAGGAAAAAGGCACATCAAACATTACCTAACCAAAGTAAACATGTGTGTTCTTTCCTGTGGCACTGACTTGTGCAAAAAGATTTGCCAAACTCCCAGATGGTAGCGTTTGTGATAATAGCGTTTCCTGAAAATATCAGGAAGACGCCCATGTTCCAAAAAAAGGAGAAATCCACCCAATAATCATTGGTATTATTTCTCTGCCCCGTTTGGTTTCCTCAAAACTGAACTAATATGCCAATCATATTATTGTCTGTGGACATGATGGGTGAGCCAAGATCATTCTCTAGACCTCAATAAAAGTCTCTCTCTACTTTCTACATTTTTCTGAGTCTACAGCATTTGCCAAGTCATATGCTAGTGACTTCTCAATAAAAACGTTGCAAGGCTTTAAACAAGGACATTTGAGATAAAATACAAAAATCTTGCTGTTTGGAATTTATTGGTTAAAATTTCAAAGCACATCATTAGAACATATATTGATTTTGTTTGGCAATATAATTATATATATTTACATGTGAATCATATTAGTATAAACTCACAAGAATATGCAATTATTCACACATTTTTAACCAGTTCCTGGAATTCACCCATGCTTAAAAAAAGAATCTTTCAGTATTGGAAAACAAAATCATTAAAAAATGGTATTTGTTTAGGGTTCTCCAGAGAAACAGAACAAATTGATGTTATAAACATATATATATACATATATATATATACATATGTATATATATATATATGTATATACACATTTCTGTGTATATACATATATTTATATGTAAGAGAGAGATAAAGGTGTGTGTGTGTGTGTATGGAGAGAGAGAGAGAGAGAGAGACAGAGCATGAGAGCATATAGGAAATTCTAGGGAATTGGTTCACACAATTATGGAGGCAGAGAAGTCTCAAGATCTGCAGTTGGCAAGCTAGAGACCCAGGAGTGCCAAGGTAGAGTTCCAGTGAGAGTACAAAGACCTGTGCGCCAGGAGGGCTGATGCTGTAAATTTCAGTCTGAAAGCTAGGAGGCTAGAAACTTAAGAAGATATGATATCTGTTTGAGTCTCAAACTGTCCCACTCAAGGAAAAGACCACGTTCCAGCTCAAGCAGACAAGCAGGAGTCTCTTCTAACCCATACAGGGTTAGCCTTATTGTTCTCTTTAGGATTTCAACTGGCTATACAAATTTACATTTCCACCAGCAGTGTATAAGTTTCCTTTTCTCCACACTCTCACCAACACTTGTTACCTTTAAGTTTTTTGACAGTGGCCATTCTAACTGGAATGAAGTGATGTCTCACTGTAGTTTTAACTTACATTTCCCTGATGATTAGTAATATAGAACATTTTTTCATACATCTGTTGGTCACCTGCATCTCTTCGTATGAGGTATATCTACTCAGGAACTGCTGCCCAGTTTTTATTCAGGTTGTTTCTGTTGTTTTTGTTGTTGTTACTGAGTTCTTTGAGTCCACTATATATTTTCGATATTATCCCTTTATTAGATGTATAGTTTTCAAATATATTCCCCAGTCCATAGGTTATCTCTTCACTCCAATGATTGTTTCCTTCATTGTGCAGAAGCTTTTTAGTTTGTCTTTGCTTTTGTTGCCTGTGTTTTTGAGGCTTTATCCAAAAAAAATCTTTGCCTAGACCAATGTCATGAATTCATGTCCTCTATGCTTATAGTTTTGTAATATGGGGGTCTTACATTTAAGTCTTTAATCCACTTTGAATTGATTTTTTTATATGGTGAGGGATTAAGAGTCTGCCTTCTGCATCTTACCCTGTTTTCCCAGCACTATTGCAGAGGTTTTTCTTTCTCCATTGTGTGTACCTGGCACCTTTGTTTAAAGTCAACTGGCTATAAATGTATTAAAAACAGGAATAATTTGACTTTCTCCTTGCTAATTTGAATTTTTTAACATTTGGTTCTCTTGCTTGATTGCTCTGACGAGAACTCCCAGTACTATTTTGAATAAAACGGGTAAAAGTGAGCATATTTATCTTATTTTAGATCTTAGAGAGAAACCTTTTTCAGCTTTTCCCCATTTGGTATGATGGTAGCTCTCGTTTGTCATATATGGCCTTTATTATGTTGAGGTGTTTCTTGTATATTTAGTTTGCTGAGTTTTTATCAAAAAGGGCTATCGATTTTCCAAATGCTTTATCTGCATTTATTGAGATAATTATATGGTGTTTTGCCCTTCATTTTTTTCATCTGATATATCATGTCTATTGGTTTGAGTATGCTGAATAAACCTTGTATCCCTGGAATTAATCCCCTCAATCATGACAAATCATCTTTTTGATGTACTGCTGTATTCAGTTTGCTGCTATTTTGTTGAGGATTATTTTCATCTATGTTTATCAGAGATATTGGCCTATAGTTTTCATGTATGTGTGTGTGTGTTTGTGTGTGTGCACATGCACACGCGTGCATGTGTATGTACTTGTCTGGGTTTGTAATCAGGGTTACATCCAGTTTTAGTTATACTGAATAATCCTACTATAAATATTCTTTTATATGTCTTGTGATAAATAAGATTAGTCCTCATTTATCCATGTTCCAAGACCCCCAATTGGTGCCTGAATCCATGCATAATATTGAATCTTATAAATTCTCTATTTTTCCCTAAACATACATACCTTTGATAAAGTTTAATGTGTAAGGTGTAGTAACAGATTAACAATAATAAATAATAATAAAAAGGCTATATACTCTAATAAAAGTTATATGAATGTAATTTCTCTCTCTCAAAATATCTTATTAAAATGTACTCACCTATTTTCAGACCATGGTCGAACTGGGTTAACTGAAACTGTGGAAAGAAAACACATGAATAAAGAGAGACTGCTGTATATGAACAAGTTCCTTTGGTATGTACCTAGAAATAGAATTTCTGGGTTTTAATGTTTGCATTGTTTTCAGCTTTAGTATATTCTCAAACACAGTTATTAAAGTAGTTGTGTCAATTTACATTTTTACCAATAGTGTATGAGAGTTCTTGTTGCTGCAAGTCTTCAGCAATATTCAATATCATCTATTTATTTTATTTTAATAATTTTAGTTTAAAAATATTGTAAAGTGGTTTTGTGTTTTCTTTGACTAATGAAATTGAGTAGTATTTCGTAGGTTTATGAGTAATCTGGATATCTTCTTTTTGTTGTTGTTTTTGTTTTTGAGACACAGACTTGCTCTGTTGTGCAGGCTGGAGTGCAATGGCACAATCTTGACTCTCTGCAACTTCTGCCTCTTGGATTCAAGTGATTTTCATGCCTCAGCCTTCCAGGTAGCTGAGATTACAGCTGCATGCCACCATGCCTGACTAATTTTTGTACTTTTAGTAGAGACAGGATTTTGCCATGTTGGCCAGGCAGGTCTCCAACTCCTGGCCTCAAGTGATCCACCTGCCTCAGCCTCCCTAAGTGCTGAGTTTATAGGCATAAACCACCATGCCCAGCCAATATCCTGTTTTATAAACTGGCTATTCATATCTTTTGCACATTTTTGTATAGGATTATCTTTTATTATTATTGACTTGCTGAAATTATTATATTCTCAAAACAAATCCTTTCTCAAGTATAAATGTTACACATTTCTTTCCCCATTTGTTCCTTGTACTTTAATTCACTTTATGAGGCTTTCAATTAAACCTTAGTTTGTTTCCATTTGGTCCAACTTATGTTTTTGAGATTATTGACATTTTTCTGTTACAGTTAGAGCCTCTGTATTTTTTAAAAATTCTATTTGTCTACTACAAAATAATAAAGATATTTTTCCTATATTCTATAATGTTGTACTGTTCACTTTTAGAACTACATAATTAATTTATACTATTTTTGCTATACTAAAATGGTATTTGATATATATATGTACATATATACATATATATACATATATACATACATATATATATATATATACATATATACATACATACATACATATATATATATATCAAACACCATTTAGTATAGCAAAATGGTATTAAGGTTGATTTATATATCATATATAAATATATATATGATATATAAATATCACATATATATATTATATAAATAAACCTTAATACCATTTTTGTAATGGTATAAACTAAGGCCCAAAAACTATGGTCAATTCTACATATGCAGTTGGCATGGCATTATTTATTGAAGAAAACATTCGTTCTCCATGGTTGCAGACTTTTTGAGTACTTACTTTAGCTTAGTTATTACACAAATGCAAAATAGCAAGTACATAGATAACTCCATTGTTTTTATTTTTATCATTTATCTTTTCATTTATTATTGTTATCATTTATCTTCCCATTGAGTAGCAGAGCCAGGTCTGGAACTCAGGTATCCTATATGCTGGTTCAATGTTCTCCAGGTTCACTGTGCTCTTTCTAAAGCTTTATTAAATTAGTCCAAGAGAAAGTTGCAGCATTGCCACAATAAAATGAGCATCTGAAATGCAAATTCCTTCAGATACAAGGCAGGAAATATTAATAAGACAACAGATAATGCTGTGAACTACGGCCAGCTGAGAAGTATAAGTCCAAAGGCTTTTAAGTTGATTTTCTTTCCCTCGTAGGTTTAATATTGGAATTCATTCCTCTAGCCATTTTGAAATAAGAGTAAGAAAACATCTTAAAGCAAGGATGCGAATTCATTCATGACATTTTCTGGATATTTAACAGTGTGAGAGGGAGACAAACAGAAACATATACAATTTTAGTAAACATTTTTTAATTCACACACTTAAAGTCACAGACATTAGTTTCAGCATTTGACCTTAATCTGATGCAAATGCCCAGGGCCCTACATTTGCCTTTGTTCAGAAATAGAGGGCAAGAATAAGAACAGTGTGCTTCATTTTGGCAGACAAGAGGCATACTAAAAAATGCATTATGGATTTTGTCCTTGTTACCCTTTGGCTCAAACAAAATATCTACTACAAAAGTCACTCATGAATTCAAGGTTTCAAAATGACATTCAATTTGCAGTCTTCATCTTAAGCAATCATGCAGTGGATAACCAATTTGATCATTCCCTACATCTACAAATATTTTCACTAGGCTTCCTATATATCATTTTCCCTTGGTTCTTTTACTTCATGATATATTATTTCTTGATTTTCTCATTAGCTCCTTCTCAAATCTGTAATTACTAACTTTTGAATTTTTCTTTGGCTCAGTAAGTAGATCTCTCCTCTTATCTACCTGCTTTCCTCACTAAATAAACTCATGTAGTCCTATTAATTTAAATGCCATCTATACACAAATAGATCTATGCTCAAACCTCTTTCCTCATCTCCTGACTTACATATCTGACAGCCTACTTGTATGTCTATGTTGGGAATGGAACAAGCAACTCAAACCTAATATGTGCAAAATGAAATGTCAGATTTTCCTTCCTACGATTTTCCCTATCCCAGTAAATAGTAGTTCCTCTAGTTGTTTAAATACAAAAATTAGTTTATATTCTTCCTTGGAAGAATTAGTCTGATTCTTCCTTTACTCTCAAGTCCTACCTCTAAATCATTAGCCAAACTTACAGGCTAAAAATTCAACTAGAATTAGCCAAACTTACAGACTTAAAATTCAACTAGAACTTAACCACTTCTTACAACCTATGCCTCATATACTATGGCCAGTTAAATATGTCAACGAATTCTTTGAGAATTCTCCCATCAGGAAATGAGGTTTCAATTCCTTACCATGGAATTTGAGTGAGCTCTCTGACTGCTTTGACCAATACAATACGAGAGAAAGAATATGTCGGTTTCTAGATCTAGGTCTTAACACAGCTACCACTTCTGGTCTTTCTGGATACTTGCTCTTGCAGTTACAGACTGCCATGCAGATAGTTTGAACGCCATACTGGAAAGACCATGTTGGGAGGTCCTGAGACTATCTTAATGGAGAGACTCACCTGAGGCTACCTTCTAGATGTCCTTGTCAAGGCACCAGGCATGTATGTGAAGCTATCTTGGATCCTATAGACAAGCCATCAACTGAGTATCTCCAAATGAACTTAGTTAGGTCTCCATGAAGCACAATTGCCCAGCTGACAGACAAGCCTACATCCTTCACCCATTAACATGTGATATACAATACAGCAATTGTCATCATAAGCCATCAAGTTTCGGAGTAACCTCTTCCAAAGTAATAGATAACAATATCATATTCTTCCAAGGTACCTGCATTCCTTCTAACTAATTTCTGGACTCCTTCATTCTAAGCTTTATCTTTCCATTCTTCTCTTTACAAATCACCCTTAGTAAGCCTTTAAAAATATATCACTCTTTTGATCAAAAACCTCCAGTGGAATCCTATCTCACTAAGGTTAATGGTCTTCACAATGGCTTTGATAGCCCTTCATGATCTGAACCTCTTCTAATGTTCTAACTTTATATCTTACCATTACTTCTTATACTCACTCCACTTCAGAAATACTGGCTTCATTGAAGTTCCTGCATTCTCTTACTGCATTCACAATTGCATTTCCATTTACTATTCCCTCTGTGCAGAAGATTTCCTCTCTTGTCACTAACATGGCTCACTCCTCTTTCCGTCCATCCTGTGCTTAAATACCATCTTCTAAGAGAAGACTTCAATGACCACTATATATAAAATAACATCACAGTAACCCCATTTCAGCCTGGCCTAACATCTTACATAATTAAATTTATTTCCCAAACCATAAACATTGCCATCTACACTACCTATTTGCTTATTTTCTGTCTCATACCTTTTGTATAATTTTATTGTACTCCTATTCCTCTTTAAGAAACTTTATGTATTTAAACCTTAGTTGTTTTAAATTTACAAAAAGGCTATCATGTTTGCAATGTTTGGGAATCCATTTTTTATATAATAATTTATTATGATTTATCCATATTGTTTCATGTTTTTATACTTCATTTTGCCTGTGGTATTATTTTGTGAATATACAGCAAAGTACTTATGCACTATTGTCTTACTGGCATTGAGATAGTTTTCAGATTTGCCACTATGAATAGAGCTACAATAAATATCATTGTGTATGTCTTCTACTGTATTATGTACAAGAATTTCCCTCAGCAAGACATCTAGCATTATCCTGGGTACTTGCATGTAATGTTTGTTCTATTACTTTTCTTGCATTAGGTCGTATTTCCATTGAAAACCATTTAAGCTTCCTAGGTCCCTTCATTATACATCTGGCCAAATTTTCTACCTATGCAAGGCATTTGGTGGTTGTCTCTTCACCATTTATTCCCTCTTTCCTCCATCAAGAGTACCCTAATTTTTTCTTGATAAATTCCCTTCTTTCTCATTTTCAGTCATTTAGGAAGGTGTGATACAATGCCAGACCTAAAAATAGACTGAGTGGCAGAGGCTATCTGATGCATCATATCCTCTTTATCCACAGGCATTACTGGTTCAGGAATAGCTAGGTAAGCCATTTAGAGATCTTTGCTGGAGTTTTTGGGAGGAAGGGTTTTATTTCTCTTCTATGAAATTTATCAACAACATGCTTTCATCTCTTCATTTGGTAGTGAAAGATATGAGGCTTAAAACCTGGGAATGAAGCAAATCCTGGAGACACAGAGTCAATAAACAATAACAGAGAGAATCCTGGTCACATCTTCAGGATTACCATGATCCTAATAAGCCAAATCTAAATTGAATTCTATCCCTGGAATTGCAATCTTTCATGATCTAACAATCCCTATTTTCTTCTTCTTTATGCTGAGTTTCTGTTACTTGTTTCATTGTATCCCTAATTTTATCTCAATTATTTTCTGTATATCAACCCTTTACTCAGATATTCCCAGCCAGGTCCCTTGTTTACAAACACTTAACTGGAATGTTTTATTTTCTACCTCTGACAGGAAAATTGTCACCCACTCTCCAAATCCCAGCTTCATTCTCATGCCTTTTATGAACCCTGCCTCGATCATTCTGGGACATCACAGGACACTATGGCATTTTTCTGCTGCTTCTTTGTGGGGTGATATTTTATTTTTATCATCACTTTTAGAGAATTCTGTTTCAGTGGACATCCCATGTGCTTGTGCCTTCATCCAACCTGTAGGCTTTTTGAGTTCAGGGACCATGAGTTTTATTTCATTATCTCTTCCAGGTCAGTAAATCTTTATTAAATAAACACATTGCATCTGTGCACATTCCATGTGGTAGCCAAATTCTCACTCCAGTTTCTCCATTTCAAAGATAAATGATTCTGTTTTGAGGGGAAAAACCTGTAACCCCATCACTGCAAAAACTAAAGCAATTCACATGCCTTAACCTTTGCATATCAAGGACCTTTCTCCAGAGTATCAAACTGTATGCTCTAACAGTTTGCATATCAGTTTTATACGATTTTACAGAAATAAAATTCACAAACTTATAAAAGCACACATTTTTAAAATGTGGCTTAATACTTATAGAGGATATAGTAAACAATTGGTAAAAAGTGTTTCATTAGTATACAGCAGAAAAACTTAGCACATCTGACAAAATGTTTACAAGCATTTACAAACATAAAGAAAAATAACTCCTAAAAACAGAATACTGATTAGAGGGATGTATAGAATGTGGGTATCAAAATATGAGTGGAAATAATTGATCAAATGTGATCCTAGGGTGAGAAATAAAAAATTAACTAGTTGAGGCATAAAAAAGAGGATCTAATCTCAAAGTTTTGAGAGATGGCTGGTGATGCTATTGTGTTTGTCAGGAACAAGTGATGATAGCATTTCCAAAATATTTCAGTTTTTTTTTCTAAATTTAACTAAATTCATTTCATGAAAATTCTACTGGGATGGTTCTGAAATTTTAACCTGGTAGACCAGACAATTAATGTCTTAATCCTGTTCATAAAAAAGGCATCTGA
This sequence comes from Leontopithecus rosalia, assembly GCA_028533165.1. Lineage (NCBI taxonomy): Eukaryota > Metazoa > Chordata > Mammalia > Primates > Cebidae > Leontopithecus > Leontopithecus rosalia. Next base: position 108,249,933 of record CM052649.1, on the reverse strand, counting down.
ATCACTTAAAAATTTTTTTGTGGTCGTGTATAAGCTATAATTATCAAAGAATAGATAATTCTTACATTTGTATTACCCTATTTATTACAAAATTTTTAAATGCTATAGCATATGTGCTATGGTATACAATATAGACAATAAATCAACAAATATTATACTTGGTTCCCTTGATTAAGTGGTAGAAAATTGGTTCTACTTAGAATTGGCTCCTTGATTAGGTGGTAGAGAAAGTGGTGAGATTGAGGGAGAGGAGATGGTCTTTTATTTTTGTTTTTACATACAACATTAAAAGGTCATCTTTTCCCAGACAACTTTATTTTGTTTTCTTTCAGGAAAGATCTTTCCCATAAATATCTCATATCCCTGATCATTAACAATGACAGAAAGTTCATTACTTGCTCCATGGGGTAATAATTCCCCACTAGCTGCACAGACTTATTACCTAGGGAGTTTTTTAAAGAACAGGTATTTCGGGCTCTAACCCAGCCCTATCAATCAGAATCTTCCTGAGTGGGACTGAAGTCCTTTAATTTTCCAAAGCCAGCTTACTAAGGTCACGTATATGCATTTACAATCACTGCTATTATTGCTCACTCTCTGGCCCATCTGCCTCAGTTTTTCTGGGTTCTTCAAACCTGTAAAATGATGATTAACATGCAAAGAAGTGATTATATCACCATATAACTCTTGTAATCATTTGTCCATAAGGTAGTGCTAATATGTTAACGACTCAAGCAATGCAGTCATGTCATCTAGAAGTAAACCTTGAAACTGCAGCCATATCCAGTAGACATGTTGGGCCTTAGTGGGATTGGTGAAAAGTGGAGTGGATCTGGGTAAGAGAGGGCCTGATCCAAAGTGATAAATCATGTGTGTATTAGTCTGTTTTCACACTCCTATAAAGAACTAACTGAGACTGGATAACTTATAATGAAAAGAAATTTAATTGATTCATAGTTCCACAGGCTATACAGGAGTCATTGATGGGGAAGCCTGAGGAAACTTACACTCATGGCGGAAGGGCAAAGAAGAAGCAAGCACATCTTCACATGCTGGCAGGAGACAGAAAGTGAAGGCAGAAGTACTACACACTTTTAAACACCCAGATCTCATGACAATTTACTCACTATCATGAGAAGAGCAAGGGAGAAATCAGCTACCCTGATCCAGCCACCTCCCACCAGGCCCTTCCTCCAACACTGAAGATCATAATTCAACATGAGATTTGAGTGGGGACACAGAGCCAAACCATATCAATGTGTTTCGCAGGGCTGGCCCTCAGAAGACAGAAAGTTTTAATAATGATAACATCCTACCACTCTCTGTATACTCTGACTATTCCACGTGAGCATTCTGATTAAAGAGGCCAAACATGATAGGTAAAGCACAGTGGCAAGAAGGTGAACTTAAGAACGAAGTCAATGTCCAGTCTCTCAGATAAGAAGTCCTATGAGAGGTAGGCAGGTAGTCAGGACCCTAGGCAAGCAGATTGTGCTGCAGAAAAGAGAAACTAGGACAAAGCTCAGTGGCATAGAATGGGCATGCATTTTCCAGTTATGGGCCAAAACTGGTCATTGAATAAAAGAATGCCATTATAGGCTTAAATGGCATATGTGAGATGTTGGACACAGGGCAATGGATTTATTTCTCTACATTTATTTATAAGATATGAAAAGCATGAAAGCACAGCACAAAATGATTTGATAAGCATGAAGGGCCCAACACAAAGTGCTGAAAAACTGTTAGTTTGAAACTATGCAGGAACTGAGTAAGCCTTAGGAACAGGAAAAACAAAATTAACAGAATGAGACATATAAGAAAATCGCATTTCTATCAAATTAAAAGTAATATATCAAAGACCAGAGTAAAATCTAGAAACAGAATAATGCTGGCTAAGTTAAATAAAAAGTTCTTTCCTGACTGAATTCATAGAAAATTGCTTCAAGAATACGTATGAAAAGCTATTCAAGAAATCATTAATAGTCATTGAAAGAGTGACAGGCACGGACATTGAGAGAGAAGAACCTTACTGTAAAATACATGCCCTTTCACAACATTTCAATTTTATAGTGTGTATGGCTATCCAAAAAGTCCATCACTTTTAAAATAAGAAGTGTTTCAATTTTTCCCTTTTATTTTTTATATATGGATAAAATGATACTCTGAAATCAGTGACTGAAAATACTTCCATCAGCCAATAACACCTCAGCAAACAACATTGCACTAAAGAGTTGTGGGACCAATACATTCTAGACTTTTGGCAAAAACAAACACCAAAATAATGTATGTAAAGCTCAACGAGATTCAAAAGTATATGGCAGTTGTGTTATTAGTTTGGTAACATTCACTAGCATGGGAATGAAGAGTCACACAACCTGGTCAACTGTCTTAGTTTATTTTCTGCTGCTGTAACAGAGAGCCACAGACTGGGTTATTTACAAAGGAAAGAGATGTATTTGGCTCACAGTCCTGGAGGCAAGGAAGTCCAAGATTCAGAGTCCACATCTGGTGAGGGCCTTGAGGAAGGGATCACACAGAGACAAGGGTAAGAGAGAGTGAAGCACACTGAACAGAGAGAAAATATGAGGCTGATAAAAAGGAACTCTCTATGGAAATAACAGTATTAATTTATTTGTTAGAAATGAGTCCTCGAAGCATAATCACCTTTTGAAGGCTCTGTCTCTAACTTAATACTGCAGCAATGGCAATTAAATTTCAACACAAGCTTTGGAAGGGACATTCAAACCATAGTATCAACCACACCATATTTATGTGTTTAACATAGAATACATTGTAATCTGTGTGAGAAAAAGCTAAATCAAACTATCAAAATTCAGGGGAAAAATTATTTGAAATAAATTCAGATGTCAAATGTTAAATTCAGGATTTTTTTCAATTATGGATGATTTTTCCAGGTAATATTTTGATGAATTAGAACCAGTATTTTTCTGAAAATACTAGTGTTGAATGTTTTCTGAACATTTAGGCAAGGTTAATCAGATTAGTCTGAATGGGCTAGTTTCTACAGACAAAGAGACTAAAAGTTTCACCTCATCTCAATGACATGTATAACTACACCAACTTACTATTTGATATTTCAAGGTTATTCCTGGCCTCAATATTTCTTTAAATCTTTTTTCATGCAGTTAACTTCTAATATATCACACATGGAGAAATGGAAAAGTTCAGATACGATTTTAGCAAAAGTATCAAACATATGCATATAAGTGGATCATCAGAATCCTGGTTGCCCAAGAACTGTTACAATCCATTATGCCACTGCATACATTGAATTGTGAATTACTAACATAAGCCACTGAAATGTTTTATGTTAATCTGTACTCTAGAGTGCTGTAGTCCAAAAATAACTATAACAAAAAATATTACCAAATTATCAAATGAAGACTGCATATTTTACTCTGATGTCATAATGGAGAATATACAAGATATCTCATTAATATAAAGCAGGCAATACAGTTTCTTACAAAATTGAATATATAAGGACAATGGAAGGATACTGAGTACTTAGTGTTATTGGTTAAAATGATTTAGGTAAAGGTTTCAAAGAAAACTACAATGACTATTTATTTCCCAGGAGTATATGATTAATTTTTCCTTAAAATAATGGTTATGCAAAACCATATTTGAAGTTACATGTGGAATTAGCAGCAGTGTCTAGTAACAAAATGTATGTTTTGTTCCAAAATTTTTTATGTGTAAAACAAAAAAGTAGAGGCTGATCCTATTTATGATTCTTCCTAATGTTCTTTATATCTCCACAGCCACATATTGTTTGTACATAGAATCTACCTCAGAGTCATTATTACAATTTACTTCTTAATACTCTTTCAATCTTTAAAGAAAGGAAAACTCAGAGCCTTTACACAGCTTTGTTGAAGGAGTGGACTAAACAACAGTTCTTTAAACTTTTGATTTCTACTCAGAAATGCACCTTCACAAGAACCAAAAATGAGGTAAGCAATCACAGTACCTGCTTTTGACTTCATGTCATGGAAAGAAGCACTGAAGAGGGCTTGAATCATGGACACCACTTCTCCACCCTACTGTAGTGTCTGTGCAGTACGGAAAGTCTGTATACTTAGGGAAGAGAGAGTGGGGACTGGGAACTGTACATTGAACTCAGTGCTGCCCTGTTACAGTGGAGAGCAAAGCCATGCTTGCTTCAGCCAGTGCCTTTGGATGTAGGGAGCATTTGGACCAGACCTAGCTAGAGAGGATATGCCCACCCGTGTCGGAACATGAGTTTTATGGAAAGCTTACCACTAAAGGCCAGAATGCTCTGGCATCCTATGTAAACTTGAAAGGCAGTCTAGAACGCAAAGGAAGTCTGAGTCCAGCAACTTCTAGTGTTGGGCTGGGTTCAGAGGCAGGGGACAAGAGTGGCATGTGACTTAAGGAGACATCAGCCAGGAGCAGTTTTAGGAATGTCTGCACCAGCCCTCTCCCAAGCACAGGCATTGCAGCTCACAGCAACAAAAGTGACTCATTCCTTCTGCTTAACAAGAGGAGAGAAAAGAATAAGGAGGACTTTGGCTTCCATCTTAGATAGCAGCTCAGCCACAGTAGGATAGGGCACTAAGCAGAGTCACATGGCTCCTATTCCAGGTCCTAGGTCCTGGATGAAATTTCCAAACATACCCTGGGCCAAAAGGTACTCACTGCTTTGAACAGAAGAGGACAGTCCCAGCAGGATTCATCACCAGCTGACTAAAGAGCCCTTAAACCCCGAATAACCCACAGTAACACCCAGTTAGTATGCCATGTGCTTTGGGTTCTGAGACATGCTGACTTCAGGGAAGATCCAGCACATTCCCAGCTATGGTGGCTATGGTGAAAGAGAAAAGCAGAAGGAGAAGTAAAAGGGACATTGTCTTATACCAGATAGACAGATAGATATCAGATAGACACCAGCTCAGCCACAGTAGGGTAAAGCAACAGGCAGGCATTTGGGATCTCCAACTCTAAGCCTAGGCCCTTGGACAGCATTTCTGGACCTGTCCTGGGTAGGGATCATACTGGCCCAGGGTGAGTCTTAAACATGGCAACATTCACCACAAGCTGAGTGAGAGCCCTTAGGCTTTAAATGCCGGTTGCCTGGAAGAGCCCTCCATGGGTTGGTTGTGTGGTGGCCACAGGGGAAACTCCTCTGCCTATAGAAAGGGGAGGGAAGAGCAGGAAGGACCTTTGTATTGCGGTTTGATGACAGTTTAGCTTTAGTAAAGCAGAACATCAGGCTAATTTCTAAGGTTTTTGACTCTAATCCTTGGCTCCCAGAGAACACCTCTAGACCCTTCTGGGACCTGGGGGAACTCACCACCTTGAAGGGAAGGCCACAAATGTCACTGGCTTGGCCACAAATGTCACTGGCTTTACCACCTGCTGATCGTAGACCCTTAGGGCCTTGAGTGAACAAAAGTAGCAGAGTAGAACATAAGTAGCTAATGGTTACAGCAGGCCTTGGGGAGACCCAGTTCTGTGCTGGCTTTAGATCTGACTCAGCATAAGAAAAAGTAACTTTACCCTAGAATAGTATTTCTGGCAAAAATGTTCTTCAAGTATGAAGAAGAAATAAAGACCTTCTCAGACAAACAAAAGCTGAGATATTTTAACAGACCTGTCCTACAAGAAATGATAAAGAAAATTCTTCAGTCTAAAAGAAAGGGACATTAACGGCAATAGAAAATCATATGCAGGTACAAAACTCACTAATAATAGTAATCATACAGAAAAACACAGAATATTATAACACTGTAATTAGAGTATACAAATTACTCTTAAGTAGGAAGACTAAATAATGAACCAATAAAAAATAACTACAGTAACTTTTCGAGACTTAGTACAAAAAGACATAAAAAGAAATAAAGTTAAAATGCAGATGAATAAAGTATAGAGTTTTTATTAAGTTTTAATTCAATGTGTTTGTCTGTTTATGCCATCAGTGATAAGTTGTCATGAGTTTAAAACAATGAGTTATAAGATAGTATTTGCAGGACTACTTTATTTGCAAGATAGATTTTCAGAAAAGTTGCAAGGTATATATGTTGCAAAATCACCATATAAAAATCAACATTTCTTTTTTTTTTCAGGAAGCACATTTATTCCTTCAGAGAATAGAGACCATTTCAAAATGAGACATCTTCACCTTCAATTATAAAATAGCAGCATCAGTAACATTAATAAAAAGGAGAGCAGCATGCAGGGCAGCGAGAGGGATGGGTGCAGACTCCTCTCCGCAACCCCAGTCCCTGGTCGGCCACACGCTTCCACGTGCTAAGCTGACAGCCACGATCCCAGGAGATGCAGAGACCAGACCCAGACCCCAGGAAAGTTCCATGACTTCTACTTCAGAAAGAAAGTCCCACTCGAGATCACCACGATGGTTACTGACTTGCTGGGGATCGTCTCCAACATTGTAACTCCACTTATGTTTTTCTGACCGTGTGCCCTGGAGTAACAGTCCACACCTCACTTTTCATACTGGTGCTGTTAAATGCTGTCATTTCTCCCCCTACATGTGCTGGGGTTAAGGTCACGAAGCTGGGCACCCAATGGTACAGAACTGGACCACAGCTTCTCTATTCACGTGCCATGTGACCTCAACAAGACAGACACTCAACCTCTCTGGCCTGAGCCAGTCCACAGAGAGAAACAGAAGGCACCTGCTCAGAGCCGGCACCCCACAGGAACGACAAGATGCATCAGAACACGTGGTCAGTTCCACTGGGTGAGAGCTTCCTGGGGGCCCAGAGCCTCATGCACCACTCACTAATCCTGTGGCCTCCTGAAGATTGTTTCTTGAGTGCTCATGGAGCACCAGGCACTCTGCTACCTGGCTGGCCACGCACTATTACTAACCCTTTATAACTAGGGAACCAGAGCTTCCAAAGCGGCAAAGCCGGCCCCAGGCGGAAGAGCCGGCAGAGAATGGAGCCAGGCTTGGAACTCCAGTCTATCCAGTTTTAAAGCCTGCGCTGTAAAGCACTTTGTCACGTGCCTCTTGGAGACAAAGTTAAAAGCCTTCTAAACAGCATTTGAGAGGGACATCTGGGGCCAGGGCCTCCAAGGCTGGCCACTGAACACCCTTAAAGCTCCTTAACCCCCTAAAGGTGAGCAGAGCATCCCGGAGTCACCCCACTACATCAAGAGGGACTGCTGAAGGAGGAGGGTGGCGCCCTCAGGACCAGCGGTGTGTCCGCAGACAGGGCGGGCAGCAGCCTCCTGTGTTCACTGTTTCACTGCTCACACAAGTGATAAAAGACACAGCCCATGATTCGGTTTCTGAAGAGACAAAGGCATTAGAAGAAAACTTGCTAAATCACAAGGCTAATCAGCATAGCCAGCAGCTCTAATGAGGCATCATGGGTTTACCAAAGTTACTATCAGAGTCATCTCATTGAAAAAAATTCAAAGTTAATTGAAATCAGATGTATAGTTCCGACAGCAGGTGTTTTAAGATTCTAAGATATCAAAGCGACCTCTTTGGAGTGGCTGATGCAGGCGACACAGTCACCACAGTGGTCATCAACCTTTACAGGGGCAACAAGCAACGTGACACCCTCGCATGGAAAGATGGTAATGGGGACAAGCAATGAGACACAGGTGCCCAGGTCAGAGCCCCGGGTGGGCGAGGGGGCGGTTGCTGTGGTTCAAATTGACCCCCTCATCTCGTAGAAACAGACCCACATTCAACACCTTCACACTGCAGTCTAGATGCACTTTCTTATCTGCTAATTTCATCTCAATCACCGGGTGAGTGGGTCTTATTCCCATCTCCACTTCAGAGGCAGGAAGCAAAGCTCGCTCAGACAGGCAGAATGGCTTGCCCAAGGTTGCTCAGCAGAGATGCAGGAAGCTGGGCCGTGAACCCCAGTGTGCTGACTTTGGGGCCCTTGCTCTTCTGGCTACATCGCCTTGGACCCTATGCCACGGGAGACCAACTGGAGATGAGCAGGGGCTAACACGGAGGCACCCCGGGCCAGGGGACAAGGTTGGCAATTCCATTCGTGGTGGTTCCAAGCTGCTCAACCTTGGGAAGCTGCCGTCCTCCGATCCGTCCTGAAGATTCACCAGCCCAGTCCGACCCAGGTACCAGGGTTATCTTGTTTGTCGCTAAGCGTGGCAATCCGCGGCTGCCTTTCATGGAGCTGCTTCTTGAGGTCGCCGTTCTGGTGAGGCGCGAGTTCCACGGCAAGCGCCTCGGGCTGGCTCTGCAGCTCCATCCCGGCAACTTGGACAACACTTTGCGCTCACTTTGGCCCGGGCTCCCGGGAAGTTGCGCGGCACAGCGAGGGCCAAAGCCGGCACAGGCGGACGCGGACCCGGCCTCCGGCCTCCGGCCTCCGGCGCGGGACGGGAGGACACGAGCCCCCTCCCCCACAGCCAGAAGGGAAGGGGGCTGAGGAGCGGGGAAGAAAGGCTTCTGGGCTCCGCGGTGCAGAGCCCGCGGCCGCCCCAACTCTCCTCAGGCTGCCTCGCAAGTTGCGTGGTATCCCCGGGCTGCCAGGCGGCCCGGCGCATGCCCCCCCCAACTCAGCGCACGCCTGCCCCGCAGCCGCCACCGCCGCCGCCGCCTCCCACGCGAGCCGCCAGCCAGCAGGGACTATATTTCCTCAGGTGCACGCGCCTGGATCTCGCTGGGCCTCGGCAAAGTTGTGCTTCGGCTCGATGCTAATTCAGCAGTCAAAAATCAACATTTCTATATGTCAACAACAAACATCCAAAAGTAAATAAATAATTATCCATTTTACGATAGCCATATATAAAATTAAATTGCACCTAAGAAGTGAAATATCTCTACAATGAAAACTATAAAATTCTGATGAAAGAAATTGAAGAGGACACAAAAAACTAGAAAGATATTTCATGTTCAGGTATTGGAAGAATAAATATTGGTGTCCCTACTACCCAAAGCAATCTATAGATTCAATGCCAATTCCTATCAGAATACTAATGATATTCTTCACAGGAATAGAAAAATAGTAATAATTCTGAAATTTATATGGAACCACTAAAGACCCAGAACAGCCAAAGCTATCCTAAAGCTATCCTGATCAAAAACAATTACCAAAACATTACCTAACTTCAGATTATACTACAGAGTTATAGTGACCAAAACAGTATGATGCTAACATAAAAACACACGCACAGAGCAAAGATCAGAATAGAGAACCCCAGAAACAAATCCACACATCTACAGTGAACTCATTTTCAACAAGGTGCCAAGAACATATACTGGGTAAAAGACAGTATCTTCAATAAATAGTGCTGAGAAAACTGGATATCTATATGCCGAATGAATTAAACTAGACCCCTTTCTCTCATCATATACAAAAATCCAATCAAAATAGATTAAAGACAAATCTAAGACCTCAAACTATGAAAATACTCAAAGAAAATACTGGGAAACTCTCCTGGACATTGGCCTGGGCCAAAATTTATTGAGTAATATCCCACAAGCATAGACAACCAAAGAAAAAAGGAAGTTAAAAAGCTTCACTGCAAAAGAAACTATCAGCAAAGTGAGACAACAACTCATGGAACGGGAGAAAATATTTACAAACCACCCATCTGACAAAGAATTGATAACCAGAATATAAAGTGAGCTCAAACAACTCTATAGGAAATATGATAATAATCCAATTGGCAAAATATTGGAATAGATATTTCTCGAAAAAATCCATACAAATGGCAAACAAGCAAAAAGGTGCTCATCATCACTGATCATCACAGAAATGCAAATCAAAATTACGGTGGAATATAATCTCTCTCCAGTTGAAATAGTTTTTGCCCAAAGGCAAGTAATAACAATTGCTGGAAAGGACATGGAGATAAGGCAACAATGTATGCTGTTGGTGGGAATGTAAATTAGTACAACCATCATGGAGAACAGTTCAGAAGTTCTTCAACAAGCTAAAACTAGAGTTACCATATGATCCAGCAATACTTCTGAGTACACACCAAGAGATAAGAAATCAATATATCAAAAAGATATTTGCACTCTTATGTTTGTTGCATCACTGTTCACAATAGCCAAGACTTGGAATCAGCCTAAGAATTCATCAGTAGATGTATAGATTTAAAAAAAAGTGGTACTTACATGCAATGGAGTACTCTTCAGACATAAAAAATAATGATATCCTGTATTTTCTACAACATGGTTGGAGCTAGAAGTTATTTTGCTAAATGAAATAAGCCAGGCACAGAAAGACAAACATTACGTATTCTCATTTGTAACTAAAAATCAAAACAATTGAACTCATGGAGATAGACTATAGAAGGATGGTTTCCAGAGGCAGAAAACAGTAGCTGGGGAAGGGAAGTGGCGGTTGGGGATGGTTAATGGGTACAAAAAATATTAGAGAAAAGAATAAGACCTTGATGTGACAGCACAACAGGGTGACCATAGTCAAAATAATTTAAAACTGTGCATTTAAAATAACTAAGAGAGTATAATTGGATTGTTTGTAAAACAAAGGATAAATGCTTTAGGAGATGAATACCCCATTTTCAATGATGAGATTATTATGCATTGCATGATTGTATCAAAATATCTAATGTACCCCATAAATATATGTATACCTACTATGTACCCACAAAAAAATTAAAAAACCCTGAAGATGGTAATAGGGCTAATTTCTAATATAAAAAGCCTACACTTTGTGCTGCAAAATCTAAACCTCTAACCAACACCTATGTCCTCCCCCTCCCCAAATTTGAAATATTTCCTAAATATTATGAGGTTCCAAGTAGCATGAGTTCTAAAATAATTTTTCAGAAGTATCCACATTAAAACATGTTATTTCGAGGGATGCCAAATAATTTCAAATTGTCAATAATCTGATTATCAGATATGGTTCATATTTCTTTTACTAATTATTTAATGAATTGAAATGTAATGATATATTAAAATCCATATTTGAGAATAAAAAGAGACCTTAGGAAATGCAACTATATGTAATCAAACCCTTTTTTTGCATGAAAAAGTGAACAACCGGAATTGCTAAAGAGTTGTCCAAAGTCACAAAGAGAGCCAATGACAGGGTAAATTATTTGAACCCAGATCTTCTGAAACACAGTCCATATATATTTTCATCACATCAGTGCAAGTTTAATTAATTGTATTAGTAATGATCATTTGAAACAACTAAAACAGATTTACAAGAAAAACAAAAACAAACCCATTCAAAATTGGGCGAAGGAAATGAACAGACACTTTTCAAAAGAAGACATATATGAAGCCGATAAAAATATGAAAAGATGCTCATCATCACTGGTCATTAAAGAAATGCAAATCAAAGCTACATTGAGATACTACCTCATGCCAGTTAGAATGGTAGTCATTAAAAAATCTGGAGACAACAGATGCTGGAGAGGATGTGGAGAAATAGGAACAATTTTACACTGTTGATGGGAGTGTAAATTAGTTTAACCATTGTGGAAGACAGTGTGGCAATTCCTCAAGGACCTAGAAATAGAAATTCCATTAGACCCAGCAATCCCATTACTAGGTATATACCCTAAGTATTATAAATCATTCTATTATAAAGATACATGTATACATATGTTCATTGCAGCACTGTTGACAATAGCAAGGACTTGGAACCAACCCAAATGCCCATCAATGATAGACTGGGCAAGGAAAATGTGCCACATATATACAATAAAATACTATTCAGCCATAAAAAATGATGAGTTTGTGTCCTTTGTAGGGACATGGGTGAATCCGGAAACCATCATTCTCAGCAAACTAACAGAACAGAAAATCAAACGTCTTATCTTCTCACTCTTAGGCAGGTGTTGAATAATGAGAACACATGGACACAGGGAAGGGAGCATCATACACTGGGGTCTGTTTGGGGGGCTAGGGAAGGGACAGCAGGAGGTGGGGAGGTTAGGGAAGGATAACATCGGGAGAAAAGTCAGATATAGGTGATGAGGGGATGGAGGCAACAAACCACATTGCCATGTATGTACCTATGCAACAATCCTGCATGATCTGCACATGTACCCCAGAACCAAAAGTGCAATAAAAAAAGATCCTGAAGTGCAGGAATGAGCTCCCACACACACACACACAAATAAATAAAATATGAAGAGGAAGAAAAAAGTACATCTGTATTATATAGATATATGCAAGTATATATTCAGATTTAAAGCTATATAAACTTTGAGAAAACTATATCAAATGAGTAACAAACTGGAAATTACTTACATCTAGAATTTCAATTTACAATTACTTCCTACTTTTACTAAAAGATAACATATCAATACCTTAGAAGAGACAGACACTTTTTGGTTCTGAGACCAGAAAATTTTTTTGCGTGTTTAAGAAAATGTTATTCATAAGCAATACTTGTCTTCAACAGATTTCAAGAAATTAAGAAATATTATTGTTGCATGTCATAGCAATCTTCAGTAAGCACCCAGGGTCCAGTGTCACATCTGGTTCTATAAAGGCTATAACGTAGTAGAAAGGAACAGTGGAGAGTCTTCTAAAATAAACATACCCTAGAAGACTTTTTTTTTTCAGGTAGCAGTTGGGTCTACTAGTTATTTATAAGAACTCTCAGACAATTCAGTGCTGAAAAGAAAGTTGTCTAATGCTTTTGGGGAAAGGACAGGGCAAGTAAGCAAGGCTGCCACATATGATCTTGTAGGTTCAGGCCTGAAGAAAGCTACTTGAGGATTAGTGAGGGCAGAAATCCAGCCAGTCTCCAGTTTCCAAGATGAGCAATAGGCTAGTCAATCCAGAGGAAGAGGGTTTTTGTAATTTATCTGCTCAGCAGTAGGCTCCTTTTACCTGAATTGAACAAAAGTATACAGGCTTTGCCAGCAACAGTCTTAAATGTGAGCGGCAAAGATGAAACTTTCAAGAAAATGGAAGGTAGAGCCTTGGTCTCCTTTTTTAATTGATGGTGGTATAAATGAGTTATCTACAGGCTATACCAGTGTTCTTCTCAGAAAATAGCTTTGCATCTGTTTAATTCTCAAAGCAAATTAAGTCAGTGCCAGAGATGTATACTGGAAAGCACAGAAATAATGGCTTTGAGCTGAAGGAATGTGATCACAGGAATTTTCAACATAAAAGTTAACATGGGCTCCTGGTTAGTAGATGCAACACTGTACCCCAAAAAGTCAACTGGACGAATTAAATTACAGGGTATACAGACCTCCAGATAGTCAATAGTTTTGTAAATTGCTTAATGTTTTAATCTGGATAGCACGGTACAAAAACAAAACAATGAAAATAATCTTTGTATAAATGGCACTAAAAGCTCTTGCTGGTAATTGGAGAATAGGTGAGCTGTTTACTGAAGTTTCTCTTTGGACTTTGAAACGTGTTTTCTGTATGTTTTGAAGTAGCAAAATAATAATAATAATAGTAAGAGTTGAGACAGTTCTATTTCATTCCATTTAAATTGCAAATTTTCCATTTCAGCATTCTCTGAGTCTCAGGATGGTACAGATGAAAATTTTGATGTTTATATTCAAAGAATATGACTTAGCTGGCATATAATTTCTGTCCATGGAAACAGTCTTTTTAAATTAATATTTCAAGATGAAAGCATAAAAGTGACAATGGTTAGGACTGTATTTCATAAACTAAAACTAAAACCTTACTCCGCCTCATGAGAAACTCAAACGTTAAAAAATAAATAAATAAATAAACCTTTATAGGTTATCTAGAAGATTGTGTCTATACTTTGGAAAAACTAGGAACTTACTGATTTTATAGATAGGCCCTATTGTGGACTAAATGTTTGTGTCATGCCAAAATTCATATGTTGAAGCCCTAACCCCAAAGTGATCACATTTGGAAGTGTGATCTTTGGGAAGTAATTAGGTTTAGATGAAGCCATGTGGGAGGGCCCCCTCCTCCCATGATGGGATGAATGTCCCTGAAGAAGAGAGATCAGATCTCTCTCTCCCCCCGGCCCCCATCATGTGAGAATAGAGTAAGCAGTCTTTCCTCTGTTAGCCAGGAAGCCGACCCTCACTGGTAACCAAATTGGCCGGCACCTTGATTTGGAACATTCTTGCTCCAGAACACAGAAATAAATCCCATTGTTTAAGCCATACAGTTTATGTTATTTTGTCATGCCAGCCTAAGCTGACAGGTCCAAAACAATGTTATTCAAAACTGAGTTATTTTTAACAATGGTCAATTCTTTTCAAATAAATCTTATATGACACCTGAGATGAAAGAGCTTGCTAGAATATGAAAAATTTGGAGCAGAGAAAATGTTCTGAATGAGAAAATCAACTTTGCCTTCCCATAAATAAGAATATCACCTTGTGAATGCTGAATTTGCTCAGTAAATTAATAAATAAACACTAGATATTTAAAAGGTTCCCTTGAAAGAATGCACAGAGATTAACATAAACCCTCTCAAATTGGCAATATAAACTTGCATAACAAAAGGGGCAGTGAACAGCAAGCATTTGGCTTCATCCTCAATGCTAATACCATGCTACCTATACGCAGTGTCCCTCTCATTCCTTCCTCTTACTGGAATGTGGAAATAAAGACAGATATGCTACAGCTGCTTCTGCTGTGTTTAGGCATCTTTCTTGTATTCAAGAAAATTCATGAGAAATTATGAGAGCTCTTGGTATATTCCTTCCTTCTAATCCCAACCTAACCTGCAATGCTTCAGATTATCATCCTATTAAACTGGAGAGAGTATAGGTACTCTGGCTAATGTAAGCTAGGAAGGCTGAAATCTAGCCTGTTATGAGACCTACATGAAATACTATATGGAAAATAACTAATGTGGGATCTAAAACATAGTCCTTAGTCACAAATTGTAGTTCTCTTATTTACATCTGCCTAGTCTTGTCCCCATTCAGGCAATAGAATTGCCTCTCAGATTGAACCTAAGTTGCAATTTTAATTTTATTATTACCTTTTTTTCTCTCTCTGAATTCTTGTATTACTATTCCAGTGTCTCATATCTTCGTAAATATTAATAAAACAATCCTTAAAGTTCTTTAATAACGACTTTCATTTAAAAATATTTGCCCATTATACAGTTACATTACTAAATTTAAAAATTATTAGATTAGGGGGTTTTGGGAAGGAGGAAGATGGCGCTCTAGAAGCAACTCACAATTGCAGCTCTCAGTCAAGACACAGAGGGTGAGTTCACACCGCATTTCCAGACGGATCTTTATAGCCCACAGAGTGGGGAAAAGCCCAGGTGTAAGAGGCACGCAGGACACAAGCGCAGCGCTCTCTGCTGGCGTGGCCAGGCATCCAGCGCCACGCAGTGCAGCAGCATGGTGCACAAAACACATGGGTCTGGGCGCCCTGTTAAACCGGCAATTTGAGACTTGGGAGGGCAGATTGCTATGTTCATCTGATTGAACGGGTTTTGGACGGTGAACCAGACCAGGAGATTTCTGGGAGGTGAATTGTGAAGCAGCACAGCAGATGGCTGCATGGGAAATCACACAGATCCCAGGGCCCTATCGGCCGGCGGATGAGGCACCTGGGAGAGAGTCAACCCGACAACTTAAAAAAAAAAAAAAAGCAAAAAGGTTCGGAGGCAAGGAGCCAAGTAATCAGGCTTGATGGGTCCCACCCCCACAGGGACAAGCAATACAGCGACTCTGAGTGCCCGGGGTTGAGAGTTCCACTGTGGGAAGAGCTGAACCCACAACTGTGCAGCTTGGTAGGGGAGGGGTGTCCGCCATTGCTGAGAAATTCTGCCCCTACTGAGGTACCCACCCATTGCTAACGCAGTCAGCCGAAGCCGAGGCAACCCGCAATAACAGAGAGACTCCGCCAACAGGGCAGAGCCCACATCAGCAGGGCGGAGCCTACATCAGTGGGGCGGAGCCCAAAACAGCAGGACGGAGCCCACAGCAAAAGGGCAGACCTCATGACAGCAGGGCGGAGTCTCGGCAGTCAAATAGTGACTAGACTGCCTCCTAGCTGGGCAGGACAGCGCAACAAATACTCACAAATAAAGCCCTAACTCCCCTAGACAGAGCATCTGAGGAAAAAAACCAGTTTCATGAGTTCTGCCACAACAGACTTAAACATACTTGCCTAGCAACACTGAATGAACAACGGAGCACACAGAACAGCACTTGAGCTCCTATAAAGTACAGATCATCTCCTCAAGCAGATCCCTGACCCATGTATACCCAAAGAATCACCTCAAAAAGGACTGATCAGACTGACATTTGGCAGGCATCATTCGGGGACAAAGATAGAAGAAGTAGCATCCCTCACTGTTCTGCAGCTGCTACAGGTGTACACCAGGCAAGCCGGGTCCGGAGTGTACCTCAGCAGTCTTACAGCAGAGGGGCTAGACAGTTAGAAGGAAAACTAAGAAACAGAAATATTCCATCATTAACAATCTGGGCCTCTACTCAGAGACCCAATTTAAAAATCAGCAACACTCAGATGACAGGTGGATAAATCCACAAAGATGGGAAGAAACGAGTGCAAAAAGGAGGAAAACACCCAAAACCAGAATACCTCACCGCCTACAAAAGACCAAAACTCTTCACCAGCAAAAGAACAAAGCTGGACGGAGAATGAGAGTGATGAAATGAAGGAATCAGACTTCAGAAGGTGGGTAATAAGAAACTTCTGTGAGCTAAAAGAATATGTTCTAAATCAGTGCAAAGAAACTAAGAACCTTGAAAAAAGATTTGAAAAAAGATTTGAGGAAATGATAACAAGAATGGACAACCTAGAGAGGAATATGAATGAATTAACGGAACTGAAAAACACAACACGAGAACTTCGTGAAGTATGCACAA
>CM052649.1:108211861-108232636 GCA_028533165.1 Leontopithecus rosalia | reverse complement strand
ATGATGAGTTCGTGTCCTTTGTAGGGACATGGATGAATCTGGAAAACATCATTCTCAGCAAATTGACACAAGAACAGAAAAGGAAACGCCGTATATACTCACTCACAGGCGGGTGATGAACAATGAGAACACATGGACACAGGGAAGGGAGTACCACATACTGAGGTCTATTGGGGGAAATAGGGGAGGGACAGCGGGGGGGAGTGGGGGAGGGATGGCATGGGGAGAAATGCCAAATATGGGTGAAGGGGCAGAAGGCAGCAAAAAACACTGCCACGTGTGTACCTATGCAACTATCTTGCATGTTCTGCACATGTACCCCAAAACCTAAAATGCAATAAAAATTAAAAAAAAGAAAAGGAAAAAGAGCGAGATAGACATTAAAATAATTTAAAAAATATATTAGTTTAGTTTTTAAAATCCTCTGTTAAATTTGATCATGATTTCTCCCCACTTTTCAGACTAAGATCTTGTAAATGTGAAAAGCAAATAAACACTATACATTTATGGACACCTTCGTGAATGCAGGCACAGAATATGTTGGCAAATATCATCCCAAGTGAGAGTTTGCAAGAAGAACATACAAAATCTTAGATGCAGTCCTGCCTACACATCTGGTCCTTTCCACACAAGCATTAAACAAACTTGATTTTAAACATTTGATTCTAAATTTCAATATGTTTATTAATCCTCTTGATTGTGTATTATCTGTGAATGTAGTTAGTATTCCTCCTATGGATTTAAGTATTTTTTTAAAATATTGAAAAGGGACAAAACAGAATTTACTGTAACATGACTAGAGAAAGTGTTAGCAGTTTAAGTAGAACATTTGCTGAAATCCTACTGTATGACTTGATAGAAAATTTCCTATATCCAATCACATGCAATGAAAGACTTCTATTAGTTAACATAATCTGAGTGTGTTTTTTTCCATTGGTAATTATATACCAAGTTGTAATATCATTGAGGTTATTATTTCAAATATGATGATTGATTGTGGTATAGAGAATTAGAGAAAATTAAACACCCAATCAGAATTGCAGGAATGAAAGACAATGATTATGTCTGTATGTGTTAGTAACTTATTACATATTGTTTTGAAACATAATAAGAGATTACCAACTTTTGAAAATGATTCACTGCTTGCTGTGATTTTAGCCTTAATATCTCTCTGCAAGAATGTGAAGAAAAAAGATTATGATGATCTAACGATCTTACAAATACCTTTTGAAGACAATGGATTATATTTACCTTGAAAATCAAGATACTCAGATTGAAAGTTGTTTTTAAACAAGAGAAAGTACTTCCACAACAAAATCAAGAATATGCCAAAACTCAGTCCTGAATGCATCATTATTTGGAAAGATTCTATATTTGATAAACTGTAAGCAGTAATCCAAAACAACTCTTTTCTGAGTTTGAGGACAGTTCTTTCTATGTAACAAAGACATCATGAGACCCTTTGTAAAATGCCTCACTGATATCAAGTAATGGCACAGAGTACTCCTTAATTTACCTTTTAGTAGTCCTACCAAATATTAAATGAATATGATGAGATTGGATCTTAGGGAATCTACAATATACTCTAATCATCACTGCCTTTTTTTTTATATCCTCCAACCATGGTTTAATAAATCCATGTAGAATTTTGCAAGAATACTAACCTGTATATACCTTTCATTGTATTTTATTTTTAACTAAAGGGAAGAAAATGATTTAAAGGAACGTAATCTGAGTTTGGAGTTATGGGGTCTATTCTCTGACCTGTGTCATCCCGAGGGTTGAAAATATTTAGTCAAGATTATGAAACTGGTTAGTTGCAGTGGTAACCTCAGACCTCAGGTGTCCTCATATAAATTCTAATCTTTCTTTCACCATCAACATGCAGAGAATGACTTTCAAAATCAACAGGAAATGTGTGCCAAATAACTTCTTAAGGTGTGACACACTATAGAAATAAAATGACAGAATGTTCTCAAAGATTTCATCTGCAAAATTTTTATTACTGTAAAATACAATTTGTATAAGCTTAGAAAACTGCAGGAAAAAATTGCACGTGCTTTATTTCCACAAGGATGGTCCACAACCAAAAAATATGGCTTAGTTTGCATAGGAACCATACTAGTTTTTGATTGACAAGAATATTCTAAAACTCTTTTTGGCTAAAAACAAACAACTACATAAGTTTTATTTCTTTTTCAGAACAAGCTAGAAATAATCTGCATACAATCAGAACATATATTCTTATTTACAAGTTTATCTTAAAATGATATAAATGGCATAAATTCTAAATAGTGAAACTGATAAATATCATGTTTCAGTAACTGCCTTACAATTCCAATCTGACTTTGCCCAAAATAATATGTATACCTTAATTGTTTTGACTCTTTATAGTTACTCTATTTTATAGGTCATATTTATAATAATCCCAGCAAATATTAGTAAGAATCAAGCACCTAGTTCTCAGTGCAATCACTGGAGGCAATGTAATGAGCCTGAAAAAAGAAATACTTCCTAATGATAACAATATATTTTTAACATGTCAATAAAAAGAGCCACCGGAAGTTTTGAAAAACATAAATTGAATCTTGACTCAGTATAAACTTCAGAGGTTCACGCAGTCTTCTGAAAATGCTTCACTTATATAACCTGCCACTACTGTGAAAGATACATGACACCTTTATGTGTCCCCAATCATAGAGGATTATGAACCGGGATCTGAAAGGATGTCTAACACTCACTTTTATTTATGGCTCCTTCAGCAAGCAAGTTATTTTATGGTCCTAAATGAGAAAGTAAGTCCATGAGATGCTCTGTATATCCTGAGTTGAAGTCTTGGTGAAAATATTCATCCATACACTTGATTAGTGGCTATTTATTAGTATAGAAGACATGACGCTAGCAAAGCAAGAGACCCTCTTCTACCAAGTCAGAGGACCAACTAGTATCTTCCCTCTGGTGAGCCAAGAAACCCTTCCAGTGCACCGAGGTCCTTCTCCACACCCCTGCACTGGCATTAGTTCCACATCAACAGCAATTTCTCTTACATGTTCATCATATCCTACATTTACATAAATGCACAAGTCTTAACCAATCTTCAAAGCAATCATTGGTAGTTGCTACCAACTACCACACAGTGGTAGTTGCTAAAGCTTAACTTCAAGTTTGACTTTTTTCCAGTATGCAGCACAAACGACTGTGCATTCATCATGCATTGATTATATGCCAGGTCCTATGCTAAGAGAAGAACAAGTTGATGAGGCAGTTCTTATTATCCATATTTAGTAGATGATGAAGCAGCAAGTGAAATGATATAACTGGCTAACGGTCTCACAGCCAGTTAGCGAAAGAGCCAGCATTTTAACCTAAGTTCATCTGACTATAAACGTCAAATTTTCATTTTTCTTTTAAAAGAAGAAACACGGATGAACCTGGAAGACATTATGCTAAGAGAAATAAGCCAGACACAGGAAGACAAATACAGCATGATATTATTTATATGCCGAATTTTAAAAAGTCTAACTCATAGAAACATAGAGTAGATTTCCAGGGATGTGGAGGTGGGGGAAATGAAGAGATGCTGTTCAAAGGGTGCATATGTTCTGGAACCCTAATGCACAGCATAATGACTGTGACTACAATTATAATAATAATGTATTATACAGTTGATATTTTTAAGAGAGTAGGCTTTCCATATTTTCATCACACATACAAAAAGCTGACTATGTGAAGTATGAATTAGCTTGATTGTGTGAAATACTTTACAATGTCTACATGTATCAGAACATCACATTGTACACTTTGAATAAATACAACTTTTTGTCAAGTCTGCTTAGTAAACTTGAGTAACCAAAAAGAAGAAAGAGCTGGCAAAGAGGACTAAAATACTGAAATAATCAGGCATCTGCCAAGTTCTGTCCTTCCCTGCTTTAGGCACACTAAATTTTAAAATTCATGTTAACAATGAGAAAGGAAGGAATGAGGGTTAAGAAAAACACAAAATAGTGGTAGAAATGGCTATGTTCAAGGTATTATGCTGGGTACTCATACAAATATTAATTAATCCTCTCAGTGTTGTTTCTATTTTCCAAGGGGGAAGTCACTCCATAGCAGCATCAGGATTCAAATCCAGAACTGTCTGACTCAGAGATGACACGTTTTCAAACACCCTTTTACTCTGTGCATTGAAGTCCACTCACTCCTGTCAGTCTTAATCAACACAAGAAAGCAGTGGAAGTGTTCTTCCTCTCATCAAAGTGGAATGGGAGTGGAGCTGTTGCCTAAAACCTTATTTCGTCTTCAGTTTTTCACCACTGAACTCAGGAATGCTCTACACCCTATGCATATAAAATTAACAAAATCCACACTTTGTCACTTACTTCTTTGGGCTTTTCCATATTTGTTACAGTCAAGTAATTTCTATTCCACTACACATTTTAGGAAAACTAAGACAAGCCATTCAAACCAAGCATGTGGCTCCCTTATTTCTTAAAAAATGTTGGGATGTCTTGAACTTCATATTTAGAATTGTTATTAAGTAGGAATACAGGACTATTTGCTTGAAGATGTTTTTCTAGTAATAATGACAAGTAAATGCTATAGAATATCCTGTGTAATATCTCATTCTTTCAATAACATTTCTATAAATTGCATTTTCTCTGTCTAGCATATACGTTCCTTCTCTTGTCATTTAGTTAACTTTGATCCATTCTTCAATTTCTTCTAGGGAAGTTTTGATCTAATTTTCTTGAGTAGGCCACATCCTCTCAGTCATTGTTTACCATGTTTATGAGAGTTACAATTGTACATTTTTTGAGGAATTATATAATTTTAGTCCCTCAGGATAAATTACAAACTCCAGAAAGTCAGAGACTTGACTATTTTTACTCAGCATTGTGTCCCTAGGTCTCTGGCAATGTTTCTGTGTATGTATAGTATTTACTCTATAGGCATTTGTTAAATTAATTAATTTGCAAATTGATCACCTAAAGTCAAGGTAAAACAAATATGTACCCATGAAATATAATAAGCTTACCAGATTTGAATTTTATTTTAATTGATACAGGGGTCCCACCCTATCTACTTTAGCCATGACATGTTTAGCTCCTAAATTATAAGATGTTCTGAAGGAAAGAAAGTAGGCCTGCATGAGTCTTGCAGAAAATGAAAAAAATAGTGGAAATATTTTCATAAATAGAAAGACCAGAGGTAAAGAAGGGTCTGACAACCCAGTCTGAGATTTTAGTTGATGGAACAGACCACAGAGAGCCACTTCCAACTCTTAATAATGGAAGGACATATTGGAATTTATGTTTTGAAAAGATTACTCTAACAAGTGTCTCTTTTAAAGAATAAGGGGACTGGGCATAGTGGCTCGCACAGGCAGTCTCAGCACTTTAACAGGTCAAGGCAGGATTGCTTAAGCCCAGAAATTTAAGACCATGGCCGTCCCCCATCTCTACAAAAAATAAAAACCAAAATATTAGCTGAGTGTAGTGACACACACATGTAGCCCCAGCTTCTTGGGAGACTGTGACAGGAGGATCACTTGAGCCCAGGAGATAGAGGCTGCAGTGAGCAGTATTCACCCCACTGCACTACAGCCTGGAGGAGCCTCTCTAAATAAAATAAATAAATAAATAAGAAACATACAAATTTAGGCAACTTGGAAATATGTGGAAAATAGGTCAATATGCTCTTCTAGAATGGCAACTTGGCTTTATAATATTAAACAAAAACAAACGGATATATTACTATGCATGTGTGTGTTTGTGTGTATGTGTGTGTGTACATACATGAAAAGACAGTAAGAGAGGACGGTTTGTTTTTATTACCACCATGTCTCAATATTTTCAGCACTCAGGTATCATGCATTTAAACTCCATCTGATGCATCAAAATCAAATTTGTGGAATCTAACTAAAAGCAAACTGGATGGCAGTCATGCAGCGGTTTATATCAGCATCTCTTCCCTGGTTCCTTAGTCACCTCTTGGCCAATGGCAAGTCAAATGCCTCCACAATGATACATTATAATCCATCCATGAAAAGAAAATTTTTTTCATGGATTTATTTTAGGATTTATTAAATAAATAAAGGCCTAATTTATTTCCAGTTGCGCTAATAAAACATAGTTCCAGGACAACCAAAGAACAAGCACAAAACTTGCGGGCTAATTCTAACATTTGACCCTTAAAACTGAAGTTACTCTGTCATCCAGAAAGAACACAAACAGCCTAAAATAACTGACTTGTTATTTCTCTATACACATCCCAATTTATCTCTAAAACAACCCTGATTCAAATAAAGTGAAAAAGTTATCTTTAGCTAGTAGTAAAATTTATACACTACTTTTAAATATTTTTCTATTTATTATTGACTGTTCTAAAAATTTGCTGGCCAGGTGCGGTGGCTCACGCCTGTAATCCCAGCACTTTGGGAGGCCAAGGCGGGTGGATCACGAGGTTAAGAGATCGAGACCATCCTGGTCAACATGGTGAAACCACGTCTCTACTAAAAATACAAAATATTTAGCTGGGCGTGGTGGCACACGCCTTTAGTCCCAGCTACTTGGGAGACTGGGGCAGGAGAATTGCTTGAACCAAGGAGGTGCAGGTTGCGGTGAGCCGAGATCGCGCCACTGCACTCCAGCCTGGGTAACAAGAGTGAAACTCCATCTAAAAAAATAAAAATAAAAATTTGCTTAAAGAACTGTAATTAAAAGCTGGCTGAGCTTTAAGGAGAGAATTATATAAGAGTAGCAATAATATATCAAAAAAGAAATGAATAGAAAACACTGACGTATCTACTTCTTTGCTCAGGTCAGCAATCATTGCTGTGTATCAAGAAAGTGAATACATTTACAGTTTGTTACTGAGAAGTAGGTACAGTTTAAGAAACAAAGTAAAGGATAATCTCAATCATATCTGATCTATCTACAGTATTTGAAAATAGGGCCATATGTTTTTGTGTTCTTTTCTAAAATCAAGATTCTTTACTTGAAAAACACTTTCTACTTTTCCTTAGTATCTCTTTAGACTTAGCACTATCATTACCAGCAAACAGAGGATGAAGAAACTCATCTATATCTATAATTTAAACATATTTATTCATCAAAAAGTTTGGTATTTTTACTCTCATTACCTAGCACTTTTTTCATATTACTAAACTCCTATGAAAATTAAATAATATGTTTCATCTACTGACAGTATGGGTACATTCTTTTATAAAAATTGGTAAACTCATTCTGTATTTTAATCAATTTTTGAGGAAACAAATATATATTATTATATCCATATAGACTCAGAAATCTTCACATTCCATTGAATGCTTGCAAGACCCACAGTATGAAGGGACTTAATACTTGGTGTAGAAATTTTAAAGTATTCTCAAATAGGTAAGCACTTTGCCCACTTCAGTGACTGACATTCTGTTCTTTTAACATCCTGTGGCAGATAACAAAATATAACTTTGTTGTTATCAATTATGTTCTTGTACATAATGCCAAAAGATAATAGCTACTATTGTAAAAAATGAAAATACATCAAAATGAGGATAATTTGCCTTCTCAGAAAAGAAACACATATAAAAGTAAACAGAGCCTCTAAGTTTAGAGAGACTCAGTCAACCTTTCTAAGTAGGCCATGAGTGTATGGGATTTGGTGAAGTATCCTTGTTTCCTGTCTCACTTGGAAATCAAGATTGTATATCAAAAATTTACACATTGTCACCCACCCCTTTTTAAAGTACTTTCTCAGGAACAAAGAATTTAAGATTCTAATTGTATTTTGCCAGACTTGAAAATGGATAATGGTTTGAGCTCTTTAGAATTCATCAAGGCCCACTTGAGGTAGGAGATTGGCATTACTTTTTTCTGGTTCTGAGTATGCTAATTGGAGCAGGACCTGGTCAATGAAGAAGCTAGCTGAAACCAGGAGTTGGTGATAAGCAACCTCTATTTGCCCTAACTGCTCATTAACATAAAGGCATTCCCACCTCCCACCAGCACCGTGACACTTTACAAATGCCATAGCAATGCACCATGGCAACAACTCTGAAGTTACTTTCTATAGTTCCAGAAACTTCTTATCTCTTTTCTAGAAAGTTCTAAATGACCTGTCTCTTACTCTTCATGTAACTAAGAGTGGGTATCAAGAGAACTACCAATAGCTCACCTACTGCCACTCTGGGGACACTGTCTATGGGTTAGTGCTGCTATGCAAGAAGAAATATCTCTGCTGAACAATTAATAAAGTTGCTTTCTTTTACCAGTGGGCCACTCTTAAAGTCTTTTCTGGGTGAAGTCAAGAACCCTTCCAGGCTAAGTCCTAGTTTTGAAGCTCGACTGCCCTGCATCACCTTTATTGAGATGACTGAATTTCCATATTCACTCTTAATTATCTGAAGAACAGAGAAAAAAATCTCTATCTGAATCCTTGTTCATCTTCACACTGCATGTTTTTACGTCAGCAGATTAAGCAGTGTTAGTTGACAAATCTTTATACCTGTCTCCTCAAGTTAAACATTGATAATCAGGGATGATTTCAAACTATGTAACAATCAGTTGACCAAACCAGTCATTCAGAAACAATCTGGGCCTGAGCACTGGGGCATGCTGCTGTTGGTTCCTGCTAATAATACCAGGCAATCAAGAGTCTTCTAGTTTTTAATCATAGAAGACCTTATAATGGCACCAGGGAGAAATTTTGAGTGGTAGGGAGGGAGCAGTAAGAGCAACAACTATTTTAGATTTATAAAAAAAAAAACTGCAGTATTTTCACAATCCAGCAGGCAAATCTTTACCACTATGTATTGAATGAATATTAACCATGCTTATGAATATAACCATTGCCACTATATTCTAGGAAGTGTGGTGATATAATAATTATCAGCAGATTGTGAGTAGATCTTTGTTACACTAAATATGGAGATAGAGTAACAGTAGTTAAGAACTTGGGCTCTGCCAGTAACTTTACAACACTGTTATTAACTCTAGCTTCCACACTAGTAAAATGAAAATTATAAAAAGGCCAGGTGCGGTGGCTCACATCTGTAATCCCAGCACTTTGGGAGGTCAAGGCAGGTGGGTCAGGAGTTCAAGACCAGCGTGGCCAAGATGGTGAAACCCTATCTCTCCTGAAAATTAAAAAAATAAGCTGGGCATGGTGGCAGGCACCTGTAATCCCAGCTACTCAGGGGGCTGAGGCAGAGAATTGCTTGAATCCGGGAGGCAAAGGTTGCAGCAAGCGAAGGTCATGCTACTGCCTGGCCTGGCCAAGATGGTGAAACCCTATCTCTCCTGAAAATTAAAAAAATTAGCTGGGCATGGTGGCAGGCACCTGTAATCCCAGCTACTCAGGGGGCTGAGGCAGAGAATTGCTTGAATCCGGGAGGCAAAGGTTGCAGCAAGCTAAGGTCATGCTACTGCACTCCAGCCTGGGTGTCAAAGCGAGACTCTGTCAAAAAAAAAAAAAAACCCTCATGTGAGTGCTATCAGAACTAATAATGTATGAAAATCACTTTGCATGGTGAGTACTCAATAAATGCTGGAACAAGTCAACCTTAATAGTAGAAGGCTATACCATCACCTAACCATGCTACCAAAATCAATAAAAAATAGAGTCTCTGGGCATATTTTAAATGACCTAATAAGAAATTGGCAAGAAAAATCCTACTTATCAAGCTTTTGAAGAATGACAATATTCTCTTAAAGTTTGGGAATTGAGGATTGATCCTCAATGTGTTTTAAAGAAAGTCTTTAAAAAATTAGGATCAAATCTAAGGCTACCCAAATTTTTAAAATTTTATTTGTAATGATACAAATGATTCACTAAATCATTTGTGTAATATGGTATTAATTCAATAATTCATTAACAAATGTATGGTTTTAGGCTATTTCTCCACAGATATCTATAAAATTATAAAATATGCCATGAACATTTTCAAAAGAACTTAATTCATAAAGCACTAAATACCTTATTTAGTGATTATTTTCAATTTTTGCAGTAAATGTAAGCCCAATTCACATGAAGAATAAAAAGTATAAGGTAAGGTTTTTCAGGTTTCCTTGTGACATTATAAAAGCTACCACCATACATGAGTTTTCAACCATAAAATTATAAGATGTTAAAACTGAAAGAAATTTTACTGATGAACTTGACATTATGTAGAGAACATTGATTGATTTCAAATAAAGTGTCTAGTAATAATATAAATCAAATGGACAGAATCCAATGTATAATGTCACCTATATTTATTATCTAACAAAATCTAATTTTATTTGCCAGAAAAACACTAAAACATTTGGAAGAGACAAGGATGCTTTTGGACACAGCCCTGTGCATGCAAATAAGCACAAAAAATGCCATCTGTAGGCAATTAAAAGGAAAAAAAGTGATGTTCAAATTTAGGTTCCTAAATAGCATATCTCTGTCTCTTCTCCCCTACCCCTGTGCTCAGTCTTGTCTTCTTAGAGACACCACTATAACCCAGTGTACTGATTACTTGGGCTACATGAAAATCTCAAATCCTTAGCAAACAATAAATATACAGTGGTTTTGGAATGTTTCTTAAGATATCAATATGAAAAAATCACCTTTAAGATATTTCGGATTTCTGATCTATATGTGGGAAATCATATTCAAGTACCAAGAATACTGTTATCCAGATTTTGCAAGAAGTCAAACCTTGGCCAGGTGTGGTGGCCCACACCCATAATCTCAGCATTTTGGAAAGTGGATCTTGAGGCCTCCTAATCTCAAAACCAGCCTGGGCAACACAGTGAGACCCCATCTCTACAAAATAAGTCAACCCACTGGTAAATTACAAGTGATTTTATGAATGTGAGTGTGATAACTTTTTTTAAGAAATGAAATATAAATATAAGGAACAGAATTTTAAAATATCCTATAGAATAAAATCAAAACCATAATTGTACTATACATATTACTGTATAAAGTTTTGGTTTCAGTTTCATATAGAAATAGACGTATATTTATATACACATGCATACACACACATGTGTGCATGAACTAGGTTTTGATGAGAAAGGCATTGCTTACAGTTAGAATGAGCAAAAATGTTTGAAGTCTACTGAAATAGAACAGAAATCACAGACTCGCATACAAAGGATGGGTTCCAGCCTACTGAATATTTAATTAAGTCCCCAGAGTGAATTTCTTTAAATTGAATTATGTGCTAACATTTGAAGATTGTTAGAGTTCACATAAATAGCCTTTTATGTAGCATCCTTTGAAAGGTCAGAAGAGCTGACATTCCTCTAAGCAACAGTCCCTACTAGCTGAGTAATAGCTGCACCATTAGAAAGAGCATGGATTCTCTGGGTCATCAGGGTCCTATGTTTTCCTTTTTCACTCAGTTCTGTACTTAGCAGATAACTTCAAGCATTTGCACTTGTCACCTTTGGTCTAGACCTCTGCTCCCATGATGATCGCACAGACCAAGGGGTTATTACAGAAATCATGATTTGGCCTAGATTATCCCCACAGCCAGAGAGACACTGAATAACAACACTTCATGATTAAAAAAGAAAGAATTACAAAATCATCCATCTATAAAGCTAACACACTCCTTACAGATTTTTAGTCCAAACTTTTCCTTTCACAGATGAGGCATCTGAGACCAAAAGAGAACAAGTAAAATACCAGAGATCACTGAATTAATGTAATAGCTCCATGATTAGAAATAAGTTCTCACTCCCATCCTGATGTCATTTAAATTATGCACAACTGCCCTTAGTTAAATAACTTGCAGAAACAAAAGGCAGTAAAATCATTCCTGAGGCATAACAAAGCCAATGTAATGTGCTTATATGTAAATGATCTATCAGTAATATGGATGTTGCTGAGAGAAATAAAATATTAGCAATCATTATTCTATTCTTTCTGACATTATATTTTGTTCACAACAGTTTCCTTATTTAGCTATAATTTCTAAGCATATGTTTCAATTAAAGGAGTATATATTGGCATAGATTAATTACTACATAATATACATTCTTAAGTATGAACAACCCAGTTACACTCCAGTATCTAGAAATGAGTGACTGATTTCTAAATGACTAAAAAGAGAAGTAAGTCGATAGTATAATTTGATCTAACAGTCCTCAGATAAAAGTAAACACCAGGCTCATAAACTTCCTGCATCAGTTAAAGAAGAAAATAACCCCACTATATACTCACCAACTGCCATACTCTTGCATCTAAATAAACTTCTTAAACACCTGTTAAATAGTTTTAAGCAAGTTTTCATCCATTTTTGAAATATTTTACATAAATTTCCCAAGTAAGCATTTTACAATATAGGAAAAGGTCAACTGTTTTCTTCAGAGTTTGATAATTACAAGTTGAATCTCTGCATCTGAAAGGTAAGGGAACTATATGTCAGCCTACAAATTTATAATAAAAACAAATTACGCCATACATATTAGAATCAGATGAATTATCATAAAAGGACATGAATATAATAATCCTCAGTAAAGGCTCTATTCTTACCTATTCTAAAACTTAAAATCTTCAAACAAAAGTCATTAAATGGTTTCCTAATAGTTAAAAACACAGCAATAAAACCACACATTGAATAATCACTCTTTAATGACTGTCTAATTTCTAGTTCTGATTCTTTAAAGAATGACTGCTAATAATATAAACACTATCTTAGGTGTCTTTACAAGAGAGACAAATAAATGTGAATAAGCAAAAGCTTATCTACCCCCAAAGAACATTTTTAGTACCAGTTACATAATATTGCAAGGGGATGACACTGCTCTCAAAATATACATATATGAATGAAACATTATAAGATACATTGTCCCGGTTCTCCTTACTGGCATAGACCATGACACCTTGGATCAATCAATTTTTGGTTAGTGTCTATCTCATTTTTTGTCTGTCTTTGTTTTGATGTTGAAAAGATGGAGACTAAATGAGAGGTGGTATCCTGGTTTGGATCCTCAAATAGAAAAACATTAGTGGAAAAACTGAGTAAAATCCAAATAAATTTTGAATTTTGGTTATATTAACTTATCCATGTTAACGTCTTAATTTCTGACAAGTGTGTCATGAAATGTTAACAGTGAAGAATGTATAGGTACTCCCTGTACGATCTTCACAACTTTTTTGTAAATCTAAAATTATTCCAAAATAAAAGGTTTATTTAAAAATATTGAGGAAACCTTTAATAAAGATGTTATGAGAATGCCATATCTGTTAGAAGTAAAAACAGAAGTTACATGTTTATCTTGAAAAAACTATTTTTTTCAAAAAGCTACTCCAGTATGATTATCATCACTCAAAATCTTGCAACAAACTGACTTGAGGTGCTAACAAGGCCCAGAAGTTGCTGCAAAATTGAATTATAGTGCCCCTAAGAAATATCACACACACACACAAATAGTTTTAATAAAGTGGTATCATTTTCAGATACCACCTAGAGGTGGTACCTGTTATCTCACGTAACACCTAGAGGAAAACAATACCAACAATTTGGTTTCAACAGGGTAGTGTCAAGAAGATACATTGTTTATTTTTCATCTGTGGCTACAATGAGTGCTCACGACTGTAATTTAAAAAAAAAGAGGAAAGGACAGGGAAATAATTATGCCTAGTAACTCCAGACTGATCAGGAGAATAGGAAGTGGTCAGGAAATCCTGGAGGAAATGTCTTTTTGGTTGATGAAAACATCTATTCCCAAAAGCCCATTTAAGCCATGAAAGTTGTATAACCGAAGTTATACTGGCAGGAATACTCCCGTGTCTAGATTCACAATTCTTTCCAAAGACTAACTTTCATTAAAAAAAAAAAGCCAGAAATGAAAGTATCAGTATTCAAATATTAGGAAACAGATAATTTTTCTAAATGCCCTTAAGGAATCATTTTAAAGCCCGAATCTGCTGTATCTGAATATATTATTTAATTGCTTGTCATTAGTTGTTGAAAATATAAATTGTGTCATTAGTTCTTTAAAGTATAAACATTAAACTGTGCATATTGGTCTAGTCTTAACAAAATCACATCATTGTGACTAGAAATGATGCAGAGTTAGGAAGCAAAAACATTCAGGCTTTTAAAAAACAGTCACTTACCAGACGTGGCTCACGCCTGTAATCACAGCACTTTGGGATGACAGTACGGGTGGATCACCTCAGGTCAGGAGTTTGAGACCAGCTTGGCCAACATAGTGAAACCTCGTCTGTACTAAAAATACACAAATTAGCTGAGGGTGGTGGTGTGCACCTGTAATCCCAGCTATTCGGCAGGCTAAGGCAGGAGAAGTGCTTGCACCCAGAGGCAGAGGTTGCAGTGAGCCCAGATCGCGCCACTGCACTCCAGCCTGGGCCACAGAGTGAGACTGCATCTCAAAAACAAAAACAAAACAACAGCCATTTATTGTTATATATCTAGTCTGTACTACCTCTGTCCTACCTCAAATACTAACGCAATCACAATCATAAGACTTCTAAAGAATATAAAACACATATGTGTGTATGTGTACATGGAAACGCAGGTGTTGCATATCCCCATGCTCATGGCACTGTTCCAGGTGCTAAATGGAGCTTACATTCTGTCTGGGCAGGCTGAAAATGAAGTTTCAATCACAAAATTAATAATTTATTTACAGTTGTGATATGATAAATGATAGAGCATAGCAGTATATAATATTAAGAGATAGCAAAAAAAGAATGTTGATCTATTCTGTGGTCACTAGAAGGCTGAGCTCTTTAACCCATTGAGATTTTTTAAAGTTTTGCAATCAGACCTTAGTGATGACCTTGATCAGTAGGATATAAATAACTCTCACCTGCTTAGCATTCCAATAATGGAAACCTAGGCATAAATGGGTTGTTCTGAAGGATAGGAAGACTTGGTTAGGACAGACCAAAGGAGAGAGAAAAGGGGGATAATACACATCTAAAGTCCAGGACTGGAAGGGACATCTTATTTTCAAGGGACAGTATACAGGGTTATGTGACCAAAATACTAACTGTCTAGGGGCACATGATGCAAAATGAACCTGGTAAGAGAGTTCTGGACAAGGCATATAGGGTCTTATAAGGACTTGAGACAGAACTCTGGATGATGTCCTAAAAACCTCCAATTTTCTGATTAAAGCAAGACCAAGGCTGAAAATCATGTTATGGAGGAAAGAGACAGTTTTAGATTTATATTCAAAAATGTACAATCTAGCTGCTGTGTGCAAATAGATAAGCAGTTCCTCAGGTGCCTCTGGAATGGCCCTGCTGGGAATTTGTTTCCTGGCCTAAAGGAAGGCTTTCCAAGAGCAAAAAAGAATGTGTGTAAATGTGCTTAATTCAATTTAAAAAATAAATAAATAAAATAAAATAAAGCACTTTTACTGTTGTCTTTTCTGACTAATGAACCATCAAAATAAGAAGCTCTGTTAGGTTCACCAAAAGTAAATTGGTTTCAAAATAAACTCAGAACATGGCAAGGTATGAGCCTTGGAAAGGTAGCTGTACTCAGGCTTTAAAAGTGGCAGGCATGAATTTCAACCAACAAGGGATTTTAAAACAGCCAGAACCTATAATATAAAAGACAATAGGCTCTAAAAGTGACTCAGTCATTTCTCCCATTACACATTAACTATTCATAAAAAAAAACAAAAAGAAAAAAAACCCTCAATATTCATACAGTATTTTTCACAACACCCAATTACTTTATACGCAACTGATAATTTAAACATTCATTCACCAATGAATAATACAAGAATCTCATGACTCAAAATGCTCTTCCCACACCCTTTTTACTGACAAAGACAGAATTATTTTTTTCTTTTCAAGTTCTATTTCAGGTTCAAGGGGTAAATGTGCAAGTTTGTTACATGGGTAAATTACATGTCTCAGGGGTTTGGTGTACAGATAATTTTGTCACCTGGTAAACAGTATAATACCCAATAGGTTGTTTTCCAATATTCACCCTCCTCTCATCTAATAGCAAAATTTTTCCTGGAGATAACACATAAATCCACTCAAGTCGTAGATAGCTATTCAAATATAATTTAATAGTATGTATTTAAATTTCAGAATAAAATCTATATTAAAATCCTTCGGAGTATCTTTGGTCACTGCTTCTTGGCTTTGGTTTCTTTGTTGTTATTTTAAATTTTTGATATGAATTTAAAGTATTTTTGATCTTCCAGGAATTATATTTTTATAAAATAATATTTACTATAGCTTTGTTTTGCCAATAACATGACTTTAAAACCTAGCATTCTTCACTAGAAAATATTTATGAGAACCTGCCTCAGTTTTTCTCTTTATTGTGTTGAAATAGCCTCAAAGTTGCCTGTCAGAAATTTCACAAAATGCTAAGAGCCATACTGAGCTACTCCTTTCTTTTTTCAGGAGCCCGGGTACCTTCTCTGTCCTTGAAGTGGTCTCATCTGCACCTAATTTAGTCATTTTCCTTCATGGCAATTTTCTTTCTCTGTATTTTACTTCACCCACTTTTTTGCAATCTTCCTCCAGGGAACAAACTCACAATGCAACTGCTAGTCAGCAGCCAACACTTCCTCCCAGCAGTAGATCTAAGCAGGCGGCACATGCTCATCCTACTCCAGGCCCAACTATAACTACTGGGAAAGAGAGCAGTGAGGTAATTCGGATGACTGATAACCTTAAAGGACAGGATTATTTAGAACCATTTAGGAAAGTGTGGGAAGCAAGGACAACTTTCTTTCTTTCTTTTTTTTTAATTGCTATGCAAGATAGTTGCATAGGTAAACACGTGGCAGTGTGTTTTGCTGCCTTCCTCCCCTTCACCCACATTTGGCATTTCTCCCCAGGCTATCCCTCCCCAGTTCCCCCCCAACGCTGCCCCTCCCCTATTCCCCCCAATAGATCCCAGTGTGTAGTGCTCCCTTCCCTGTGTCCATGTGTTTTCATTGTTCATCACGCGCCTATGAGTGAGAATATGTGGTATTTCATTTTCTGTTCTTTTTTATGTGCAATTGCAACACACTAATGCAAATGCTGAAGATGCTTTCAGTTTATAAAAGCACCCTATAGATCTGTGCTTCTTTTACTTCTGAGAAATTCAAACCACCAAGCAGTTATCAAACTGTTTTAACAGCAGAAACCTTTATGTGATCCCCTAAATCTCCACTAAAAGTGGCATTTTAATAACATGTATTAATGTTTATAAGTTCAAAATTGCAGTATGTATATCCAATAAATTGAATTATGTGTATTTTAACAACACAAAATTTTGCAGTTGAGGTTTATAGATGACTGCTGTTTCCATAGACAAATTACTTGTGGATTTCATTTTGGCTGCAAAGTAGTGACAATTCCTGACTCACAGAAATACAACTGTAAATGCCATGTTTTCTCAAGTGCATCTCTTAAAATCTCAGAATGATTATAAATTAAAGTAAACCAGTAGCTTGAAAGAGGATGGGAGAAATATCTTGTTCAATTTAAAAATGGAAACAATAACTTGCTTGCATTTTCTAAATATTAAGTATTTAATATAAATGAAATCAATCAACAGACAACTCAGTCTTAATCTCCTTTGTTTGGCAGAAAGTATGTTTCAAAGTATCTTTTAATAGTATGCTTTTATTTTATTTTTTTCTATTCAATCATTTATTTTATCATTTTGCATTTAACATTTGTTTTCTAACAGTATGTGAAGTGACTTTAGAGGGTTTGGACCATAATCTGGAATGACACAATCCTGAATCCCATAATCCAAAATGTTGAAAACCCAAAAGATAAAAATATACTAAAGATAAAAATCCCAAAAGTCTAAACCCTAAATCCCTAACTTCTAAAACCCTGAAGATCACAATAATAGGATGGTTGCATCATGTTAGGCCAGCTATTATGGATTATCTCCATGCAATTGCCCATAATCTATCCCTGTAATACAGTTTCTTTTTTTGTTGTTTTTTTTTATTTTTATTTTTTATTGAACTTTAGGTTCTGGGATACATGTGCAGATCATTGCAGGATTATTGCATAGGTACATACATGGCAATGTGGTTTGTTGCCTCCATCCCCCTGTCACCTATATCTGGCATTTCTCCCCATGTCATCCCTGCCCAACCTCTCCCCCACCCTGCTCTCCCTCTCCTGGCCCCCCAAACAGATCCCAGTGTCTGATGCTTTCCTCCCTGTGTCCATGTGTTCTCACTGTTTAACACTCGCCTATGAGTGAGAACACGCGGTGTTTGATTTTCTGTTCTTGTATCAGTTTGCTGAAAATGATGGTTGCCAGATTCATCCATGTCCCTACAAAGGACAAGAACTCAACATTTTTTATGGCTGCATAGTATTCCATGGTGTATATGTGCCACATTTTTCTTATCCAGTCTATCATCAATGGGCATTTGGGTTGGTTCCAGGTCTTTGCTATTGTAAACAGTGCTGCAATGAACATATGTGTGCATGTCTTTATAATAGAACAATTTATAATCCTTTTGGTATATACCCAGTAATGGGATTCCTGAGTAAAATGGAATTTCTATTTCTAGGTCCTTGAGGAATTGCCACATTGTCTTCCACAATGGTTGAACTAAATTACACTCCCACCAATAGTGTAAAAGTGTTCCTATTTCTCCACATCCTCTCCAGCATCTGTTGTCTCCAGATTTTTTAATGATCGCCATTCTAACTGGCATGAGGTGGTATCTCAATGTGGTTTTGAGTTGCATGTCTCTAACAGCCAGTGATGAGCATTTTTTCATATGTTTTTTGGCCTCATATATGTCTTCTTTTGAAAAGTGTCTGTTCATATCCTTTGCCTACTTTTGGATGGGTTTGTATTTTTCTTGTGAATCTGTTTTCGTTCTTTGCAGAATCTGGATATTAACCCTTTGTCAGATGGGTAGATTGCAAAAATTTTTTCCCATTCTCTTGGTTGCCAGTTCACTCTAATGATTGTTTCCTTTGCTGTGCAGAAGCTCTGGAGTTTAATTTGGTCCCATTTGTCTATTTTGGTTTTTGTTGCCATTGCTTTTGGTGTTTTAGTCATGAAGTCCTTGCCTATGCCTATGTCCTGAATGGTTTTGCCCAGGTTTTCTTCTACAGTTTTTACGGTGTCAGGCCTTATGTTTAAGTCTTTAATCCATCTGGAGTTAATTTTACCATAAGGTGTCAGGAAGGGGTCCAGTTTCTGCTTTCTACACATGGTTAGCCAGTTACTATAAATAACATTAACAATTCCAAGTTATATGGGTCACCATCTCTGACTACAAAATTATTCAAACGTTTAAAAACAATTTAGTTTTTGCTGTCTCCAATTTTATTTCATTTCCACTATAAGCATTTTAACTTCAGTCATGTGCAAGGTAATTCTGTAATCTTGCTTGGTCAAATTAAGCTCATTTTGCCTAATTACAATTGGTGTGAGGGATGGGGGGGAACCTTCCAATAAAATAATAACCACTAGTACAATGACTAAAATATTTTTGTATTGGGATGGGTAAAATTTGTGTAATACTTGCTGGAGATCCACTGAGTTTTGCCTGTTATGCAACATGTGTACTGTAGTAATTGAGAAATGTTATATGATGACAAATTAAGGAAATGAAACATTATACGCTAGTCTA
Source organism: Leontopithecus rosalia (assembly GCA_028533165.1). Classification (NCBI taxonomy): domain Eukaryota; kingdom Metazoa; phylum Chordata; class Mammalia; order Primates; family Cebidae; genus Leontopithecus; species Leontopithecus rosalia. The sequence goes on along the minus strand of CM052649.1, from coordinate 108,213,047 downwards.
GTTAATAACACCTTTTCCAAAAGTGCTAAATAGATGGCCAGACATGATAGAGAAGTTTTACTTTAAGAATTAATTTAGAAAAACAAATTAAATATACTTGTAATTTTTCATGTATTCAAATTTAATTCATAAGTGTATGTTCCTTTAGGATTTTCGTATGGTTAATATATTAACTTTTATTTTAGGTTCAGGGGTGCCTGTGGAAGGTTTGTTACATAGGTAAACTTATGTCTTGGGAGTATGTTGTACAGATTATTCCATCACCCAGGTATTAAGCCTAGTATCCCATAGTTATTTTTTCTGCTCCACTCATTCCTCTCACCCTCTATCCTAAAATGGACCCCATTGTACTATTCCCTTCTTTGTGTTGAGTTCTCAACATTTAGCTCCAGCTTATACATGAGAAAATGCTGTATTTGGTTTTCTGTTCCTGCAGTAATCTGCTAAGGATAGTAGCCTCCAGCTCTGTGCATGCTCCTGGAAAAGACATGATCTTGTTCTTTTCTATGGTTGCATAGTATTCCATGATGTATATTTTGAAAATTATATTTGAATCAAATAATTATCAACCACATTACAGTGCTAATCACTCAGATTAAAAGCATTAATCCAAGTAAACCTTAAAGAAAAGGGGACTATATTCGTTGATCAGAGGCAGACAGTAGGTACTCCTCATATTTTGACTTAATTCATCAGTGACCAATGAGAACATAGGTGGATACACTAAAATGTAAACATATACCATACCTTTTTCCACATAAGGAAACTGCTATCTTTTCTCACGAACATGTTTTCTCTTCATTTATTCATGTATGTTTTCTGTAAACTATACAATGTATATGTGTACTTACTTTCAGGGTTTGTTTAAAGAGGCGACATTTTGGGACATTTCATCTGTAGGTGTCTTAACTAGATAGCGTCAGATATTCAACTGGAAAAATAAAGTAACTTTATAAAGTTTATCATAGTGTAAAATATGTGCAATATTGTAGCACTAAATAAGAGTTGACCACAACCATCACAAATTTTTGCAGCTGAGGTTTATAGATGACTACTGCTTCCATAGATGAATTACTTGTGAATTCTACTGCTGGACTCCCAGCATTATGGGAATCAGTGCATCACTAATATTTTAATCAATTGGTTACTAAGGAGATTCAAGCAGTAAGGACTCTATCTCTGCTGA